>CM031236.1:227541939-228141939 GCA_018340775.1 Taxus wallichiana var. yunnanensis | reverse complement strand
ACTTTGGAGGAAAGATTCATACCAGTCGAATCCTGCAGACATGATGACTAAGGTGGTCACAAGGGAAAAAATGAAGTTGTGTTCAGCTTTGGTTGGTCTTCACAGAAAGTAGTGAAGGGTTGAGAAGCTTGTTCAGAGGAAAACTAGTCTCCAAGTGGGAGATTGTTAGGTTATGGAGCCTATTTTTCATGTGTGAAAGTGTTGGAGACTATACACTAAGAGTATTGTACACTTTTCATGTATCCTCGCCGGGGTTCGGGGCAGCCCCGAATTTTTTTTTTTTGGCATAAAATTTTTGGCCTCGAAAAATGCACCCGACATATCGGGAAACGTGCTTTTCTCATATGGGCGAGTTTTTGACCCATAGGTTTATGGGACGGGTTTTGCCCATGGTTTTGATACCCACGGTTTTGTAAATCACTTAATTTGTCTATTTATATGGTCTTATGCATATGATAGATGTACAAGCAAATGTATTGCAGATGTGTTTTGAATTCGGCTGTGAATTCTGTAGAGTTTGTTGAGCATAGCTCCAAATGGATCTGGGTATTGTATTGAGAGAGCGGTGGCTTGTAATAAAATCTGAGCAAGTGATTCTTGGTGGACGTAGCCCAAATTGGGTGAACCACGTTAAATACTGTCTCTTTGTGTTGTGTTATTTTATTCTACAATTTTATTTGAGATCTGTAATAATTTCTGCATATTAGTTTCTACTCTTGTTTCTCGTGAGTGAGGGATTATTCTCGCATATTTTATCCCTTATTTCCTAACATTATCACCATCACACTAACATCCTGGACAAGAAACTCTAAAGAGTGTCTTGATACCTTTACGCTTTGGGTGAGCACTCACTCAAGCCGAGTGATGTGCCAACACGAATGGGGTTTTCATAGTAAATTCCAGTGCATCATAACTTTATTGTTCTATACCCTAAATAATGATAATCCCCTCATTAATAAGTTACAATCTAAAAATCCTCATACCTTTGATAAGCCTAAATTTTGAGGAAGAAAGCATTTTTGGAGCAATGGTTGTAATCTATGGAGAATGATCTTGGATCGAAGCCATATGGCCTTCTAGATTATCTAGCCATACATTGTATGCCCAAAACATTGCTGAGTTTTGTCTCTAATGAAGTTTATTTGGTTTTTAGGTTTTACAATTTTGAAAGAAGCTAATATTGAGAATGTAGTATAGACTAGGATGGTATTCATTGTCCATGGTAATCTTGATATTTTCCTCCACTAAAATGTCATCTTTACTTTGAATAAACTTTAAAGTTCATCTAATTATAGATGGATATAATATTCTCGTATGTACTATAGTACATCTTAGATTTGAAACTCATGTTAAAATTTATATCCTAGATGCATGTTTATTCCATTATATGAATTGGTTTTTAAGTATGTCAATGACTAATTTTTTTTTCTAGATATGGTAACTTGTATTTAATAACCCTCCCACCACCATAATGAACATCACATTTTCTTCTTAAGATTTATATGATCTAAAATTCAAATCTACCAAGAAAGCCTACATGGAGATGTATAAACTAGATCGCAACCACATGGGAATAAAATAGACTTAAGAAAACCCATTTCATTAAAATGAAATTTTCGTTAAAACTTAAAAAATTACTCACTCTAAAGCAAACCACCTTTCTCGACCAACTAAACCCTTTCTCCAACCATATTCTTATGTGCTATACAAGAACCGAGTAAACACATTCTTACAACCACCGCATGTTTAATTGGAAATTAGATGACAAAGTTTAGAGTTTTCAAAAGATATCCCACACAACGAAGAATGTCAACCGTACAAACATAATGATCCGAATGACCAAGAATGACAACTAAGAAAGCGTAATGATCAATTCTAGGTGTAATATTATGAGAGACACTTATGTTATTGAATTATTTACAACCCTCTCCCACCAAAACTATATGGCTACATGTTAATAAAACTAACGAAGCTTAAATAGTTAGGGTGTGTTCTAGAAACACTTCAAAGAGTTTGATAACATCCTCAAAATCCATTTTGTGCATAACTTGTAGTCACGACATTGCATGAGATCACATCTCTTAGGAATTTTGTCTAATAATTGAATTTATTTTTTGCATATATATACCATGGCACATGCAAATAAAACATCTAACAAAAATTCTGTCTCAATTATGTTTTGCCAGATGTCCACACCCTATTTCAAAGCTCCTATTTTGATAGAGGCATGGAGTATGTTATAAAAATGAATCGATCAGGGTTGAGACCTACTAGTTGCATTTTGTGAAAAATATTATTTATGAATTTCCCATGTCTTCTCGTAAGATACCTGCAAGGTAGAGGAAGATATGAGGGGTCTATTGTCATCCAAGTATAAGGGATCCATTAATTTTTTCAAAGTGAAACATGCACCGATGAACAAGGTCAAGAACATACTAGTATATTTGAATGCACTAGATCCTAAACGTGCTTTGGCATAAAGATATCATTGCCCAATCACATTCTCTAGTGTAATAGAGGCTCGTGTATTTACACTCAGTAAGGACCTTCCCAAGATACTATATCGTGCATATCACTTTCTCAATATCACTTTCTACCAATAATGAATCAAACATGGAGGAATGAAAGTGAAAGGCTTCCATGAAACATGTCCATAAAGAGGGGATTTTATGGTAATGATAGAAAAGGAAAATTGATCAGATTAAAAAATATATATAAATTAAGATTTTATGAGCTTTAAATGGGTATTTGGCATTCCTCTTTTCTTGATACTACGAGTTGTTACCATTGCACTTTTGACCAGTTTCTTCACAGAATCCCAGCCTGATTTGACGAACATTTTTAGGGGAAGTATATATTTTTATAATCATATTCATTTTATCACTTGAGCAACTAAATGTTTTATCTTCATTAAAATCTACTACCCGCGACAAACTCGGGTGTTATATCTTCCTAATTGAATGAAAGTGGAGAAATTTAGAGCTAATGAGGTTAAATGATTCTAGTATTTATAGATTGAATGCCCCTAATAAAAATTCAATTTGTGGAAATTAGGGAAATAATTTATTTATAGGAATATCAAATATATATTTAACACAAAATGTGAAGCTTGGTAAAGAGAGTGTGGCCAATACCAATTGTAGGGATACCAAGATTTGTATAAAAAGAAATTTTTTTGATGCATAATTACAACTTGAATTCAATGATGTTTACACCACTAAATAGATTGTAAAAACTGAATTGATGCATCATATTTCCTTTTGATCGGTGATTTCTCATTGATGAGCTTGTGGGTTCCACCACAAAATTGGGTAAAAAATTACCAAGAGTGATTTGACAATAAAAATCCTCCATAACTAAGTTGTATTATGAGAATTTCAATTCGTAAAATGAATTTGAGGAAAGAATATCATAAAAAATTTCTTGAGAACAAAATGTCTTTGCTAAGCCACAAGTACAATTAATGAATCTCCAAAAATTATTAGCCATCAACTAAAATCTATATTTGAAACATTACTCTATAGTACCAAGCACATCACATGGACCACATGAAGAAGATTTTCAATACATGATAAAGGGTTTTATTTCCCATATAATTAAATTGATGGTTATAATTAAATTATTGTTGTGAAACCCTGTAAGCCCGAAAGTGGTTAATATCTTCTCCCTTGACTCTTCTTTCGAGGTCATTTCTTGCAGGCGTAAGTCGAGGACTATTTTGTCAAAGGGATAAATGTAAATGTTAATGGAAAGGGAAAATCTATTATTTATTGAAAATTCTCGCACCAAAATTTTATCAAAGAGAGATTTTTCCAAAAAGGGTCAAGGCACTTTCAAACAAATGAGTCCCTTAATAGCATATTCCTCTGCATAAATATGAATAGAAAACAAAAGTGTATAACATAAAATGTTTAGAAAAATAAAACGGAAAAAAACTTTAAAAGATTGATGTGAGCGATTATATAGGTGGTGAGGAAAAAAAAACTATCGTTAATATAAATCCTCAAATAAGGGGAAAATAATAAGGGGCATAACATTGAAGTAAATATCTATGGAAACCGCTTTTGTATTAATAAGAGGCATACCATTGAGGTAATGGTGTCCCCAAGATTTCTTGCAAATATTGGGGTACCCCTTTGAAAATTTTGGTTTCCAAATTTTGTGATGAGTTGTGTTCATGTTTGTTTGTAGCTCTAGATTGTTGTTTAATATGTGTGTAGGTTGTTACTTTAACTCATCTGGGTTGCAAGAGTGTATGATGATTCTTCAAGAGGTTGCAAGAGGTTTCTTGGGGAGGCTTATTAAGTAATCATGTGTTATATTCTCTGTAAATCCTCAGAAGATCAAAAACTTGCTTCTTTTGCTATTTTGAGGTAATGTTGCTTATTAAGTAAAGTAGTTCAAGAAAGCCACAAAACTAGTTTAGGTTTCCTTAGTAATGCGCTAAACTCAAAGTGCTTTACTGCCTATTCAATGCGCTAAACTCAAAGTGCTTTACTTTTTCTATTCATTGTGCTAAACTCAAAGTGCTTTACTTTTTCTATTCATTGCATTGAATCCATATTACTTTACTTATCTTATTTTAAGACAAGTAAAGCAATGCCTAAATATTGCTCAACTTCTTATCTTATTCATTGTGTTGAATCTCAACCTCATTGCTTACTAGTTCATTGCGTCGAATTCTAACACTATTGCTTACCTGTTCATCGTTGAATTCAACTTGTTTTACTGGCCTAATCTTAAAACAAGTAAAGTAAATCCAAAAATCCACACAACTAATCATTCAAGATATCAACAAATTAGGATTTATTTACTTCTTTTCTAAATTGTTGAAGTAAAGACATTTCAAAAATCTGCATAAGGAAGAAGGATGAGTTGGCATTCGTACAATTATCATTTAATGAGGTGGAAAAGGATCCACACATTCACATTGTCAAGGAGAGAGAAGTTTTCGACCCTCCAAACCTCAAGAAACTCCAACGATCGATTGAGGAAGGATTTACAAAAATTAACTACAACCCATTTGCTATTAAGGTTAGTTGTTTGTTTTTCTTCTTCCTTTCCTGGTTTTCCTTTCTTTTGTGTGTTTTTTTTGGTTTTTGTTTTTAGTCTTCTTTCAGTGTCTATTTTCTAGGGTTTAAAATTTGAAATTTAAATGTGCTACTTCATTGGGATTAAGATTCATTTTCAATAATTGAAGCCGTTGTTACCTTAGAAGGCAATTTATTAAATTTTAGCCCTAGCTTTTGCCCTAGGTTTGTTCATATAAGTTTTCCTATTTCTTCTCTACTCTACATTTTGTGTCTATTTGAGCATACTTTACTTGCATTTATAAGAAGGTTTGAGTAGGGTAAAATTAATGCAAAACGTGCCCCATTCAAAGGTGTGTTGATTTGATTGTCTTTTCCTTGCCTTCATATTCTCAAATAAAGTCGATTGAATAAACTGCAAATGCTTTGCCTTAGTTCTACGTTGTTTTTGCTTGCTTCTACTCGTAAAAGCAAAATCAAGCCCTTGTTTTGCATCGATCTGAATGTACTTTAATTATTTTTCAATAGTACTAGAGTAATACCAAATCACCGTAAAGCTTGTTTGTTACATCGAATTTATTGTCTTTTACTTTTTTGGCAAAAACAAAAGTATTTTGAAAAGACCGATGGTCACATTTTCAATTCTCGTGTTGTTTCCCATATGCTTTACTTACCTTACCCATCAGTATCATTATAAATATAATTTACTTATTTTTATAGAAGAAGTAAAGTAATAAGAGTTAACTCGCAAAGCACACTTCATATTCATTTTGTCGTTTTGGGTTACTCTACTTATTTTCTTTATAAAAGAAGTAGAGTAATGCGAGTTCACTATCTAGCTATATTCATTGTGTCATTTTCATATTGCTTTACTTATTTTATTTATAAAATAAGTAAAATAATTGTGTCAATTTGTGTTGTGATTAGTTCTTCTATTCATTGTGCTAAAACGACTACCCGTTACTTCTTATTTTTACTAACAACAAAGATTACTATTACTTCTTGCATATGTTTTACGTTAGATCAAGTACATATTGCTTGCCTAGTCCTACATAGAATTATGTTGCTACTACTTTCTTTGCATTGCATTGATTTTAGTTGCTCATGCTTGTTAACTGCTAGTCTTAAGCAGTTATACCTTAGAAATCCTTAATAAACTACATATTGAACTATTTATATCTATCACTTAAAACTTGACTTCCAGAATGTTTTTAACATGATTGCATGAGTAAATTAAGTATTGAATGCATGAATACAAGTGAGGAACATGTGCATTAATTTTATGAGTAATTTAAAGAGCAGAAGCGATTCTTAGTTCTCAGTGGTGGAAACAAAAAAGAATGATAAAATGACTAAAACAAGATACGATCCAATTGAAGTACGTGACCACGGAGGAAGGAGGAATTGTAGTAGGAGAAGAGGAAGCCATTGTGATAAGATAAGATAATAATTTGGATATTGAAGAAGCTTCAAGTTCTAGAAAAGACAAAAGAAAAACTAGAGCTAAGAAAGACGAAATGAAGTATGATTATAAATGATATCTTGTGGAGACTTGCATTACAAACAAGATGGCTGGAATAGGTGATATTGACATGGGTCATGTATCAGTGTTTACATTAATATAGAGGTATAAAGCTAAAAAACAAACACCTTTGATGAGAGAATTAAATGGAATTGGATTGATTGAAGCAGTTGCCTTTTCAAGCACTTGTCATTGCCAAAATTTATGCTAGAATGTGCCAAACATTATGATTTCCGCACTGTAACAATCAAAACTGATGTCGGTGACCTTGTGGGAAGACTAGATGCTCATTTCTTCAAATTTTTATTGAGGATTCCAACTGCACCAAATGCTTGGAGTGTCGAGATGGAAAAAGTGAATGAGTATTAGGAAAAGAAGAAGAAAGATTCCATACAGATCATGAATTTACATTATTTAAAGATATCAAAACATGATTCTAGATTCCCCAAGATAGTTGCGAGATCTGATTTGATTCAAGAAGCAGATGATATTACTCAATTGCTTTGCAAGATTAATGGCAAGAAGAGTGCAAAATTATTTTATAAATGGATGTATTATTTTCTGAGAGTAATAGAGAATGCTAAACCTAATACTTTGATTAATTGGGTTAAAATCATCAGTGATAATATTGATTTTTAGTTGAAAAATGTTATTCAAACTCTGGATTTCAAAATGAATTCTTATCTTGTCTATGCTATAACAACACATGGAAATTTTCCTAGGTTAAGAATTGTTGGAGCAAAGGTTGAGAAAACTATATATGAATATTATCCACAATTATCCTTTCCAGGATACTTTAATGAATATAAATAGGTTAATGAAATCTTCTTGTATGAGGCCATTTACGTACGTGATCTTGATTTAATATCCGTAGAAGGGTGATTGATGAAGCATGGAATGTAGTCCAACCTTATGGGTGCATTTTTATTCAATTTTCTCACTTTACATATTTAAGAGTTTGTGGTTTCTCAAATGTTGTATTAAAATTTCCCAGATATCCAAGTGATAGATGGATTTTGCTAGAATTGTGTAGATAGTTAGTAGTACTTCATGATTTACAATAGGGTATCCATAGGACAGTTGTGCATTTTCCTATTGTGATTGGACAATATCATTGTATAAATATTCATAAGGAAAGAGATGTCTAGAAATAAATGTGTATCCATTATAATCAGATTTACTTCAATGAAATGAGGAATTTTGATTATAGAAATATAGCTAAGAAGTTAGTTTCATTAAGTTATGCACATGTGCCACAAGACTTTAGAAGATTTTTGGGCTGATTTTAGAGATGAATTTGAAGTCAGGAGAAGAGATTATAGTCGACTGACAGTAAAACATATTTCAGAGTTTGGTTTGGCCAAGATTTTAAAAGGACTTTCGTGTAATGGGAAAATTATTTTAAATGTATTTTATGATCAAGGAGGTGATAGTTCTCCTTTGCTTCCAGTTACTCATACTTCAAATTCAATTATGGAGAGAACATAAAAATATTATTATACACTAGCTGAATGGTTGATTAGTCGAGGTTGTTGCCTTGAGGAATAAGTGATGAAATAAATTACTTGAATAAGCACTGTAAAGGAAGAAGATGTCAACAAAGGTAGAAAATGGAAGGAAGGTCTAGGGGAGAGCAGTGGCATGGCTATGAAGTTAAAGCCATTCCGGAGAGCAAGAACAAAGAATCCTTTGATTTCATAGGAGCTATCCCGGAAAAAAATTACAGTGTATTAACATCATTAGTTATTACTCCTACCATTCAAGAACCTCCTTCTAAAGAAGACATTGTGATGCCAACACTTAAGCCAGCCTCTTTCATATTCCCCTCAGCTGCCACTAGAACCGTATTGCCTAGAAACCTCCTGTTCTCCACTAGTTACTCCATCCCCTCCTCCATATTTATAAGAATCATTAGATGCACCACAATAGAAGATACATGATGTTTCTTCTCTTCAAGGAGAATCTCAAACATCAAGAAAAAGTGAAGCTCAGGTGAGAGCTGTAGAGGTGGAGGAAGGAGAGATTGTGAAAGAAGTTGGTGATGAGACACCTGATCAAACAATTGAAGTCTCTTCACTCCCCATATGCTGCATAAGAGAAGAGCATTGAGGATATTATGTAGTGACCAAAGAATAGATAGAAGAGGAATTAATAAGAGAAAATATGGTTGATTTAGGAGGTGTTTTGTAATAAGAATCTACTACCAAAAAACTTGAAAAAAAACTGGAAATTGTGGAACTTCCCTTACCAGAAGGAAGTGGTAAAGAAATAGTTGTGCATCCTAAAGCTCAAACTCTTTCGAGATAAGGAATTGAAAAATTGGTTGACTAAGAAATCCTTGCCTACTTCCAGGGAAGTAATTGATTTGGAGGAAATGGATATTCAATTGTTAAGAATGATTGAAAAGAAGAGGAAAAGACCAAAAATGGCCAAGGTTACAAGTAACGTGAAATCACATCACCCCCAAATGAGTTATGGATCTGCTTTTCTAAGGCAGACTCATTTGGTGTGATTTGCATAACATTGGACCATCTCTCAAGCTGTGGGACTTGCGGACTTGAGATGGCCCTCCTGGAGAAAGCCGGCTTCTTCTTCCTAATCCTAATGCTAAAATACTCCTAATGCAAAAATGACGTCTAACTATACCTATCCTAACAATGCCAAGGAGATAGGGAGAGAGAAAGTGCATAAAGAGGGAAATCCTACACTAACGAGGTGATAGCACCAAGAAAAGGGAGTGCTGGTCACAATCTCAACTTCCTGAAGTGGAGAGAGGTGAGCAGAGGAGAGGGTGGACAAGATGCACCACAGACCAGAGATAAATTTCAAATATAACACCACTTAAAAACCCATTAAACACAAAACTCCCAGGGACCTGCGCAACAAACATCGAATATGCACGTATACCCCGCAACGATGAGAGGCAAAGAGAGACAATAAAATAAGCAAAGGATGGACAGATACATCACAAAAAAGAATTTATTGCTCCAAAATTTCACACAGTACATCATTAGTGGGAAAGAGGCAAGAGAATGCCATTACAGAGCCATGAAAGGAGGTTCAAACTACATTTTTGACCCTGGGGAAGAAAAGAGAGAGGGGGACAAGGAAGAAGAATGAACAATAACCTTTTACAATGAATCCTGCCCATGTATTTATAGATTTTATTGGAGAGAAGAAAGAGAGGGAAACAGGAAAAATGGGTAGAAGCTCAACCACTGCTGTTAATGCTTCTGATAAAATCTTCCCCCAAACCCATCTTTACTACATCGATTTGTGGTTCACTCCTTGAAAGAAGAGGAAACAATGGAAACAGATCAAATCTAATTTGATTGTTGAGACAGATGGATCTTGCATTGAAGGACCAAAGACATTTCCTCTATTTTACTTTACCTAACCTCCTCAAAATTAAAGTCTCAGACCTCCATGGCATAGGTGAGGCCAAGATCTTTCCAATGGTGTCAAATTTGCAATATTTCGAGCCCTGAGTCGAAAGATATGCCCCTTAAAAGTTTGTATCGATCTATATGAATGGATGGGGAAAATAGTTTGAAAATGGGTCCCCTTTTGAGATGGGACATGTGGTAGCCAGATTAGAGCAAAAATCAGGTTTGTGGGTCTCGTAATTTACCTTTTCCCCTTTTCGTGAAATGTAAAACTCAGAAAACCCCTACGGCCCCGAAGCTCCACCTTTTGACTTTGCTTGACCATTTTCCCTTCCTCCGTTTGTCCTAAGACATGTGGAGATGCGGCACTTGTTTGAGCTTCTCTTTTGGATTCACCTTTGGAGGAGCACCGTTAGGACACATGGTTCCCTTTGCTGGCCCTTCCATACTTAGTCGATTTTGGATTCTTTCCTGAAATCTTTTGAGCCCGAAAGACCTTGTATCCTTTCTGCTTTTCATTTCTTACTCCTAGCCTCTCTTCTGACAAGACTTCCCCTTCTTCTCTGACCCTGCAATTCCATTATTGAGTCCTCCCTCGACCCTTTAAATAGATTTAAGACATGGAAACGCCTAGAATAAACGTTATTTGTATTTCTTCCTGCAAGGGGTTGAATTTGACTTTCTCAGCCTCTGTTTTCACTTTGCTTGGTTCTGGAACTTGAGCTCATGTGTTTGAATCATTCCCCTTCATGTTTTCTTCATGTGTAAGGCTTGTTCTGACCAAACTTTCTTGGGGGAAATTTGGGATAACAATTTTGCGACTCACAGGACATCTACCTACTAGATGAAGAGATTAGTGGCCTTGAAGCATCGATTGGGCATGGAGTCTAGCCTTATAAACTAATTCTAATATGAAATCTGAAATTCTGACCTCTGAGCCTCTTGGAAACCCGCTGAAACTTGAAGTTGAACTTCACCAAAATCCAACTGATTGCACTATGAAAGAGCAATACAACAACACCAAAAGCTATGTACAAAGTGAAAATCATACATGCTCCAAATGGAACACGTAGAGTGTGCAAAAGCACTTCTTCTACTGAAAAAAACCTACCTACACTACTCTAACCAATAGAAAAGGGAGCTCAAAACAAATCCTGAATCGACAGGAGAAATAGTTTCCCTTCCTAAAAAATGGTAGCCATGCAACTAATTTGACACTAAACATGGCTGGTTGGATGAGTGAAAACTGACAATAAGCCGGTCTTCCGCCCAAATCACCAAATTATCAATAAAAGACAAAACCAATACCTCTTTTAGTTGCTCTGCATTTGGATTGAAGAGGTATGACAACTGATCCTTGGTGCTTTGTAGCTCATCCTCATGCCCTGAAATGGGCGTGACTGGTTTTGGTTTCTCCTTTGGCTCCAATGAAGCCAAGTACCTAATTGGGCATGATCTAATCCTTTGATGTGCCCATTTATTTGAAATTCAACTCCAAAATGCGCCTCTTCTTGCAGCCTTCTTGGATGGATGGTGTGAGAGGGATGACGACATCTTCCTACTTTTTCTCTTTCTTCTCTTGTGAAGAACATGGGAGAGTCATGTATTCCAATCTTGGTTCCAGAGGGCTATTATGAAGTGCAGGTTACCATTCCTGAATGTTCTCCTCCATGGCAGCAAGCTCATGTGCTTGGGATGTGAGAGATGGAGGAAAAAATGATGCGATCTCCATGGGTTCCCCTCCATAAAGGCAATCCTCCAAGTCGATAGGTAATCTACCTCCTTACTATCCTCTGCGCAGTGCTCAACCTCCTTCATGATGTCCTCCTAATCTACAATTGACTCATCATGGTTCCCTTCATCCTCAAACATGAAGTTTGAAAGCTCAAACTCTTCCTTAACATCAGAGCTTGAAGGGGATGAAGTGGGAGGAAGAACCGAAGGTTCTTCTATGGCCTGCTCCGTACTTGGAGCCTCTGAAACTATATGGTCCTTCTCCACAGCTAGAATGTACTCCTCTTCTTTTGGATTAGGAGTAGCTCCTTCTTCCCCTACTTGTGCTGTAGTTAGAGCTTCCACCACTTGTAGCTTGACCTCGCCTCTCTCTAGGCTTAACCAACAAGGGAACCTTTGAAAAGTCAAATTTAGCAGCCTAACTCTTCATATTTTCTATAATTTCTTCTTTGTTGGGTTCCTTTGTTTAATTTTCTCCTTGGCTGGTTTTTTGGAGTCATTTTAATAGACCGGTCCCATTCAACCGGACCTAGAGACACAAGCCACAAGTGTTGAACTCCGTTATCAATTCTTGTGTCAAATTGCTGGTGATTCATCTCTTTATTTTCTATTTTTACACAAGTACTTTCAGTTTTAATTCTTTTATTAAAAATACAAAAGGATATAATAGTCAATTTTTATATCAAAAATCAATACAAAGCAATGTTAAGTGTGTGCACAATTGCTAGTTAAAATTGATTTTTAGATCACTGGTATCAGAGCTGGTTTTGACTGATTTTTGGTTCAGATTAATGTTTTTGGATTGCAAGTTGTGTGTTGGATGTTAACAAGGTCTCGATCTAAGAAGGGTGAAGGAGAACTAATATAAGGAGATCCCAAAATTGGTACTGATCTCGAAGTCCTACAATGGCGGATCGAGAGGAAGAAAACTTTCATCAATCATTCCTACAGATGAAGGAAATGGTGGAAGAAATGTACCAAGATAGACAAAGGGAAAAGGGAACTAGAGAAGGTAAGAAAGAAGAAATCTCTAGTTCTGATAATCCTAAAAGAGACCCTTTGAAATCTGATTTTCCTTCATTAAAGTTAGATATCAAGTTTGAATTGCCTATGTATACTGGAGAGCTAAATGCAGAGAAGTTAGATAACTAGGTCAAGCAGATAGAAGTATATTGCAGGGTTCAAAGAATTGTTGATGATGAAGCAAAGATTCATTTGGAAACTCTTCGGATGGGTGGAAAAACACTCATTTGGTGAGAGAGTAAGCTTTAAGAAGTGGAAGAAACCAACGGTATAGAAATCACTTCTTGGTCTGAATTTGTTTCAAATATTAGGCAACAATTTTATCCTCTTGGTTATAAGCAACAAGCTATGATGGATTGGAAAACATTAAGACAAAGTAAGGGACAAAGTGTTCAAGAATACACACAGGAATTTAGGAAAAGGGCTCTAATTCTTGGGAATTTCCCTAAACACGATGAAACACTCGCTTTAAATATATTAGTGGATTGCATAGTTATCTAAAGCATATGATACTTGTTTTAGGTCCCACTAATCTTGATGAAGTATGTGTTCAAGCAACCCATTTGGAAGCACAAGGGAAAATGACAAAGGATTCCTCTTTCTCTTCTTTTAAACAAAAGAAAAAGTAATTTGATGGAAAAGGTTCAAAAGAATAAGGAAAAGGAAAGCATAAGCATAAGAAAAAATCTAATGTTAAGAAGGAGGATGAAAAAACATTTTGTAATCATTGTAAAAAGAACCATGCTGAATCTAATGTTGGAAATTACATCCTGAAGTGAAACCTAAATGGATGTCTAAGAAAGGAAAGGAAAAGAAAACAAACATTGCAGTTCATGATCTTGGGTCAGATTCAGGCAATGAAACCAAGATCACAACTATGAGTTTTCAAGGTAAATCAAAACTTTCAATTTCTAACAATAGTACTACAAATGTTGCATATGCTTCTAGTAAACAAACTATACATGATGATAAGACAAGGAATGAGCTTTTCCACATTAGAATGATTTCAAAACATACAAAAATTGATACTCTTTTTGATAGTGGATCTCAAGCTAATATGATTTCTGAGGAGGTTGTAAAGAAATTAGGACTCAAAACTAATCCACATCCTAAGCCTTATCCTTTGGGCTGGGTTTGTGATGATGTAAAACTAGAGTTAACTAAAACTTGTGCTTTCAGATTTGCCATTATAGACAAGTTTATAGATGAGGTTGAATTGATGTAGTTCCTTTGGATATTTGTGGGGTGATTTTGGGAAGTCCTTATTTATATGATCATAAAGCAATATTTTATAGGGAAGAAAATAAATATTTGCTCGTAAAAGATGGAATTGAGTTTATTGTTAGAGATCATTGTGAAAAGAATAATCTATCCTTGGTAATTGCAGTCAAATTGTAACACCCTGATTTTGTAAGTTATCTTGGTGAATATTTTTCATACTATTATAACTGCTGAAATGAAGACAAACATGTTGAGATATGTTCTGATCTTAAGAGAATGTGTTGCTAACTTGGATTCTTGCATGCTGTAATTTATTGCATAGGACAGCAGTTATTGTGCTTGTGTGTTTGCTGATGTGACGACAAATTGTCGTATACTTGCTAAACTCTCATTGCTGTGGTCTTCTTGTGTTTGCTTTGTCGATTTACTCTTGAACCGAACCGGAGGTTGTTATGAATGTGCAGCGCCTGATTACAGGTATGAGCAGCTGGCACGTAAATGCCAATGACAAAGGTTCGATCCTTGAACCTTGTACTGTCGAATTTAAAACCTCGTGAGATACAGAGGACTGAACGTCCTGCACAACATAGTTACGAGAGTTAGTTGAGAGATTGGGTTAGGGGTTGATTAGTGTTAGTGGTTAGTAGGAATTAAACTCCTAAGCTAATCCTAAGTCCTAACATGCATCCTAAACTACTATCCTAAGTGGATTTTTAAATTACAAAAAAAAAGAGAAATAAACCTAAGTCCTAATAACCTAAGGCTAAACTATGACCTAGGTTGAACACTAATATGCAACCTAAACTAATCCTAATCTAAAGGGGCGCGCAGACCCTTGGAGGGAGAGGATAAGGATGAAGGGGGTATTCATTAGCATTTAATGGAAATTCCATACGTGGACAACGCCAGTTTGGCGGGGCAGGTAAGAGGCGGAGGTATCTGTTTGGAGATGGAGCTAAATTTGGTTTTTGCTTGTGAAATTTGAAAATTTGAGTTCGCCAACTCAAGTTGGCAGTGGCGTGGGAAGTTGGGAAAAGGCAGAGCCTTTAATGCATTAATTATTCTTGGTCCTCGCGACCAGCTCGCCTTGGAAAGTGTATGAGGGAATTTTGATTTTTCATTTTGTCGATTCGGGCTTTTGCAAAGTTGCTCTGCATTTGGTTTTTCTGGTCTGGTTCAGTCGAACCAGCTCTTGGGATTTGTCACTGTTCTTGGAGATTTTGAGGCTGTTGCTAAGCCTGAAGAGGAAAGGAGTGTTGAGGAGTTCTTGCTGTCGCCGTGGAAGGAAATAACTTCAGCAAACTCAGCTTTCTTCAAGTTTTGGAAAAGAGATCACAGGCATGTTAAGCCCTTCTCTTTAAAAATTCTTGCTTTGTTTAAATGTCTCATTAAAACAACCCTGCTCTTGGGTTTTGGATTATGTGATTGTTGTCAAGTCGATATGATTTGGATTTCGTTGATTCTTGCTTTCTTTTCTTGGAAACGATAAGTAGAATCGCTTCTGGTTGCTAGGCTTTGATTTGTCTTTGCACGAATCGAGTTGGAATATGAATTACTGTATTGGTTGTTGACAGTTTGGAGGATTTGAAATAGGTGTTTCTTTCTCTGTTCATGTTGTATGAAATCGGAACAGGCCGTGTGAGTTGTTCTCCTTACTGTGTAATCGTTCCCTTCTTGCTGTTGTGTTTGGAACTGTCTTTGCATGTATAAAGGAGTTGAAATACAGTCGTGTTGTGTTGGTTTGTTTGACAGTATTGAGGATGTTCTTTACTGGAACTATAGGAAATTATGGTTTTGAATACTCAGCTGAGAGTAAATCGATTTTGAGATGGTTGTTAACAATACTTCGAACTGGATAATTCTTTTTAAATGATCTTATGGAATGAAATCTCCACGGGCTGTGCGAGTTGTTTGAAGTCGTATTCTTTACTGAAATTTTTAAAGGAAATAAGATTCTTTTTCCTTCTGCTGTTTTGGATTTTGATGAAAATGGCATTTGGGTTTTGTATGAGCATACGAATTTGCTTTGGAGAAAGAAATGATAACACGTTTTGTGTTTCTTTCTTTTTCTTGCTTAAAAAGAAATAAAACTTTTCTCTTCCTTCTGTTGTTTCGGGATTAGAAGGAAATAGCATTTCTGTATTTTAAAGGAATTGGCATTAGAGTTTTATCTGAGTATTGTGAACTCGATTAGAAGGATATGCTAGTAATACAATTATTGTCTGTGTTTCTTCTTTTATGTAAATGGACAAATACGATTTTGAGCAATCGTGGAAGCTGGAAAAGAAATAGTCTCTCCTTCTGAACTCATAGTGAAATATATTGTTTTCTTGCTAAGAAGGTATGATGATTAGTTGTGTTTATTGATGCTGATCGGTCTTTTAAGATCGAATTGTTTTGGTGATTACGACTTAGCCTTGGATTGCTGAACAAAAGAATAAATGCATAGAAATTTTGTCTTGTTGTGTGGGTTGTCTTGACCGTACTCGATCCATGTATTTGACACCCTGTACGGTTTACTTTGATAAAGGTAATGACATCTGATTTTTGCATTCTGGAGTTCTGCATACTATCATGAACTTGAAAATGGATTCGGGTAGAATCATTTATGGGAAGGGAATTCTTCTTCTGTCTGCTGTTTTGATTTGGTAAAATCCGTAGTCAGGTGATTATTGGACTTGCTGTAGGTAACAACAATGAATAAAATGTTATTTTGAACGGAATACGTCCATAGGATTAGGAAATCATGTGAATAATTGATTGCATGATTGTATAACTGTTTATCTGTTTAACATACAGTGAAAGAAATATGGTTTCTTCTAGTACGGTAAATATATGGTATGCATCCTTATACTATTTGATCTATGATAAACACAATGTTGTACTAACCTGTTTCAGATTTTCATATGAGCCTGATTCAAATGAAGTATGAATATGGATGATGAATTCTTCCCTGTTTTCATTTAAAGCTGATTATAAATGAAATTATTCTTGCTTTGCCAGAAAGTGAATTCTGAATGGATTTTGTAAGTTTCACTCGAACTATTATCTTGATTTGTGTCTCGTTTGGATTCCATTTTTAGGACAGTCATGTGGAAAGAAATAGGGATATGGATGAATGACTTGGAAAAATGACCTTTTCTTCTTTCATTCATCAAATCTGTAATTCGTTAATAATGAATTTTGTAGTGCTTAGATAGGAGCAACTATCTGCATTGCTGTTCGCTTCTTATGCATGCTTGATTGCTTGAATCTAATATGATGCATGAACTGAAAGGAAGGTAATGGGTTTACATTTCAGTTAGTTTCATCCTTTGCATTTATTATTAATGAAAGGCGTGGAAAGGATAACAGTATATTATATCAGCAGTAAGCTACTTGTATCCTTAACTTTACAAATATTGTGAATTAAGACTTGTAACGGTTATGTGGAAATGGGACAGCAGTTCTTTGGCTGATTGTGATGATATTTTGATAGTTCAGTTGTTATGCTGATCTTTCTTTTGTGCCTATTTCGTGATTGATGTCTTACTGTCGTTTCATAAAAGCAGGGTTCTTTTATTGAGACAGTTAGTTGAAGCACCTCATTTTAATGATAAGTGCTTAATATGCTCAGTTCATTGAACTGACCCGTGCAAATCATTTTGCAGATGGAATTTGATTAGAATGAAGACATGGCTGTTTTCTGATGCTTCTTGATTAGTTGAAGATGAATTGTAATTGTTGCTTTTATTCCTCTTCGAGGAATTGTGAAGAAAAAGTATATTCTTCTATCTATGAGTTGTAATGATGTTTTATGTAAACAATGTCCATTCATTGGTTTGGCAAATGTATGGATTATGAAACGAATTGATGAATACTAATACAAGTGTGATATTTTATTAATTATATCAGTTTGGTATTATTGACTAAATTGGAAATATAATGTTATTTCTTGATTTGGATTGTTTAATTGTCCTTGAATGGATGCTAAATGGGAACCGATATCTATTCTTACCTAAATGTAACTTTTAAGTTGAAATATGCAATTAGTTCATACTTGGGTAAGATGAATTTTTAATTGACATTAAAAAGGACTAGGAAGAATATGATTTCATAACCGATAGGTATTCAGGATTAGCTTAGGAGCTAAGGAATATCAATTAACTTCGGAGTAATCGAACTTCACTTTCGAACTCCATTAATGATCTCGTATGCTAAATTCAGAATAAAGGATATAGGATAAGTATATCCATAACTAATGGACCTTAACTATGTAATGTTAAGGAGCACAAATGAATACATTTCTCGGGAATTAGACCTCGTATAAATGACGTCTAATAAGCTAGAATTCTGAATTTAGTTACAGTTGGGAAAATCTTGGCTAAGTTTAATAGGTTAAACTTATCACGTCCGTCGGTAACGGACTGCTTAATCCAATGATTAAGAAGAGAACCAAGTAGAGAAATGCAGCCCTTCGACACGAAGGAGAAGATGCATAGCAAGCTAAAGGATGGATTTAGTCTCTCTTAGCTATATACAACTGTAACGGAAATGAGGATAAAGGGATCAACATGGTTGCTGAAAGTTGATTCTTAATTATTAAGATCGTATCCAAATCATTTGAGCAGGATGTGTATTCTCGATGGGAGGATTCCGTAGGACATTGGCATATGCCAACTACAGCAAGGTGTCTTCATGAAGATAGGGTCTTCATGACGACACAATGTTGCAGCTGACATATTGCAATGCCCTCCCAAATTAAAACATCAAGAATACATAGGCTGAATGTGAAGTTCTTGGCAGGGGATAGGAGTATGATCTGGTATACGGAGTGACTCCGGAATACTAAAGATGACTAGACACACGGAGTCGTGGGGAACGACACCGTATGTCTGCGTATCTTTAGTTACCAGGAGTGCCTTCCTATATTCGTTCATATTACTAGTTGAAAATTGGAAGTTTAAATCTGACCTTAAACGGAGAGGACTGGTAGGAACCAGGAAAGACCATTCTAGATAACAGGTGAAGTGAAGTGAAGGACGTATTCCATTGATGTGTATCACATCCAGGAATATGATCATGCAAAGCATGTGAAAATATTTGGCCAAAGTATCACAAGTGCTGGTTGCGTTGTCCTTATCACTTAATTTAAGATGCAGGATGTCAGATGAATATTAGTAACAGATATTCAGATAGGCTTCTTAAATGGATCACTTCGATAATGGAAACGGTTATGAGAATCAAGTTATATATAATATACTATGCATAAACGAACATGAAGGATCGGTTGTTGCCGAGTCATGAAATGAAGGATCGATGAAACTCCGAGCCATGAAAATGGAAGATCGGCAGTTCCTCGAGTCATTTACAGCAGCATATAGAATCATTATAAGATTGAATGGCATTGAATGTGTGCTCCATATTGTAAATATGCGAACAAGGAATATTAGTTTTAAAAAGAAATTGTGTGATCCAAACTGTGTTGTTTGGGTAGAGAACAATTATTAAAACTTGAACATGTGTTTGAATTTTATAATTCATAACAGAGAATGTTATCAATTTTTTTTTTTTTTTCCCTTATTCTGGTATCTTAAAATGGGGATGTTACACAAATGAAAAGGTTGGTAAATTCAAGAAAAAGTTTTGTGCTCATGGTGGTCAAAGCCAAAGAGAAAGAACATGAGATGGCTTTTGAGACTTGTGATCTGAAACATAAGGATGAATTGGTAAAAATTGTTTCTGATTTTGATGATATTTTTCAGGATCCACAAGGTCTACCTCCCAAAAGAGGGGTTCAACATGAGATACAGTTGTTTCAGGATGCACCTCTTCCCAATATCGGAATGTATAGGTTGTCAGTAGTAGAGAATGAGGAAATCAAGAGACAGTAATGGAACTTTTGGCTCAAGGTATAATTCATCCAAGTACATCCCCATGTGGTTCGCCAATTATTTTGGTTCCTAAGAAGGATGGCACTTGGTGAATGTGTGTTGATTTCCATGCTTCAAACAAGATTACTATAAATAATCGTACCCTCTTCCTAGAATAGATGATTTACTAGATCAATTAAAGAGTGAAATTTATTTCACTAAGTTAGACTTAAGAAGTGGTTATCACCAAGTAAG
This sequence comes from Taxus wallichiana var. yunnanensis, assembly GCA_018340775.1. Lineage (NCBI taxonomy): Eukaryota > Viridiplantae > Streptophyta > Pinopsida > Cupressales > Taxaceae > Taxus > Taxus wallichiana. Next base: position 228,121,916 of record CM031236.1, on the reverse strand, counting down.
AATTGTAGAAGGTGATGTTTGGAAAACTGATTTTAAAATGAAACAGGGATTGTTTGAATGGTTAGTGATGCCTTTTGGTTTGTGCAATGCACCGACAACATTCATGAGAGTTATAAATGATATCTTTAGACCATTCATTGATAATTTCATTATTGTCTACTTAGATGATATTCTTATTTTCAGTAAGTCATGGGATGAACATGTTAAACACATCCAAAAAGTATTAGATGCATTAAGGAGAGAGAAATTGTATTTGAAGATGTCAAAATGTGAATTTGGAAAAACATCTTTAATTTACTTGGGTTATATTGTAGGAAATGGAGAATTGAGAATTGATCCTGCAAAAATAGAGGTTATTGTGAAATGGCCTAGACCCACTAATGTGATGAAAGTTAGGAGTTTTCTAGGTGCAATTCAGTACTGGAGAAAATTTATTGCTAACTTCTCATATATTACATCTCCTTTACATGCTTTGACAAGTATCAAACAGTCTTTCAGTGGGGAGGAAAGCAACAAAAAGCCTTTGATACATTGAAAGAGAAGATAAGTACCGCTCCGATCTTGGCACTTCCAGATTTACAACATTCATTTGAAATTGAGACAGATGCTAGTGACTACGCAATGGGGGCAGTTTTGATGTAGAAAAAATGACCAGTGTGTTACCATTCAGAAACCTTTACAAGTGCGGTAAGAAACTATCCAACTTATGATAAAGAGTTATATGCTTTCGTTCAAAGTGTTAAAAAGCGGAAGAATTATTTAATGGGAAAAGAAACAATTATACATACTGACCATCAAATGTTTCAATACTTACAAACACAAACCAAATCGCAATAGTCTAGACATTTCATGTGGATGAATTTTTGTAACAATTTCATCTTGTAATCAGGTATAAAAAAGGTATTCAAAACAAGGTTGCCGACATGTTATCTAGACCACTAGTGGTAGTAGCATCTATTCTTTTACAACATAGTTCTTTGGCTCATGTTAGTTACAAGGAACAATATGTTAATGATGTTGATTTTAGAGAAGTGTATGAGGATCTAGTAAGTGGGAAACAAGTAGGAGAAAAATATTATCATTTTCATGAAGGATTGTTATATCATTCTGGTAAACTTTGTATTCCAGAAAATGAACGTGTGCATATGATTAGGGAAGCACATACTTCTCTTATTTTGGGGCATTTTGGTGTTAGTAAGATAGTTGCACATTTACAGAAATATTGTTATTGGCCTAGAATGCATGAACATGTAAACATGTATATTAAGGGATGTGTTCTTTGTGCCACAAGCAAGCCAAGTAATAGGAAATTAGGACTTTACACTCCTCTTCCTGTTCCTATAAGGCCTTGGGAAAGTGTTTCCATGGATTTTGTAGGAGGCTTGCCCATGACACGAAGAAACATGATTACTTATATGTGGTAGTGGACAAATTTAGCAAAATGTGTGTGTTGGTTCCATGTACTAAAAAAATAACTGGTGAGGGAACTGCACATTTGTTTTTAAGTTTTTTGGGTTCATTTTGGTTTACCTACTTCAATTATATCTGATCGGGATTCTAGATTCCTTGGGGAATTTTGGTCAACATTGTGGGGTTATTGGACACAAAAATGAAAAAGAGCACTCGCTTTTCATCCACAGACTGATGGTAAAACAGAGGTTGTAAACCGCATAGTAGTACATTTGCTTAGGGGCTATTGTGGAAAACATCCTAAGTTATGGGATGAACATCTATATTATGTGCAACATTCTGATAGGGCTAAAATATTTGTTTAGAGAATTCAATAGGTTCATCAAGATGTCTCGTGATCAATTGGAGAAAAGTCGGGCTAAGTATAAAGCCATGCATGATAAACATAGAACTGATCACAAGTTCAAAGTTGGTGATTCATTTTGGCTTCACATCAGCAAGGAAAGGTTGACAGGTGAAGGTAAAAAAATAAAACCTATACGGTATGGTCCATTTCAAATATTAGAAAAAATTGGTAACAACGCTTTCCGGTTGGATTTACCTCCATATATGCAAATCTACTTAGTTGTAAATGTTGAGAATTTAAGATTGTATGAACCACCTATGATTGTTGATCATGATGATGCTAACATAATGCCTTCCATTGATGATTTTTCTCCTGAGTATCTTGATGAGTTGTAGGAAGACATCATTTTGGATAGGAAGGTTAGAACTTTGTGAAGGGGTGATATTGAGTATCTTCATGTTGGGTTCAAAGGCATTCATCCGAACAAGGCTAAATGGATGGAAACCGAGAAAGGTGAGGGAGAAATACCCTCACCTATTCACCAATTAAGTTGAATTTTGGGGTCCAAAAGTTTCTCAGTGGGGAGGAATGATCCAAAGGATCCTCATGGAGAAACACCAATCTAATATCTTCTCAGAATCAGTTGCAGTTAGTTCCATGGCATGGAGAAAAATTAGATGATTCCGTCGATATCTTGTTTGCAGGAAACAAAGTTCGTATGCAAAAGTTATGGCTCATTGAAATTTTTAGGTAACTGCAAATTTTGGGGATTATGCATAGGTTGAACATGTGCACACTCATCAAGTGGACCAATGGAAAAGTGACACATGGAAATATGGAAAATAAATAAATAATAATATTAAAAATTTAGCCACACCCATTTAATACTCCACATTATTTAATTTCCAACTATTATCCTTATTTTTCAACACACATTTTCCAAACAACCATTTATTAAAATATCCATGCACAAATACCTACCATGTCACACCCCTTATCTCTCCAATCACCCACATTGAGCGCCCCATCCTTGGGGATAAGATAGCTCTTAAGCCAATAACTACATACACCACCCACCTATATAAATGCCTTCCTATTTTCATGCCCAACAAATGTGGGATCTTATCCCTATGTAAAATGCACCCCACATGGAGTGGGATTTGAACTTGGGATACTTGGGTAAAAATATAGGTGCCCAACCATTGCACTCGAGCTATGAAATGTTATAAAAGGAGCTATGTTTTACTAGTATAGACACGGAAAGTGACTGTGTTATTGTTTTGCTCATAACTTGAGCTAGAGATGGAATTTTGAGATGAAGTAAAAAGTGACTCCTATTATTTTTGGTAGAGGAACATGATGAGAAGATCAGATTCTTGTAGAAATATTTGTAAATATTTATTTTCAATATTTTAATAGATCAGTCCCATTCAACCGGACCTGAGACGTAGGCCACAAGTGCCAAACTCCGTTATCAATTCTTGTGTCAAATTGCTGGTGATTCATCTCTTTATTTTCTATTTTTACACAGTAATTTCAGTTTTAATTCTTTTATTAAAAATACAAAAGGATATAATAGTCAATTTTTATATCAAAAATCAATACAAAGCAAAGTTAAGTGTGTGCACAATTGCTAGTTAAAATTGATTTTAGATCACTTGCCAACATGGAATTGGGAAGGAAAGAGGAGTGGTGGGTGGGGTCTCCACTAGTTATTTCATTTTTGTGGTAGAGGGGAAGACATTTCTTTTGGCTCTTGTAGAGGGAATTGGGTTTGGAAGGGAAAAGGGTAGAGAAATTGAGGTGGGATGGAAGACTAGGGGATGGAGAAATGAAATTAACACTTGGGGTAGAAAGTGAGGGGCTTGAATCTTGCCTCTATCAAAATGATAAAGATTGAGGGAGAGAAAATGAAATGCAAGGAGATGGTGACTCGACTTATACATTGACAAGGTTGTCATGCACTTTTCTCATAATACCCAATGTCCTCAATCCACTATGTAAGTTGGGGCAACATTCCAATCATGAAGTCCAACTTATCCTGAGGGTTATAGTGTCTTGGAAAAGGGCCTTCCCATGGACAAGGTGCCCTGTAACCAATTCTGAAAGCCATCATTTGAGTGTTACCCTAAATTGAACCATGCCAGCCTTCATTTTTTGAATCTTCTCTAGTAGACCAGCATCCTCTGCATAACTATCGCCCTCATATGCGTCCCCTTGTCCTTGATAAGCTTCATAGTCAAACTGGTTTTGACACTGCTCATATGGGTAAGCATAATGGTCCTGGATCTGATTATAATGCTGATCTAGAGGAGTTGGGAAATGCATTGGAGGTGGATTGCATTGTTGCTGTAAGTGTGAGTTCCATGAAGGGAATGAAGTCATGATTGCAAAACTTCATGGAATGGGAGAAAATGAAAGAGATGGAAGAAGAAAATGGATGAAATGAGTGGAAATGGATGGAAAAGGTCTGCAACTCAGAGAATGGGTTTTTGACTAGATGGAGTCACCAGATGTGCTTAAAAGTGCCTCCAAAGGCTAAAATATTCACCAAGAGCGCATCAAACCTGATGAAGTGAAGTGGTAAGGTGCTTCAAACCTATCTCACCGGGCATGCCAAAACTGTTAATGTGAAATCGCAACACCCCCAAATGAGTTATGGATATGATTTTATAAGACAGTAATCATTTGGTGTGATTTGCATAACATTGGACCATCTCTCAAGCTATGGGACTTGCAGACTTGAGATTTACCTCCAGAGAAAGCCGACTTCTTCTTCCTGATCTTAATGATAAACTACTCCTAATGCAGAAATGACGTCTAAATATACCTATCCTAACAATGCCAAGGAGATAGGGAGAGAGAAAGTGCATAAAGAGGGAAATCCTACACTAACGAGGTGATATCACCAAGAAAAGGGGAGTGCTGGTCACAATCTCAACCGCCTAGAGTGGAGAGAGGTGAGCAGAGGATAGGGTAGACAAGATGCACCATAGACTAGAGATAAATTTCAAATAGAACACCACTTAAAAACCCATTAAACATAGCTCCCAGGACCTGCAACAAACATCAAAATATGCACAGTATACCCTGCAATGACGAGAGGTGAGGAGAGATAATAAAATAAGCAAAGGATGGACAAATGCATCACAAAACAGAATTTATTGCTCCAAAAGTTCACACAGTACATCGTTAGTGGGAAAGAGTCAAGAGAATGCCATTACAGAGCCGTGAAAAGAGGTTTAGACTCCATTTTTGACCCTAGGGAAAAAGAGAGAGAGGGGGACAGGGAAGAAGAATGAACAACAACCTTTTATAATGAATCCTGCCCTATATTTATAGATTTGATCAGAGAGAATAAATAGAGAGGGAAACAGGAAAAGTGGGTAGAAGATCAACCACTACTATTAATGCTTCTGATAAAACTTTCCCCCAAATCTGTCTTTACTGCATCGATCCTTGGTTCAATGCCTTGAAAGAAGAGGAAATAATGGAAACAGATCAAATCTGATTTGGTTGTTGAGACAGATGGATCCTGCATTAAAGGCCCGAAGACGTTTCCTCCATTTTCCTTTACCTAACCTCCTCAAAATTAAAGTCTTAGACCTCCATGGCATAGGTGAGGCCGAGATCTTTCCAATGGTGTCAGATTTGCAATATTTCAAGCCCTGAGTCAAAATATATGCCCCTTCGAAGTTTGTATTGGATCCATATGAATGGATGGGGAAAAAATTTGAAAATGGGTCCCCCTTTTGAGATGGGACACGTGGTAGCTAGATTAGAGAAAAAATCAGGTTTGTAGGTCTATAATTTACCTTTTCCCCTTTTCGTGAAACACAAAACTCAAAAAACCCTTGCGGCCCCGAAGCTCCACCTTTTGACTCTACTTGACCATTTGCCCCTGCCTCCATTTCATCTTGAGACACGTGGAGATGCGGTGCTTGTTTGAGATTCTCTTTTTGGATTCACCTTTGGAGGAGTCTTTGTTAGGACATGTGGTTCCCTCTGTTGTCTCTTCCATACTTAGTCAATTCTAGATTCTTTCCTGAATGGTTTTGAGCCCAAAGACCTTAGATCCTTGCTGTTTTTCCTTTCTTTCTCCTAGCCTCTCTTACGGCACTGCCCCTTCTTCTCTGACCCTGTAATTCCATTGTTGAGTCCTCCCTCAACCCTTTAAATAAATTTAAGACATGGAAACACCTAGAAGAACCGTTCTTTCTATTTCTTCCGTGCATGGTCAAATTTGACTTTTCAGCCTCTATTTTCACTTTACCTGGTTTTGAAACTCAAGCTCATGGGTCTGAATAATTTCCCTTCATGTTTTTTTTATGTGTAAGGCTTGTTTTGACCAAACTTTCCGGGGGTAAATTTGGGATAACAGATTACTTCAAGATTAATCATAGATTATTCGGGGAAGAAATTTTTGAAGTATCTACTCCACTAGCCAAGAAAAGAAAAAGAGAATTGACTAGAGAGGATTTGGAAATTACAAAGGTGCCTTTGGGAGAAGTCACCACTGAAGGTTTAAAGCATGACACATAGACATTGATAAATAGCCTTTTCCAAAAGTTAGATGAAGAAAAAGTGAAAGTTGCTAAACTGAAAGAGCAATCATCTAAAATCTATAATATTATCATGAAGGTTTCCAAGAACCCCACATATTCAGTGCTTATGGAGGAACAAGTAAATCCATAGGTAATTACTATTATGGAAGAGACAAGTGATAGATCAAAGGCTATAGATGAATGGGTGGCTGATATCACTAATACAACTACAAATTTTTACAAAGAAACTTTGGTAAAAGTTGCTTGAGTATAGAGAGAAGTTGGATAAATTGAAGGGTCTCAAGAAAAAGAAGATAATGAAGGTGGTATTGCTGAGTTACAACTGCAGAGTCTGGAAGAAATTAATGAATTGTTAGATGATGTTTTAATTGGAGAAAATATTGTACCTGAAGGATTAATTAGGAAGGGGAAACAAAAAAACATATTTTTATCATTTAGGCAGAATATTTTAAAGCACATCATGACCAAGATGGACATGATGGAAGAATGAGATGAGAAATTTTGGAAGAACTTGATGATGTAATTTATGGTCTGACAAAGTATGATAATTCCAAGTATCCATAGAGTATTGATGAGTTTCTTCCATTATTTCAGTGATTAATGGAAAAAACTATTATTCCTTTCAACAAAAAGTCCTTGGAAAAATTATCATATATTCAAGATATTGTCAATCAGGTTGGGATCTCATCTCGGGAAGGTAAGAGGGGGTCAGCAAAGTTTTGGGAGAGGAATTGCTCATGCTTGAAACAGAAATGGAAGCTACAGCTGATGTGGATGGTAATGTCATCAAATACATGAGGGATCAATTTTCCATCTACAAAGAAAAGCATAAGGATGAAAAAGATGAAGTGGATGAAGTTGAAGTAGATAAAGGTAAAGCCAAGGATAAGGATAAAGGGAAAGACAAAGTGGGGACAATAGCTACTGATTCAGGATGATTCTTCTATTTCTTCTACTTCTTGTTCTACATTTCTTCTTTAATTTTTGAGTACATCCATTGTAAGACTTAAGTAATGTGGTGTATAATCACCGTTACTTTAAGTTGTTTGATAAAGTCAAATGCTCAAAAAGTAGTTATGAAATAATTATTATGTTTTTAATGTTTGAACTTTATGAAAGTAACTAGGTGGCATTAAATGAGGATTTTGAGAAGTGAATTTCTCAAATCTTATCTATTTATTAGTTGCTCATTTATTAAAGTATAATGGATATCTCTTCCATATGCTCTACTTGTGACAATTATAAATAGAAGAAGAGGCTTACATGCATGGGATCTAGAAGCTTTTGGGAAAACAACTATTATAGGTCGTAGTTGGTTATTTTATATTTTGTGTTGAAATAACTGGAGGCACTTATTATAAGTAGTTAACATTTTAATAAGAAGAAAGAAAGACTTTGGTTGAACTTTGTGTCTATCATAGTCTGACTATGTGATTTTTGATTGTTATGATAAACTTTGTGTTGTCTTAACTTTCATGAGTATACGCTTCTTTTTAATTTTCTTCAAAGTAATCTAGATAAGATAATGTTTTTTTATTCTATGTGTGAGTAACTCACTCTGAAATCTACCTGTTACAAAGAAAATTATGGCATTCTTTGAATTATTTCAAGTTTATCCTCTCTATTTCTATTTTCACCAACTTACATTCTAGCTACCAAGCATTGCTTACTTACTTCCAAAATATTTAGTTGTGGTTCACGAGCTATACAGATTAAAGTAATACCCATGAAAAGTTAGATAGGTGTTAGAATAAACAAATAAAGCATACAAGAGCTTCACCGTTAAATGAAGGGGATTTATCCCATGAATGCCTAGGTTGCATGTTTTAGCCGAGCATAAAATCTAGCCAACATTTTTGGCAACTCCACGGGAGATCAAAATTTAATCAAAAGACTTGTGCTAAATACCATGGGTAGAGGAGAAGTTTTTTGTGCTTTACTACCTGCTGAATTCATTTTATCAAGAAGCTTTCATACTGGAAAGTCATCCATTTACACATGCAAGTAGGGCTTAGGGTAGGATTGATCATTTCTTTCATCTCCAAGAACAATTTAATTTCAATTATCCACCTCAAGCCCAAATCCAAAGAGCAATTTTATCACCTGTAAGGAGAGTTCATACCTCACCAAATCATTTACAACATAAATTTACTATTGGTATTATTCAACCATTCAACCCTCAGTTGCTAATTCCTATGAAAATGGATCAGCAGTTGTCTAATCTGTGGGTAGGGATTTTGGTCCTTTATACTTAACTCCTCCTCTGCATGAATTACCTAAAGGCTCCAGAAGAATTTCCCAAAATTCTATGGAGATGGGAAGTAGAATCTTGATGATCACTTGGTAGCTTTCTACATTTCTTGTGGAGTACTTATTGTAGAGCACAAGGATGTGTCTATAAGATTATTCATTGAGACTTTGCATGACTTGGTAGGAGAATGGTTTTATCAACTGGACCTTGGAACCATAACAAATTTGACAACTATGTGGGAATTTTTTTTGAAGAGGTTTAAGCTAGTAGAAGATGCAAGTACACTTAATAATCAGCTGACGCAGTTGAAGAAGGAACCACACAAGAATGTGAGGGAATTTATTGCTAAGTTTCAGAGGATTTTGTATAAGATCCCTGCTTCTGCTCCACTCAGTGATGAAAAATAGAAAATGTTTTTCATAAATGTTTTGTTACCTAAAGTTGGATATCAGTTGCGAAGGGCACGACCAACAATTTTTTTGGTACCACGAGGATGTTGTAAATTAAATTTGAGGATGACTTGATTATAGCTGGAAAAATCAAATACTCACTATAAAGTTGAAGGAGCATCTTCAAACAAGTTATTCCGATCCACTTCGTAGAAGTTAGCGATTGATATGCTGCAAATTAAGAAACAAATGGCTCAAGGAGGAAATGATTCCCCTTTAAGAGCAACTCCCACTTGAAATTTTAATGGTGAAAAAAACAAAAAACTCACTAATGAACCACGAGAGGCTAGTAAATTGAAGCCACTCCAAGGAACAACTTGGAAATGAATGAGGAAGATCATGTTTTTGATGATAATGAATTACTTGATGAAGAAGACTTTGTTGATCCCAATGACAACTCCAATATTAGCTACTTAGAATAAAAATATGATGAATGATATTATGAATATTTTGAAGATAGTGATGGTCACACATTCACGGTGTTTACAAGGTCTCAAGAACAACAAGGTGGTGAAGCTTATTCAAGTGGAAAAAGGAGAGAAAGAGAAGATCCTGGACCGAATGTTACTATTCTGAAAAGAGGCATCCCACTTCCTTCTTCCTTGGCTCTGAGAGATAAGCCAGTAAATGCTGTTGCTAACCAACAATAGAGGACGATGGGACAAACAATGAAGTAAGTCAAAGTGCATTTATTCCTTCTTTTGATATCATCAATCACATTAAGAAGACTAAGATACATATGTCAAAAGCTGAATATTTGAGGTCTTTTCCAGAGTAGTTGAACAGGTTGGTGAAGTATGTGCAAAGTAACGGTCCAAATAATTTTCTTAATAATGCTTCACGAGGCATCTTGTCTAATCCAAAAATACTCCTCCATTGAATAATGTTACAACTTTTTCTCCTAATTATTCTAAAAGGATTGAACCATTTTATGTTTCCTTGCTTATTAATGGTTATAAATTGAGTAACTACATTTTAGATTCAGGAGCTTCTGACAATGTCATGCTAGCCAAAGTTTCAGATGCTTTGGGGCTTACACTGATGAAAATAATTGGAAGATGTTATTCAATGGAGAGATAAGTACCTCTCATTGCAAAGATCAAAGATGCACAAGTTGTTCTTGCTTCTTTCCTAGATAAAAGACTGAAGATGATGATACTAGTGGTAAATATTCCAGTTTCTTATGGTATGTTATTAAGCAGAACTTATGTAAAGAGTTGGGAGGTGAAGTCAAGATGGATTGGTCTTGTGCTCATATTCCAATCAAAGGAGTTAATCAAAAGTTGGAGCTTGAAAAGAAGTCCAAATACATAGTTTCAAAATATGAAGATCCTAGGTCTCATATTATTTTTCAAGAATCAAGATCATGGAGTTTACTACCTAGAATTGGACAATGAAGAAGTTCAGTCTGTAGCTCATGAGTCACATATCAAAGATAATAAATTTTGGACTTTGGAGTTCGATGGTAGCTGCTGTTCACTTGGATCTGGTGCAGGTGTTGTGCTGATTTATCCTGAAGGAAAGGTATATGCACATTCCTTTAAATTGATGTTTGAAAATACTAATAACACAATGATTATGAAGCGCTATTGTTGGGAATGGAACAAGCTAAAACGATGGGAATTAATTTGCTTCATGCGAGAGGAGATACAGAACTTATTGTTAAGAAGATTTGTGGTCTTTATCAGGTAAAGAAAGATAAGATGAGGAATTATAGAGACCGAGTGTGTTCCACTACTATGGACCTTACAACATTCTTAGTCTCTTATATTCTGATGGATCAAAATTCCAGGGCAGTTTCCATGATGATTACCACATCTTTGCTTAATCTAGACCAGCCACCCATAATATTCAAACAAGGTGATTATAAAGTAGAAATTGTTTTCCATTTGAAGGTACCTAATAATGTTGAATAGTGACAAGTCTTACATGATGATAAGAAGATTGCTGCTTTCCTTCATCAACATGAAAATTTTGAAGAAATGTATTATGAAGGAAGTAATTCACTTCTAAGATAGACTATAGTTGGTGAGGTTGATCCAGAAATTGAAGGAAGCCAAGGGATTATTCAACTTAAAGGAAACAAGATTCCTAAAGGCTTGGTATCTCTTGAAGAGATGTTTGATAAACATGACCAGTTTCTAAAAAGAATAAGGAATATGGAGAGAATTCTTCATCCGATGTACAACCATTGAATCTAGGGGCGGAGGATGAACCCAAGTTGGTGAATTTGGGAAATTGTTGATATGAGGTAGAGAAGGAATATTTCCTAAGAATTCTCAAGAAATATATCGATGTCTTCGCTTGGTCTTATTAAGACTTAGAGACATATCAGCATGCTAAAGTCCAACATTATATTCCATTGAAGCAAGGGTAATAACCTTTCAAAAACATCTTCAGAGGCACAAAACGACTATTTTAGGTAGTATTTTTGTAGAAATTCAGAAGTTGCTTTGGATGTAAAGATAATCTATCTTATCCATAATTTTGAGTGGTTGGAAAACATAGTTCCCGTGAGGAAAAATAATGGTGAGATTAGATTATGTGTAGACTTTTGTAATCTTAATTAGGCCTCATTAAAAGATAATTATCCCATTCCTATCATGGATCATACCTTGTAGGTTGTTACAGGATCCGAAATGTTTTCTATGCTTGATGGTTTCTCTGGTTATAATCAGGTTCATGTGGAAGAAGAAGACAGTATAAAATAACATTCATCACACCTTGGGTAACATTGGATTATTAGAAGATGCCTTTTGGATTAATCAATATCGGAGAAACGTTTTAGAGGGCTATGGATTTGGAATTTTCTCATCTTAAGGATATGAGCATAGTGGTTTACCTCGATGATTTAACAATATTTTCTAAGGAAAGAGGAAATCACATTTTAGATCTAGAAGAAGTCTTCATCTAGTGCCACAAGCATGGGATCTCTCTGAATCCCAAGAAGTCTATATTTGTTGTGACAAAAGGTAAGATGCTTGGACATATCATTTCAAAAGAAGGAACCAAAATAGATCCTGAGTAGGTGAAAGCTATTCAAATTTTTCCATTTCCAACTTCTAAGAAAGGAGTTCACTCCTTCTTTAGTAAGGTTAATTTTCTAAGAAGATTTATCCCTGATTTTGCTGAGTTAACTCCATCATATTTCAAACATGATGAAGAAAATGCAAGATTTCAAATGGAGTGAAGAGGGAAAGAGAGAATTTGAAGTACACTCCTATGGAAAAACATGCATATGTAGTTGTGAAGGCATGCAAAGCATTCATGTATTACATTCTTTCTTCACACACTGTGGTTTATGTTCCAGATACTACAGTGAAGTCTATCCTAACACAACAAGAGTTGGGGTTGTTGAGAGGCACGTGGGTAACAAAGGTGCAAGAGTATGACTTGGATATCAAGCCTACGAAGCTGGTTCAAGGAAGAGGCCTTTGTGAATTAATGTTTGAGACAAAGACATTTGAGCCAGAGGAGGATGAAAGTATACCAATGGTTCTCTTTGTAAATTTGGTAGATGAATGGTATAGTAATATTGCCTATTTTCTGACATATGGGGAATTTCCGGATCACATTTCTTGTAAAGAAAAATGGACTATCAAACTGAGGTCCAAGGATTTTTTTCTTTGGGAAAATAGTTTGTACAAGAAGAGAATAGATGGATTTTTTCTCAGATGTGTGGATCATTCTCAGTAAAAGAGATTGCTAGAACAGTTTCATGATAAATCATGTGGAGGGAAATTCTCAGTAAGAGTTACTACACACAAGATACTTCAATCAAGATATTACTAGCCTACTTTATTTTAGGATACAACTGATTGGGTTTCAAAATGTCAAGCATGTCAACTTATTTTTTGGGAAAGTTAAGCTTCCATATTTTCCCTTGAAGCTAGTGGTGATAGAAGAACCATTCCAACAATGGGGTATTGATTTCATTGGAACATTGAAGCCTTCTAGTGTTGGTCACCATTACATTCTCACTACTACGGATTATTTTAGCAAATGGGTGGAAGCTATACCTATAAAGAGTGCCACTTTGGAAGAAGTGTGTAATTTCATCAAGGAAAATATTGTCATAAGGTTCGGTGTACCTAGTAAGATAGTGGTAGATAATGTTCCTAATCTATCCTTTGAGGAGTTGATAGAATTTTGTTATACACATAGAATTTAGTTGGTACATTCTTCCAATTACTATCCACAAGGAAATGGCCAGGCAAAATCAAGTAATAAGAATCAGTAGTAACAATCATGCGATAATAGGTAACATAAAATCAAAGAACTTGGCACAAGAAGTTGTTTGATACATTGTGGGAAGATAGGATTAATCCAAAGAAAGCTATAGGTATGTCTCATTTTTAGTTGTTGTATGGGAGAGATGCGAAATTGCCTATTACTCTAAAAATACCTGCATTGTAATTCACGAAAGTGTTGGAGGATACTACTTATGTAGATGCCATTGATAAAAGAATAATGTATTTGGATAAACTATGAGAAGTGTAGGTTCAAGTAGAAGACATGTTGGTTGAACACCAGAAATAAGTCAAGATAATATTTAAAAAAATATCAAGAAAAAAATTTGAGGTTGGAGATTGGGTACTCTTGTGAAATAAGGAAAATGAGCCTAAAGGAATGCACAACAAATTTGATTCATTATGGAAAGGGCCATTCAAAGTTGCAAGAGTTTTTGGATCTAATAGTTTCATCCTTGGTTATCATGATGGAGTTCAACTGCCATCGCCATCTGATGGGTAGCATCTCGAAGATGTACGAGAATTGATGGTTTAAGGTAAAACTCCGTATGTACATAAATAAACCATTAGGTTAGTTTTGTTTTGTGTTTTCCTTTTATGTGACTCCGAGCCAATGAACAAGGCTTGAAACCAGAGATGTTAGGATCTCATCTTATTTTCTTTCCCTTTGGGATGAAATAAAGATTTCCATAGATGGAGCTAATCGGTGTCCCCAATATTTCTTACGAAATATTAGGGTACCTCTTTAAAACTTTTGTTTCCAAGTTTTGTAACGAGTTGTGTTTATGTTTTTTTGTAGCTCTAGATTGTCGTTTAGTATGTGCATAAGTTGTTACTTTAACTCATATGGGCTGCAAGAGTGTATCATGATTCTTCAATAGGTTACGGAGGTTTCTTAGGGAGGCTTATTAAGTAATCATGTGTTAGATTCTCTGAAAATCCTCAGAAGATCAAAAACTTGCTTCTTTGTGCTATTTTAAGGTACTTCTGCTTATTAAGTAATGTAGTTCAAGAAAGTCAAAGAACTATTTTAGGTTTCCTTAGTAATGCACTAAACTCAAAGTTCTTTACTGCCTATTTAATGCACTAAACTCAAAGTGATTTACTTTTTCTATTCATTGTGCTAAACTCAAAGTGCTTTAATTTTTGTATTCATTCAACTGAATCTATATTACTTTACTTATCTTATTTTAAGACAACTAAAGCAATGCCTAAATACCACTCACCTACTTATCTTGTTCATTGCATTGAATCTCAACCTCATTTCTTACCAGTTCATTGCGTCAAATTCTAACTCTACTACTTACTTGTTCATTGTGTTGAATTCAAATTACTCTACTGGCCTAATCTTAAAACAAGTAAAGTAACTTCAAAAATCCACACAAATAATAATTCAAGCTATTGGTGAATTAGGATTTCTTTACTTGTTTTCTAAATTGTTGAAGTAAAGACATTTCAAAAAACCGCATGAGGAAGAAGGCTGAGATGACAATAGTATAGTTAAAATTTAATGATGTGGAAAATATAAAAGCCATAAGTAATTCCACATAGGATCCACACATTCACATTGTCAAGGAGAGAGCAGTTTTCGACCCTCTAAACCCCGAGAAACTCCAGCGATCGATTAAGGAAGGATTTGCACAAATTGACTACAACCCATTTGCTATTAAGGTTATTTTTTTGTTTTTATTCTTCCTTTCCTAGTTTTCCTTTCTTCTATGTGTTGTTTTTGGTTTTTGTTTGAGTCTTCTTTCGGTTGTCTATTTTCTAGGGTTTAAAATTTGAAATTTAAATGTGTTACTTCATTGGGATTAGGATTCATTTTCAATAATTGAAGTCATTGTTACCTCTGAAGGAAATTTATTAAATTTTAGCCCTAGCTTTGCCCTAGGTTTATTCATATCAATTTTCCTGTTTCTTCTCTCGCTTTACATTTTGTGTCTATTTGAGCATACTTTACTTACGTTTATAAGAAGGGTTAAGTAGGGTGAAATCAATTCAAAACGTGCCCCATTCAAAGGCATTGATTTGATTGTCTTTTCCTTTCCTTCGTATTTTGAAATAAAGTCGATTGAATGAACCATAAATACTTTTCCTTAGTTCTACGTTGTTTTCGCTTGCCTTTCGTGCCAAAATTGAGCCCTTGTTTTGCATCGATCCAAATGTACTTTACTTATTTTTCAATAGTAGTAGAGTAATACAAAATCACCACAAAGCTTGTTTGTTACGTCAAATCAATTGTCTTTTACTTCTTTCAGCAAAAACAATAAAGTATTTTGAAAAGACTGATGGTCACATTCTCAGTTCTGTGTTGTTTCCCATATGCTTTACTTACCTTACCCATTGTGTCATTTTGAACATACTTTACTTATTTTTGTTTAAAATAAGTAAATTAATAAGAGTTAACCACAAATCACACTTCATATTCATTGCATCGTTTTTGTGTTACTTTACTTATTTTATTTATAAAAGAAGTAGAGTAATGCGAGTTCACCGCTGGCTATATTCATTATGTCATTTTTGTGTTGATTTACTTATTTTATTTATAAAAGAAGTAATGTAATTGTGTCGATTTGTGTTCTCATTACTTCTTCAATTAATTGTGCTAAAATGACCACTCGTTACTTCTATTTTTTGCAACAGATATTACTATTACTTCTTGCATATGTTTTGCATTAAATCAAGTACCTATTGCTTGCCTAGTCATACGTAGAATTATGTTATGCTGATTTCTTTGCATTGTGTTGATTTGAGTTGCTCATGCTTGTTAATTGCATGAGTAAATTAAATATTGAATGCATGCATACAATCAAGGAACATGTGCATTAATTTGATGATCATTATTTAAAGAGAAAAAGTAGTTTCTAGTCCTTAGTGTTGGAAACACAAAAGAAGGAGCAAATGACTGAAACTAGATAGGAGTCAATTGAAGTAAGTGACTAGTAAGAGGAAGAAGGAGGAACTGCAGCAGGAGAAGAGGAAGCTATTGTGATAAGAGAAGATAATAATTTGAATATTGAAGAAGCTTCAAGTTCCATAAAAGGAAAAAAATAGAGCTAAGAAAGACAAAATGAAGTATGATTATAAATGATATCTTATGGAGACTTGCATTACATCCAAGTTGGCTAGAATAGGTGACACTGAATGGGTCATGTATCAGTGTTTACATTAATAGAGAGGTATAAAGCTAAAAACAAACACCTTTGATGAGGGAATTAACTAGAAGTGGATTGATTGAAGTAGCTACCTTTCCAAGCACTTGTCAGTTGTTAGAATTTGTGTTAGAATGTGCCAAACATTATGATTCCTAGACTAGAACAATCAAGAATGATGTCGGTGACCTTGTGGGAAGACTGGATGCTCATTTCTTCAACTTTTTATTGAGGATTCCAACTACACCAAATGCCTTGAGTGTCAGTATGGAAAAAGACAATGAGTATTGGGAAAATAAGAAGAAAGATTCCATAAAGATCATGAATTTGAATTATTTAAAGATATCAAAACATGCTTCTAGATTCCCCAAGATAGTTGTGAGATCTGATTTGATTCAAGAAGCGGATGATATTACTCAACTGCTTTGTAGGATTAATGGTGAGAAGAGTGCAAAATTATTTTATAAATGGATGTATTATTTTTTGAGAGTAATAGAGAATGTTAAACCTAATACTTTGATTAATTGGGCTGAAATCATTAGTGATAATATTGATTTTCAATTGAGAAATGTTATTCAAACTCTGGATTTCAAAATGACTTCTTATCTTGTCTATGCTTATAAAGAAAGCACATGGAATTTTTCCTAGGTTAAGAATTGTTGGAGAAAAGGTTGATAAACCCATATATGAATATTATCCACAGTTATCATTTCCGGGATAATTTAATGAATATAAATAGGTTAATGACTTCTTCTTGTATGAGGTCATTTGCAGACGTGATCTTGATTTAACATCCATAAGGGTGATTGATGAAGCATGGATTGCAGTCAACATTATGGGTGCATTTTTATCCAATTTTCTCACTTTACATATTTAAGAGTTTGTGGTTTCTCAAATGTTATATTAAAGTTACATAGATATCCAAGTGATAGATGGATTTTTCTAGAATTTTGTAGATAGTTAGCAATACTTCATGATTTGCAACAAGTTCTCATAGGACAATTTTGCATTTTCCTATTATTATTGAACAATATCATTGTAAAAATATTCATAAGGAAAGAGACGTCTAGAAAGAAATGTATCTTCATTATTATCAAATTTCCTTCAATGAAAGGAGGAATTTTGATTATAGAAATATAGCCAGAATTCAGCTTTCATTAAATTATGCACATTTGCTAGATTAGAAGATTTTTGGGCTGATTTTAGGGATGAATTTGAAGTCAGGAAAAGAGATTATAGTCAAATGATTGTAATTTTTTTTTTAGAGTTTGGTTTGGCCAAGATTCTAGAAAGAATTTCAGATGATGGGCAAGTGATTTCAAATGCATATTATGATCAAGGAGGTGATAATGATCCTTTGCTTCTAGTTACTCATAATTCAAAGTCAATTATGGAGAAAACATCAAAAGTATTATTATACACTACCGAATGGTTGATTAGTCGAGGCCGTAGTGCCCACTTCCCTTTGACACCGCTAATACTTATTCTGATATAGTTGATCACATTATGGACATTATTATGTTTTGATTTAGTATGTTGTTAGACATTTGATCATGGATTATTGTTGATCTTGATTTGGATATGATACATGATGATTATTAGAGACACTCATATGTGGATGATGATATACTATTTGACATGGATGTTTTATGGATGTGGTTCGGACATGTGATTTTGGATATTATGAGTAGATCTAGAAAATGGATATTATATGGTGATGACGTAGTTGTTGATATAAATTGTATGTGATAATGTTAAATTGCCATGATGTTGTTGTGATTCACATACTTAGATGATTTTGTAATTTTATTTGTATCATATTGGATGTTTTGATATGGTCACGAGGCCGAAGGAGGTATTTGTATTCTGCAGGTTAAAGATATCACAACAAAATATCGGGGATCGAAGACCAACCACAATGGAATTCTAGGTGAATTCGACAAGGTCACCATGGCAACTTGTTTTATTGTGTTGTGTGTTGTTTTGTTAGGGATTCCCATGGGGGGGATTACCTTTACATGTGACCATGGGTATTATGTATTTTATTGATGTGGTTAATTTTTATTATTTTTGTATGTATTTTATTAGTGATGTGTTCCTTTCTTTTAATTAATTAAAATGTGGTAGATTAATGTGAGAAATCATATGGTTAAAATTTAAATAAATTAAATTGGGATATGGGAAAGTAATAATGGAAGTTGTTGGTTCCTTGTATTAAATATGTAAGGGATGTGTAAGTTGTGTAAGTCAGATTTTGGAGTATGAAACACTCCACCTCCTTGGAAATTCGAATTTGTCCTTGGGGGCTGGTTTTGAGGCTTGCATGGACAAGTAAAACTTGTCCTATACCTCTCAATTTAATTTACCAACTATACTTATGGTTAGAGAGGTGATTTTAGAATTTTATAATGCATTTTATTAATCATGTTTCATTGTTTTGATTGCACTCTCTTACATCTTTTTTTTTAATTGCAGTCCTTTGGGGCGTGGGCTTTTGGAGTGTGCAAGTAATTTTTCATATTTTCACCCACCTCTTTATTGTGCTTGGAAGAATGAATTTTTCTTTTGTGTTTGAATTTGAGAATGTGTGATGTGACATCCTACATGGATCCACATCCTCCTCTTCTCTTCCCTCTTCTATAAAATTCAAACTTTTTTCTTGTTGAATCTTTTTACTTACTTCTTTGAGGGCACATTTTCTTGTGTTGGAGCTCTTGATTTTGGAAGGAGCTTAGAGAAAGCTTTGCATGCTTGGGAGATTGCTATTTTAGGACTATGTTTTGGGCATTGAAGCTTGTTGTTTGGAAACAAAAGCTATCATGGAGAGGTAGGAGTTTAACTCTTATTTTAGGTTGCTATTTTCTTGTTGTGTGTTGTGTGAATGGTGAATGTTTTGTGTATTGTTGGTTGGTTGGGTAGACCGCCATAGGAAAGGTGTAGGAGAAGGCTATGGGGAATCCATGTGGGGGCGGGCGGGTAGGGGCATAAGGGAATGCTATTGACATTAGAATTTTGTTTAGGAGTTTGGGTTTGGGATCCACCATGGAAAAGAAATAGCTTTCATTTCTTACTTTGTGGGGGGCATAAGGAAATCTGTGGTGGGCATAAGGAGGGATTTGTGGGGGGGCATAAGGATATGTGTGGTGAAATTTATTGGCAGTTTATTCTGGTGGATGCCCAATTCCATTAGGAGGCATAAGTAGCTTCCCCCATAGTTCTTACTCCTTTGGCTTGCATGCTCAAGCCCGAGTTCTGTTTTGGAATTTCTTCAAATGTAGTTGTGAACTCATTGTTTTGTGTTGAATTGTATTTTAATTTGAAATGTGTATGTTGAAAGAATACTATGTGTTATGGAAGCCAGTTGTTTCCATGGGTTGAATCACACCTCTTATTGTGTTTTGGTTGCGGCTCGGGGGCTAATGATGAAGCAAGGCTTCTCCTTTCATCGATGTCTTGGCTGGGTGGAGAGCGTTGCCTTTCCCCTACTTTTGTTGTGATCAACTTGGTGAAAAAGGAAACTTACATGTTGCTATTTTGGAGCAAAGGAAAATACAGTCAAGTGACAGTCCCTTGTGAAATATACTTCATTTGTAACCTTTTCTTAGGGCACAAGTTCCACACACACTCACAAGAACTACATGGAGTCTGAGATGTAGTGCAATGGTTGGTCATAAGTTCATTCTCGGGGTGACCGTCGGTTAGTACGAATCCCTATATTTCATGTTTATTTTTAGGTTTGATGATGTTTGTAAGCTTGTGCAGTGAACTTCTTTTTACAGTTATAGGTACATGTGGTATCCATTGTGTAACTATCAAAGCGATCAACAAGAAAAAATGCGACACACTTGAAGTGGATGAAATTGTAATATGTATTTTGTGAAGAAAAGATGTATGTAATTGATTATGAAAATGTATATTCGAATTGTGAAAGACATTTACATTCTGCTCTGTACATTGGAAAGAAATAAATAGAATGTTGTTATTGCTTTCAAACATTGAAGTATGTAAAGTATATAATTGGAATTAATAAAGAATTGAAAGATCTTCTCTCCTATGCATTGTTGGATTGAATTCAATGTTTTATTGTATGGAAAAAGAGATAGTTAGATCTCTGTTTTAAAAGAAAAAAATGTACGTGGAATTAATGCTACATTTTGTATCCTTGGAAATATATTAAAATTGGAAATCAGACTTTACAATTTAGCTTTGAAATGATTTTTTTATAAACAACTAAATGTATTAGATTAGATTAGAAATAAAATATCACACTTAAATGATAAAATGGATATGCATAATTTTCCTAGAAATGAATCTCTGCTATAAATTTTAAAATTGGCAAATTTAATCAAAATGTACAGCCCGACCGCACATTATAATAAACTTGAAAAGGATATAATTGGGCATGCTATGACACCAATGAACCTACAAATTGACAAGGAACACTTAAGAAAACAATTTAAACTTTACAAAATTGAGCCAAATCCCTTTCAATGTCATTTTCTGTCAATTGTTGGAAGGTTTCAAATTGAAAATCAAACAAGTGAATTTACCTTCCTAAAAACTCTAAATCCTCCCTAGAACAATCCTCCATGTCTATTCAGCATGTTGAGTGAAGGAGGATATCAAATTGAATCAAATTAATAAGTTAAAAATTACCAGTTTGCTAATTAAAATCTTGCAGATCGTTTTTATAAAATTTACCCCTAAAAATTTATCAAAATGTAAAATTTATGATTCTTGTCCAAAGAGGGCATCATGAGCTTTCCAGAAAGTCCTCGTTTTCCAAAACCTAAGCTTTCTAGCTCAAGTTATGGCCCTCTAAAGTTTTCCTTCCTTGGAGGGAAAATTTGGGAAAGTTTTCCCAGCAGGCTGTGGCTCTCAAATTTCCCTTTGAAAAATTAGAAAAATGTTGGAATTTTTTTGGGAAAAGTTTTACCATTTTCCCCACTACCCCACCTACCCACAGCTAATCGTGAAGCTACCACATGGCCTCACAAGGCAACAACGGAGGTGCGGCACCTTTTCTTCCTTAGCACTTTTTGAAAATTTTCTTAACTTTCCCCGCCGGCCCGCAGCCAATCACAGGCTGCCATGTGGCACGGCGGAGGGGTAGAACCTATACGAAATTTATATTTAGAAATTTTTTTTTGGAAAATTTTGCTAAAATTTCCCACAACCCCACATTCCCGACCTGCTTTGGTGATGACCCTTCCACGGACGCGCGGACCTACGCGCGCTTTTACCCCCTTTCACCCTCCCCTTTGGCAAAATTTCCCAATCACTCCCGCCACCACACCTTTCCCTCTCCTTCGTCCCCGTGATGGCCTATTGAGCACCACGTGTCCCTAGTGGACCCACATGTGCATGGGCATTATATTGATTTCTCTCCCTCTTGGGTGAAATGCCACAAATCACCCTCTCCCGCTTTGGATTAGGACCCAACATGTGTCCTTGGAGGACCCGCGGAGGCATGGGCACAAATGGGAATTTTCTCCCATGCAAGGAAAAATTCCAAACTCCACCCCATGAACCACCAACCCAAATTTTTCTCTTCTTCCCCGCTCGACACGTGTCTCCCTTTGGGAAAATTTGACCCCTAAGCTCCGCCAGTTCATATTTGGAGTTTTACAAGGAGTTAGGAGGACTTATTTATATCATTAGAAATGTGAGAAAATTTCTATCCAATGGGAATGATTTAGGGAAATTTTAAATGTGTTAATTATGAGAAAAATCAAGTTGAAAATTTGAGCCTCACTAGAGAGTGGGCATGCTGATATTTTACCCCCGAACCTAATCAAACTTCTAACCCTAAATATGGACCTTGTGACTCTCGATAATTCTTAATAAAAGAAAAGTATGTTCTAGTAGATTAAACTTTTTTCGAACTCCGATAGTGTCAATTGTTGTCTTAACCTGGTTGTGGACACTTCTAATAAAAAAAATTATTCCATAATTTTTTCCTGACTAAACCTAGGTTGTTTCTTGGGTCTCAAGTGGGTTGTTCTAATGGGCATCACACTTGGTATCGAAGAAGTGGTTCAAAAGCTTGGACCATTGGGAACACTAGAAAACTTGAGACATGGAACTTAAACCTAGCACACTTTTAAGTCTAAGACAAAATAACTTAGTTAGAATTTGTATATTTTAGTAAACATGGAAATTGAATAAAACTTAGAAAAACAAACTAACTCTCACTTTGGTATGTGCACATAGTGAGAGAAACTTTCATAGAACTCGGACTTACCACCACCCCACCACTACCGGATTAGGGTGTAACAGCTATCCTACCCCGTGATCTTGCGGACTCTTTAGGATGTCAATGCTTTGCTCTATGCGGAGGATTAGGAGGACATGCAAATAGTCATGCCGAGCCCCTTCCATTGAGGGTTAGGTATCTCCTCAACCTAGCAAGGAGCATAGAGGAGAGAACTCCCATGTGGAGTCATCTAGAGCAGAGTCACCACCTAGGGGACAAGGTGACAAAATTCTAGAGCATAGAGAGAGGTCTTAGAGACCTAGAGGCCATCGTAACACGGTTGCAGATCACATCAGGGATATCCTGGAGCTTCAGCCCTCACATTACTCAGGTGACACGGGTGGATTTCATGCAAAGTCTTGACTAGTGAGCTTGAGCGGTTACTTCAAGCTTTATCCTTGTTCTAGTAACACGAAAGCTCATGTTGCGATCCATCTATTGAGGGATGGAGCAGGAGTATGGTGGAGGAAAGAGGAGTAGAAGCTCCATGTAGATTATGAGTTAGTAACACGGGAGCTATTTGAGGAGAAATTCATGAGCAGGTATTTTCACGAGGTTCATACAATAGAGGATCGACGAGTTCCATGACCTCCGATAGGCATCTCTTTCTATAGTAGGATATGAGAGTAGATTTCTGGATCTACTCCAGTATGTAGAGTATATAATAGGTTCATCCGTGGCCCGAATTTAGATATTAGGGTACAGTGCAGTGCGGATCCAATTCCCACAAACATTAGTTGAGGTCAGCGAGAAGGCCTATATTGTAGAGGAGACTCAAGGAAAGACCCAACAAAGCTAGAGATCGAGTCAGGAGCCACATATAGTAGATGCATGACGGTAGATTGAGGGGGCACTCCCTTCCTCATGGTGGCACGGGTAAAAAAGTCATCCTTTAGGCCACCGTAGTAGCAGCAGGCCAGCCCCGCCCACCTCTTAGACCTCCACAAAGAGTTGATGCACAAAGAGGTCGGAGTATGGGGCCTCCTCCTAGGGGTACCATCGGACACAGGTGGACCTAGAGCTCGATCGGCCAATGGAGCTCGCTAGTAGATACCTCATTTGACCATAGCTAGATCATCGGGATCCATGCCACAAACTTCTAGGGAACCTACTGGAGGTGCTACTCATTTAGGAGGATTAGGAGGGTGTTTTGGTTGTGGAGTTACTGGACACTTTTAGAGAGATTGCCCACAAAACCCTAACAACAAGGGTAAGACATAGATCTATGAGCCTACAGTTGGTGACATGGGATGCAGCCACATGATTTATGTAGTGGTTGAGAACTGCCAGCAGAGCATCAGAGCACAATCATTGAGACCACAGGTAGCATTCATGGTATTCCTACCTCTGTATTGTTTGATTCGTAGAGCGACGCAGCGATGACAGCTAGGTAGGGTCATAATTGGGATGTCGAGATGGCTTTGAGAGCCAAGATCTTTGTAGACTCCTTAGTTAAGGAGTGTGTAGTGGATTTGGGACCTTTCACCACTACCTCAAATCTCTGTATCCTTCCTTTGGGCTCATATGGAGTCATTTTGGGTATGGATTGGTTATCTACACATAGGGCCAGGATGGATTGTTATCACAAGACTATATCTTATGTAGATGATTTGGGAGTTGAGTTGGTGATTTTGGGGTTAGGAGACCCATTTCTATTTGCACCATCTCCGCTATGCAGCTTAAGCGGTGTGTGCGACGGGGTTTCCAGATGTATGTTACATAATCAAGGATGTGATTAGAGGATGGGTCTTATGGACCATCACTAGATGATCATCGCATCTTGAGAGAGTTTATAGATGTCTTTCTAGGGAGCTACCGGGGTTACCACCCCCACGTGAGATTGATTTTCACATAGATCTAGTTCCTGGAGTAGATCCTATCTCACGAGCATCTTATCGGATGACCACCCCAGATGTCTATGAGCTCAAGTTGTAGCTTGAGGGCCTTTTGGAGAAAGGCCTTATTCATCCTAGTGTATCCCCTTGGGGTGCATCGGTGATCTTTGTGAAGAATAAGGATGGATCCTTGCGGTTGTGTATTGATTACCGCTAGCTGAACAAGGTAACGATAAAGAATCGTTATCCTCTCCCTCTTATTGATGACTTGTTTGATCAGATGAAGGGAGCCACAATTTTCTCTAAGATTGATCTTAAGTCAGGGTACCATCAATTGAGGATTTCGAGGTGAACATTCATAAGACCACCTTTCGCACAAGATATGGGCACTATGAGTTCACATTGGTGCCTTTTGGTTTGACTAATGCCCCCGCAATGTTCATGAGTTTGATGAATTGGGTATTTAGGACCTTTTTAGATCACTTCATGCTCATCTTCCTAGATGACATTTTGATATACTCACGTACGCGTGAGGAGCACGAGGGGCACCTTTGCCAGGTTCTTCAATGTCTTCGTGAGTAGTATATTTACGGGAACTTGGAGAAGTGTGCTTTCTTTCGATATAGGTGTAGTACTTGGGACATATCATTCTGGGGAAGGTATCACATTATATCCTTCCAAGATTAGAGCCATTATGGATTGGCCGAATGCACTACGGTGACCGAGGTGTGCAGCTTCATGGGATTAGCAAGGTACTATAGGAGATTTGTTCAGGACTTCTCTTGGATTGCGTACCTATCACTTCCCTTCGAGGAAAGGGAAGAAGTTTGGTAGGTATGACATATGCGAGAAGGCCTTCAGACACTCAAGGAGTGCCTCATTACAACACCTATTCTTACAAAGTGATGGATCGACAGGGTGAGTTCTTTGTTTGCATGGATGCTTCGTTGGCAGGCCTTGGAGGTTTGCTGATGTAGGAGGGCAGAGTAGTGGCTTTTGAATCTCACAAACTCAAGGATCACGAGATTAACTATCCAACCCATGATCTCAAGCTTGTGGTAGTTGTGCATGCTTTGGTTAGATGGAGGCATTTTCTTCTAGGTAGGAGACTCACACTCGGACAGATCATTTGAGTCTTCCCCACCTCTTCACGTAGCCCAACCTCAACACTCGTCAGCGGTATTGGATGGAGTTTATTTGTGAGTATGAAATGGAGATCAAGCATGTGAAGGGGAAGGAGAATGTGGTAGCAGATGCTCTCAATAGAAAAATACATGTGGCTATGGCCACATCAGTGAGCATAGACTTACGGAGTGGGATTATTTGGCGCTTCCTCTTGATAGCTTCTACATTGCAGGTATGAGCATGACCGAGTCACGAGACCCCTTGAGGGTAATTTTTATGGTTTTTCCTTAGAGAAAGATGGTCTTCTTAGGCACAGAGGCCGGATATATGTTCCTAGAGATGGAGGCTTGAGGTAGGACATCTTGGTAGGGGCACATCGTGCACCCTATTCAGCCCATCCCGGGGTGAAGAAGATGCATGCCACTTTGTGATAGATGTACCATTGGAGAGGGCTTTGTCAAGATGTAGACTAGTTTGTGTCATGATGTTTAGAGTGCTAGAGAGTTAAGGTCGAGCATCAACATCCAACAGGCCTTCTTTATCCTCATGCTATACCGAAATGGAAGTGGGACACCATTTCCATGGTTTTCATTGTTGGGCTATTGATGTTGAGATATCACCACGATGCCATTATGGTCATGGTTGATAAATTGACAAAAGTGACTCACTTTTCTTTGGTGAAGACCACTTATATAGCTAGAGCAAGAAGACGGGTATACTTGGATGAGATTGTCGGGTTGCACGAGATTCTCGCGGAAGATCGTTTGTGATCCCGATCATTTGTACACTTCACATTTCTCGGACTACCATGTAGTATGTCCTCGGACGAAATCAACTTCAGCACAAAATATCACCCCGAGACAGATGGATAGACCGAGCGGGTGAATCATATTTTAGAGGACATGGTCGGGATATATGTGATGGATAAACAAACTAAATGGGAGTACCTGTACTTAGTGGAGTTTGCCTGACAATAATAGTTGTTAGAGTTCCATAGGCATGACTCCTTTTTAGGATTTGTATGGTAGAGAGTGTAGGACACCTCTTAGCCGGGACAAACTAGAGGACAAAGTATCTCTTAACCCACTCTTCTATAGGACATGGAGCGAGAGGTGGTGTTGATCGGTAGAGATTGCAGGAGGCACAAGACAGGCATAAGAAGTATCTAGATCAGAATAGGATCGACTATAGTTTCGATGTGGACATGAAGGTGTTCCTTCGTGTCAGGAAACACAAGAGCCCTATCCATTATGGAAAAGGTTCTAAGTTAGCTCCTAGATTCGTTGGTCCTTTTGAGATCTTGGAGCGTATCGGCCCTTTGGCCTACCATTTAGCATTGCCACCCATCTTGTCTCGCACACATGATGTTTTTCATGTTTCAGTTCTCAGGAGATATATTGCAGATCCTTCTCATGTGTTAGATTGGACACCATTGTAGGTGCAGGATCAAGGGTGGGTGATGGTGGAGCCCGTTCACATCCTAGATGGCAGGACCCTGGGCCTTCAAGGCAGAGAGGTTGATCAAGTTCGGGTGTAGTGGGACAAATATGATGAGACTGCAGCTTCATGGGAGGATGCTAACTTATTACGAGTTCAGTTTCCACATTTTTTCCAGTGACTTCCAGGAGGAAGTCGAGTCTAAAGGGAGGGGGATGTAGTGCCCACTTCCCTTTGACACTCGCCGATACTTATTCTCGATACGCTGATCACATTATGGACATTATTATGTTTTGATTTAGTATGATGTTAGACATTTGATCATGGATTATTGTTGATCTTTATTTGGATATGATACATGATGATTATTAGAGACACTCATATGTGGATGATGACATACTATTTGACATGGATGTTATATGGATGTGGTTCGGACATGTGATTTTGGACATTATGAGTAGATCTAGAAAATGGATATTATATGGTGATGACTTAGTTGTTGATATAAATTATATGTGATAATGTTAAATTGCCTTGATGTTGTTGTGATTCACATACTTAGATGATTTTGTAATTTTATTTGTATCATATTAGATGTTCTGATATGGCCATAAGGCTGAAGGAGGTATTTGTATTTTGTAGGTTAAAAATATCACAACAAAACATTGGGGGATTGGAGACCAACCACAATGGAATTCTAGGTGAATTCGACAAGGTCACCATGACAACTTGTTTTATTGTGTTGTGTGTTGTTTTGTTAGGGATTCCCATGGGGATTACCTTTACATGTGACCATGGGTATTATGTATTTTATTGATTGGTTACTTTTAATTATTGTTATATGTATTTTATTATTGATGTGTTCCTTTCTTTTAATTAATTAAAATGTGGTAGATTAATGTGAGAAATAATATGGTCAAAATTTAAATAAATTAAATTAGGATATGGGAAAGTAATAATGGAAGTTGTTCGTTCCTTTTTAGAAGCTTCCAATTCAAGCCAATCGGAAGCTGCCACGTGGCCTCACGAGGTAAAACGGAGGTGCGGAACCTTTTCTTCCTTATCATTTTTGAAAATTTTCTTAACTTTTCCCGCCTGCCCGCAACTAATCACAAGCTACCATGTGGCATGATAGTGGGGCGGAACCTTTGTGAACTTTATCTTTAGAAAATTATTTTTGGAATTTTAAAATTTTTTTCCCGCAACCTCGTATTCCCGACTTGCTTCGATGATGACCCTTCCCGGATGCACGGACCCGCATGTGCTTTTACCCCTTTCACCCTCCCCTTTGGTGAAATTTCCCAATCACTCCACCACCACGCCTTTCCCTCTCCTTCATCCTTGCAATGGACTTTTGAGCACCACGTGTCCCTAGCAAATCCGTGGGTGTTATATTTGTTTCTCTTCCTCTTGGGTGAAATGCCCCAAACTCTTCCGCCACTCCGCCCTTCCCTCACCCTCTCCCGCTTTGGATTAGGACCCGACATGTGTCCTTGGAGGACCCGTGAGGTGCAGGAACAAATGAGAATTTTATCCTATGTAAGGAAAAATTCCAAACGCCACCCCACGACCCGCCAACCTGAAATTTTCTCTTCTTCCCCGCTTGACACGTGTCCCCCTTTGGGAAAATTTGACCCCTAAGCTCCGTCGGTCCATATCTGGAGTTTTACAAGGAGTTAGGATGAATTATTTATATCGTTGGAAAGGTGAGAAAATTTACTTTCTAACAGAATGATTTAGGGAAATTTTGAATGCATTAAGTATGAGAAAAATCAAGTTGAAACTTTGAGCCCGATAGAGAGTGGGCATGCTGATATTTTACCCCGAACCTAATCGAAACTTCTAACCCTAAATGTGGACCTTGTGAACTCGATAATTGTTAATAAAAGAAAAGTATTTTCTAGTAGATTAAACTTGTTCTAGAACTTTGATAGTGTCAACTGTTGTCTTGTAACTTGGTTGTGGACACTTCTAATAAAAAAATATTCCATAATTTTTTCCCGACTAACCCTAGGTTGTTTCTTGGGTCTCAAGTGGGTTTTTCAAATGGGAATCACAGAGGTCATGTTGCCTTAAGGAATCAATGATGAAATAAATTACTTGAATAAGCACTAGAAAGGAAGAATATGTCAGTGAAGGTAGAAAAGGGAAGGAAGGTTTAGGGAGAGCAGTTGGCGTGGATGTGAAGTTAAAGCCATTACGGAGAGCAAGAAAAAATAATCCTTTTATTTTAGGAGCTGTTCCGAAAAGAACTTCTTGTGTATTAACATTGTCGGCTTATTACTCCTACCATTCAACAACTTGTTTCTAAAGAAGACATTGTCATGTCAACGCTTAAGCCAACCTCTTTCATATTCTCCTCAACCGCCATCGAACCGCATTGCTGGATACATGATTTTTCTTCTCTTCAAGGAGCATCTCATACATCGGAAAAAGTGAAGCTTAGGTTAGAGCTACGAGAGGTGGAGGAAGGAGAGATTGTGAAGGAAGTTGGCGATGAGACACATGATCAAACAAGCAGTTAAAGTCTCTTCACTCCCATATGCTGCGAAGAGAAGAACATTGAGGATATTGATGTAGGGAATTAAGAAGAGATAGAAAAGTAATTAATAATAGAAAATATGGTTGATTTAGGAGGTGTTTTATAGCAAGAATCTACTACCGAAGAACTTGAAAAACAGTGAAATTGTGGCACTTCCCTTACCGGAAGGAAGTGGTAAATAAATATTTGTGCATCTTGAAGCTCAAATTCTTTCGAGATCAAGTTTTTACAAATTGGTTGTGAAGCAGTCCTTGCCTACTTCCCGAAGTAATTGATTTGGAGGAAATGGATCTTCGTTTGTTAAGAAGGATTGAAAAGAAGAGTAAAAGACAAAAATGGCCAAGGTTACTTAAAGATTAATCATATATTCTTTGGGGAAGAAATTTTCTGAAGTATCTTCTCTAATAGCCAGGAAAAGAAAAAGAGAATTGACTGGAGATGATTCAGAAATTACAAATGTGCCTTTAGGAGAAGTCACCATTGAATCTCCAAAGCGAATACATAGACATTGATAAAAACCTTTTCCGAAGTTAGATGAAGAAAAACAAAAGTTGCTAAACTGAAAGAGTAATCATCTAAGCTCTGTAATATTACCATGAAGGTTGCCAAGAACCCTTTACAACTAGTGATTATGGAGGAACAAGTAAATCCAAAGGTAATTACTATTGTGGAAGAGACAAGTGATAGATCAAAGGCTATAGATGAATGGGTGGCTGATATCACTAATATAACTACAAATTTTTACAAAGAAACTTTGGTAAAAGTTTGTTGAGTATAGAGAGAAGCTAGATAAATTGAAGGGTCTCAAGCAAGAAGCAAATAATGAAGGTGGTATTGCTGAGTTACAACTACAAAGTCTGGAAGAAATTAATGAATTGTTAGATGATGTTTAAATTGGAGAAAATATTGCACCTAAAGGATCAATTAGGAAGGGGAAACAACAAAAACATCTTTTATCATTTAGGAAGAATATTTTAAAGCACATCATGACCAAGATGGACATGATGGAAGAACAAGTTGAGGAAATTTTGGAAGAACTTGATGATGTAATTTATGGTCTGACAAAGTATGATACTTCCAAGTATCCACAAAGTATTGATGAGTTTCTTCCATTGTTTCAGCGATTAATGGACAAAGATATTATTCCTTTCAACCAAAAGTCCCTGGAAAAATTAGCAGATATTCAAGATATTGTCAATCAGTTGGGATCTTGTCTCAGGAAGGTAAGAGGGGGTTGCAAAGTTTTGGGAGAGGAATTTCTCATGATTCAAAAAAATGGAAGCTTCAAATGATGTGGATGGTAATGTCATAAGATACATGAGCGATCAATTTTACATCTACAAAGAAAAGCATAAGGATGAAAAAGATGAAGTGGATAAAGGTAAAGCCAAGGATAAGGATAAAGGGAAAGACAAAGTGGGGACAATAGCTGCTGATTCAGGATGATTCTTCTATTTTTTCTACTTCATGTTCTACCTTTATTCTTTACTTTTGAGCACATCCATTATAATACTTAAGTAATGTGGTACATAATCACTATTACTTTAAGTTGTTTGATAGATTCAAATGCTCAAAAAATAGTTATGAAACAATTCTTATGGTTTTAATGTTCGAAAATTTATGAAAGTAAATAGGTGGTATTAAATGAGGATTTTGAGGAGTGAATTTTTCAAATCCTATTTATTTGTTATTTTTTCATTTATTAAATTATAATGGATATATCTTCCATATGCTCTACCTGTGACAATTATTAATAGAAGAAGAGGCTTACATGTACAGGGATCTAGAAGTTTTGGGAAAACAACTGTTATAGGTCGTACTTGGTTATTTTAGACTTTGTGTTGAAATAATTGGAGGCACTTATTGTAAGTAGTTAACATTTTAATAAGAAGAAAGAAAGACTTTGGTTGAAATTTGTGTCTATCATAGTATGACTGTGTGATTTATGATTGTTATGATAAACGTTGTGTTGTCTTAACTTTCATGCGTATGTGCTTCTTTTTAATTTGCTTCAAAGTAATCCAGATAAGATAATGTTTTTTTATTCTATGTGTGAATAACTTGCTTTGAATTCTACCTCATTACATATCACATTCTCTCATTCCTTGCATTCTTTCAAGTTTATCCTCTCTATTTCTTTTTTCACCAACTTACATTCTAGTTACCAAGTAACTGCTTACTTACTGCCAAACTATTTAGTTGTGGTTCATGAGCTATACAGATTAAAGTAATACCCCTAAAAATTTAGATAGGTGTTAAAATAAAAAAATAAAGCATACACGAGCTTCACCGTTAAATGAAGGGGATTTATCCCATGAATGCCTAGGTTGCATGTTTTAACTGAGCATAAAATCTAGCCAACTTTTTGTCCTTTTTGTAGAAACCCAAATTTGGTAATTTACACTTTGGAAATTATTGATTTGACTATGCATTCTCACTATGATAAATATAACTTATCCATTTCCACTTAGCACTTTCTGAGGTCCATTAATTAGATTATTTATCCTTTCACATTGACATGTCAACACATTATAATATTACAATGCACAAAATCAATATAAAACATTAGTTTGTTATCTCCAAACTTCATTTGACACATTTCCCACTCCTAGTCGTAGGCCATACAATCTGGTTAGAAATTTATATCCTGGTCACGACCAATTTGTACGATCTTGGACTAACAGGATTTTCAATATCACTTTTAAATTAATATCCTTTGTCGGGTCTTATACTTCATCCGAGTCTCCCTTAATTAGATAAATCATCTATGAAACCCTATATAAGTAAGTAAAAACTACCTCATTTTCCAACTTGGAACTCCTAAGCCAATACACTAGAGAACTCACTCAATACTTGTAGACATAAAATCACATGCATATTACTATTTTACTATGCTAAAGCAAGTGTGTTGTTATATACATGGCTATTAAGTGAGAAAAGTATTCATTGGTGACACAATTCCTTGTTTGTCTACTTGTTTTGATCGATTTCTATTGTATTGCTCTCTTTTTGTCACTCTTTTACTTTTTTCTGGTCACGTCATAGGGATCCCCGTCTATCAATATTTTCATATTTGTCATCATTTTATCTAGGACACCAACACCCATTCTCGAACACTAGCACCCGAGTGTGCCTATTTCTGCAGTTCTCGGGCACTCATGTATTACTTATTTCTTTCACTTATTTTTTCATTTTGGTCGTCCTTTTCAATTTTCTCATCCTTATCTCGAGGTACTAGTCAACATGTCATGTCACTAATGTCGAAATTCAAATAAGAGATCCCTATATATACACAACATACATACCATTATAAGGGCTGAAAATTCTAAAGGGATATCTTATCTATATACTATCAAAGGGACTACTTTTTTGGGTTGATTATTCTCAGATAGGAAGGGGAATTTCTGAATTCTATCCCACACATTTGCATCTTATCTAGCCATTACTCACCATATTAGCATCATTAGCACAAGGGAAACCTAAGGACACTATTTCACACACAATCACAAAGAACTACATGAAGTCTTATATGTAGTGCATCACTCGGTCCTACATTCATGTAGTCGAGTGACCACCGTGGTCGATCCGACTCCCCATATTGCATATTTTATTTTTGGGATTTGATGTAGTTTAAGGGTTTTGTAGGTCATCTTCTCTTTGTAGGTTACATGTGAATTCAATGATCATCCAATGACATACATGTGACCAAAAGAGAAGGTTGGTGACACTTACCCGACACCAAAAAATCCATATTATGATCCCTCCTGCGTAGTCACATACACCTAACAGAGGTATTTGCACCTAAGCACCCTTTCCTAGTTCCAAACATCCTTGTTAGCCTAATCGAGACATCTCCACAATTTTCTAAACGTAGTTGCAACAATCTGCCATCCTTGTTCATCAATATTTCAACCTAGAATATTTCAGATCATGTGACTATCACTAAGCCATTCTCTTTCCCCTCTTGCATTTAGGGTTTATATTTCATTAGCTTATTTCTTGTGTCATATATGTATTCTAGCTTTTATTTATCATATGTGACTCTGCAAATTAAATTTAGTATTCAAATGTTATTAAATCATTAGGTGAACCCATCCTTAGTCGAACTCATTTCCATAGGATCCCCATGGCTAATAATAGATCCTCCTTTCCTAAGCAAGCTATGCATCATGTCAGTGTGAATTCTATCCTTGATGATGCTGTTGAGGCCAAACTTAGTGATCTTTATCACCATGCACAATGTGATTCTGACATTCTCCAACTCCTTGCTCATGAACATAACCTTCACACTAGATTTCACAATTCTAGCGTTTGCATAGTCTCACCCAACAAAAACTTCACTGCATGTTTTCCTTGTTCTTCCATAGCCACCCATGTTGTCGTATCTCCTCCTCCTCTAGTTTTCATGCATGATAATGCTATTATAGATCCTTTTCTTGGTGACATGTTTAATTCCATGGATGTAAATAAATATATTTCTCAAGATACAAATGAACATGTGCATGATGTTGTTTCCACTCATAGTCAAGATGAATGTAAAGCTATATCTCATGCTTCTTATATTTTTGAAAATATTTCTAATGATTGCAATGATATATCTCATGCTAGTTCTCCTACTACTTCTTTATATGTTGATGATAGTCTTGAAGAGCTACTTGCTTGCAAAAATTTGACTGATAGTGATGTGGATTATACTTTTGACCATGAACATGTTAGTGAGGATGTTACTTATCTTAAGACGAATGAATGTGAATTTTCTACCCCTCCTTCCACTTCTGAGGTTATTTCTAATATCATTCATGATGATTCTTCTCCTTCCATTAGTGTACCTCTTATTGTAACTCTTGAGTCTACATCTAGCATTCCTATAGAGCCTCCATGTTCTTCACCTCCTTCCTCACCTCCTTCTCCTCCTTCCACATCCACTCCTCCTTCTCAAGTCCCCATGATCACTCATAATGGAAAGCTTCAACCCCTCAATGTGCCTCTCATTTCTTCCACCATTCCTTCACATGATATCTTATCACTCATGCATGATGTTAGCCATTTGCAATCTCAAGTTCAATCTCTCAATCTTGAAAGTAAATCATACCACGCTTCCATTGACAATTATTCTCTTCATGGTAACCCTCTTCAAAAGAAAATTCACAATTCAACTCTTCCTAAGGATTTTATCATGACTACCTTTTCATGTTTTGATTTTTATGACAATCCTTAATATATTTACATCTTAAGTGTTATCATTTAGCTATGGCTTCTTATTCTAATGATCTATTGTCATTAAAATATTTTTGTCATAGTCTTGTTGATGATTATTTCCAATGGTATACTCATTTTAATTATGGATCTATTAGTACATATTGTGACATGGAAGATTCTTTTCTTAGAAAATTTGTTATTAACAATGGTTTTAGAGTTACACATGATCACTTACCTAGATTGCATTAAGGAAATAAAGAACCCATTCTAGATTACATTTTACGTTTCGATTCTTGTATGCATTGGTTATTAATTCATCCTATTGATCTAGAATAGCAATTTATCTTTTTTTCGAGGTTTGATTCCTGCATTGAAAGATAAATTATAATATGATACATGTGAATCGTATATGATTTTGTACTATAAATTTATTGATCTAGAACAAGATTTATTTAATGCACATGTTATAGAAACCCCTTCTATTTCTTATACTAATTAATTATCTATTAATTATTCTCCTCTTCTATCTATTGAGAGTCCTCCATGGTCTCTATATCCTCCACCTCGTAAGCATGTTCCATCCCCTCCACTTTGCATCGATCTCCACCTAAGTCTTCTTCATCTCCTACTCGTGAGCCATTACATTTCTCACATGCTTTGTTAAGCCTCATGATGTTTTGCATGCTCTGCTAGAAAAGAACTTGATTTGTTTACCTTATAATCAACATCACCCTCCTCATCACTTTCATCACCAATGCGATCACCCTTATTGCAATTTCCACCACATCAATGACCCTTGGTGTTTCACTTGATTCTAGAGTGTTTCTTTGAATATTGATGAAACAGATAAGGGTAAAGGGCTAGGAGGAATAACTGTTAAAATTCTGGTTGAAGGTTGTTGCGGGTGTATGACTTATTGATCCAAAACTAATTATGAGAGCTTCCTTTTGGCTAGGAGGAACTACCTGAAATAGAAAACAAGACCACCAAATAAAAGTTAAACAATATATGCAATGGACTTCCTAGCGTATGCTAGATCCGGGAAGTGTGATACTCCCTAGACGGTTGTCAATCCACTATTTAAAACAACTCAATGTTAACAATAAAGGAAATCCTACTATAGTTAAAATTATTTAGGTATCTCATTCGAACACAATAAGAAAATTCATTCACCACAAAGCTAAGCTATAAATGAATCGAAGGTTAAGGTCTTTGTCGAATCTGTACTTGGTCTAGGTTTGGTTACTGGGATGTTTTGGGTACTAGATGGGGTTTTAAGTTCTGTTCTTTATCGAGGGTAAAAAATAGAGACGCGTCGATCTGGTATGACCAATGTTGGTGTAGGTTAACCGTGACGGTTGTGGGTAACCGACGTTGGTATGGTCTGAAATACAGAAACTCAATAAAAACTTGATGTGAGGGAAGATCTAAGGCTAAATGGAAATGTAAAGGGCAATGGCAAGGTCTGTGTAGGTCTTAGGTATACTTAGGGGTAATTAAAATCTAGGTATGGGTAGTTTAATGGTGTGGGTGAAGGAATGGTCAAGTTTGCATGGAGGTAAAATGGTGGGGGAATGGGAATGGGAGTAGAAACTAATAACAGAAGTAAAAGAGTCTACTCAAATGACAATGGACAAGTGCTGGTTAACAAAACACTTACTTGTTGTATGAGCTTGGTGTCTGGTTGGAAATGGTGGCTGATCAAATGGAAGGAACTTGGTATGGTGATGGTGCTTCCCTGATGCTTTTGTGAATGCAAATGACTTTGTGATTGCTTCTAGTGCTGGCTATGGATGCTCTGATGCGTGTACGAATGTTGGTTTTGCTTGCATACAGCTCTGGTTTTGTCCTTTGCTCTCAAAAATGTGCCAACCTTGAAATAAGGTTATTTTGGGGATTAAATGGTAACCGACGGTGGTTCCGGGTTGACCGGTGGTAGTTTAGGGTAACTGGCGTCGGTTAGGGCGGGATTTCCTAGGTTTACTAAACTGGGTAGATCCTCTTGATTTTCTTGGATCTCGTTCATTTTCCTCTGCAGATTAGAATGGAAGCTTCCTTTCTAACATGCGAGAATGTGGTTAGAGGGAATGTAGGCTTTTATTTTTAGGGTTTAGGTAGGTCTTAGTTAGTTATGGCAACATACTAAGAATAGGTATTAGGGTGAGGTGGATGTGTGGGCATTATCTAATTAGGATATTTAAATAATAGATATTGTGAGATCTTGAATTAATTTAATTAATTAAATTAATATTATAGTGGGGCGAAATGTGCCATGGTTAGGTGAGTGTATTCGAGTTGGTTATTTGTTGAGGGACCAAGGGAGTGTGACCCAATTTTGGTGTCTACACTTGGGACAATGAATGTTGTGCCATGAAAAATTACAGCAATTAGAAGACCAAGGTGTTATTACCTTGAAGTCCTTCCAAATATTTGATTAGAATGTCCTAATCCTCCAAGTCCATATTAAGAAACATGGCTTGTCTCCGAAACTCCGTAGTATAGTCCTCGCACACTTTGACCACCGCCCGCCTAAAGTACTTTGCGACTTAATCATTTGGTCAGTCTTATGGCCGATAGGATAGAAATTATCTCTAAGCAATTATTTAAAACATTTTCAAGAAATCTTGATAATAGGACGTTTCTTCCTTTCAAAAGTGGCTAGATGGGTTTCCCACTAAACCGAGCATGACCTTCCATTTTTGCTTTGTAACTTTCCTAGATTTAGAGCTCGGATTTGCGGCAACCATTTCATTCATGAATATAGTCAAAGCTACGGGAATTTGAACATGATGACAGAAAAATAAGAGGCAACTATGAAGGTTCGGGAATAGGTGAGTTATAAGGATTTATTTTTTCCCCCAAATTCTTATTTCTATTTAGAACTAGCCTTAAGGGAGATTTAAAGTAGATTTACAATCAAAATATGTGTATGGGGGCCACCATGTTGGTTGTGCAATTTTTTTGGAGCATTTTGGTATTGTTTTACATTTTTTATGTTTTTAATTTTGAGGTAATGATCCTAATTTTTGGTGATATGACCTCCACCGCGGTTACACAAATTTCACTTTACATAGAGCGGCAGGTTTTATAACTGCCACGATACGTGTGCAACCATCACTCTATGTAAAGTGGAAGTTCCATAAACACCACATTGATTGCTTGCAACCATCACCCTAATAAAAGGGGTGGTTGTGTAGCTATTGTAAATTTTTGGAAGTGAATGCTAAGGAGAAAAGTTTAGTTGTTTTTTCTAGAATTCTTATTATTTATGCAAGCTTATCATATGTTTATTGAAGTATGATATTATCTATTTTTATATTTTATTTGTACATGGGGTCTATGTTAGATGGAGAATATATAGAGAGCAAAATTTTCTTAATAAGGTACAAATTTTACTAACACCGACCGAGATAGGCCTACTAGAGATGGCGAGGATATGGAGATTAGCACATACCTAACTAGTTTCCCAAGTGAGTCATATTCTTTTCCACTTCTCAACATACTAGGATGCAGACGGAATACTTTCTAATTCACTAGAATACATGGAGAGTGGACCATTACATTTGAGGATACATATAGAATACTTTGAGTACATATCACAAGTAGGAATCGATTAAAAATTCCAGTTCATCAAATGAGGCCCGCATGAGCCACTTATTTGGGTGATGCACAAGCACTTGATAGGAGTACCAAAAAAGGTGTTAAATTGGTTACGATTGAGGGTGCCCCAATTCCCACTCTATACAAGGAAATCATTGTAATTTTGATTTTTTTTTTAATTGGGGACAAGGGTGGTGACATGTTTTAATTTTGATGGGGACCCATTTTGGAAAGTATTTAGTGTATAGTAGGATGTTTCCTTAGGGGGTGGATATGCTAGGAGATACCTGTCACGAATTATACATAATCGTCAGATGTGGGGCCGCTTCACCAAGTCACCCCACATTGGTTATATCATGGATATATGAGAGAGTAGTCCCCTATCAGAGGGGCGTTGAGGTAGAAGACCTTAGTGAGATTAGAGTGGCGAGATGAGTAGATATAAATACTCTCGGGGCCACACTACAAATGGTAGTTACAATTATGATCGTAGATATGGTGTCCTAACCATATCAGAGGATGCTAGAATATTGTGGAGAGGAATCCATTGCATTGGTTTCCTGTACATCTCTTGTATTGTTAGTCAACTATGGAAGTCGAGTTAATACTCATCTAGTTATATGGGTACCATGGTAGTTTAGGTTACCATTTTTAGATACCCTTCATGTAGTTTACAAGGTATTTAGAGGTGTTAGAGAGGATAGAGCCATCCGGATGCATCAACTTAGATGAATGGTGTTAGTTCCTAGGGTCACAATTACGACACCTAGAGCTGTATTTGATCCATTTTTAGAGGTAGATCTAGACCACTCCAGGTCTTGTAGATTGGAGAGGATACAACATTGAGCAAGGAGGAGGAGGAGGAGGTAAAGATATATTTTTTCTCGGGTGAGGAGTCGGATCCTACTTGGGATGGTGGTAGAGAGGAGTTAGAGGCCACGAGAGTTGAGGAGGAGGATTCTATTGATACTAAGGAGATGGAGGAGGAGGAGGAGGATGACAAAGGGCCCGTAGAGGATGTGGAGGTAGCGGTGGATCTAAGTTGGGAATATGGAGATCCCATTGAGTAGCTATACTTCTCCTTTTCTTCTACTTCCTAGACTAGAAATTAGTAATTGTTCTCTTTTTTCACTCTTATTAACTTGTTGTTGCCAACTTGTCTTTTACAACTAGTATCAAGATGGATGACAAGATTTTATCACATAGACGTACTTGGATTTGTTTTCCATTCCTTTGGGATTATCTCACAAGATGGTACTAATTGATCCAAGACTTATAGCGAGGGTCAATCATCACCCAAATATTTTTGTACCATCCCGGCGAGGCGAGAGAGATTTCTTGGTTGAGAACCAAGAATGAAATTCTGACAAAAAAGGTGAAATATTTCTATGATAGAGAGAGGAAACAATGATCCTCATGTAGTGGGGCCACTTTGTCACTAGAAGTTCTCACCGATGGACACATGTAGGTTCTCATGTTAGACCTAGCCGGTCTTATAATAAGATCCATAGTAGGAGTCCTCACCCTACTACTTGAAGGATCTCGTAGAGAGGGATAAGCCAAGTGACTTTATTGCTTTCATCCCATTTTTTGTATATGTCAAGTTTTGGGGTCTCAACTCATGATTGAGAGTTTTGACCACACTTTCCTATGATGTGATGATATTTTACTAAAACACTAATAGATGACTATATATGTATACATTTTTGGTTGACATGCCTTTGCAAATTTGTTTTTGTCTTCTTTAATTCATTTGTGCACTCTTGTATGGTTATAAATGTTCAGTATTTTTGTATTTTTTGAATGAATGCTATGAATGATAATATAACGTGATAAAAAAATGATGCATATGGTTATACACATGGTTATAAATTGTACTTAGGAAACTTTATTTTTCAAACAATTCTTAGAATTTATATTCCATTGTAAAAATACGCTAAAACGACACAATGATAGGATGATCTCCCTCCATTCTTGACCCCACGTAACTAGTAATATGTGATGGCTCATCACAAAGATCCAAGAAGGGCGTGAGATGTATGATTGACTAATGTGTGAATAAGAGTAATAATCAAGAGACACAAATTTTGATAAATACTTATTCATAAACCTATAAATTAACCCTAATCAAAATTAACTAGCAAAGTTCAAGATGATTTATAGTTATAAGTCTTGAATATAATTAGATATGTGGATGGCCTATTGAATGGAAAGATCTAGGTAAGGAAAGATTATCTCTCCTAATATGAGCATCTAAATCATTTTCTTGAGAATATAAAATATTCAAGAACTTTTTTAATTTATTTTTTAAGGTTTTACTTTTGACATGAGCCCTACATATTTCCTCGTGCTACTAGTAAGAATCATGGGATCATCACCGGGGATAAAACATAGGCAAGTAAGGGCATCTTAATTCTTTCCAATCTTTCCAAGCCTCATGCTACCAAGTAAGTAACATGATCTCACCACCAAATCTTGGGAGGGACATAAAATGTGGTTATTTTCAATAGGAATATATGTATTCTTTGTTTTATCTTACCTTATATTGTATTGTGCTCATTGGGAGGAACGCTTGCCCCTTGATATGAACCTCATGTAAATAGTAATATGCAAGGGCTCATCACCAAAGACTGATATGGGTGAAAAAAAGTTCCAGTTGAAATGATTAGAATGTTTTTGTTATGGAGAGATAATTTTAGGGATAGATATTCCATTAGGAATCTTCTATAGAAAACTATAGGCGAGAAACACTTGAATTGGAAGAAATCGTAAAAAGGATGAAGCACACAAGTCTTTATAGAAGCAATATCATTTTTTTCTCATGAATGGAAATGATGATGAAAATTATATAATTTGAGAGTGTGAATAAATTGTAGAAATGTCATGATTGAGATATTTTCCAATGTTTGAAATTTTAAAAATCACTTGAAAAGTAATTTTTAGTAGTAAAAATTTAACTAAATGACTATACACATGACAAAAACAATGAGAATGAAAAAGGATAATGTGAAGATGTATTGACTATGACCCGAAGTGTTCTAGGTGACACAAGTCGATGGATTCACCGAACTCCTCACCTTCTAAGGTGCACAAATGATAAGTAGGATTCTTGAAATTTTCATTTTCTTAACAAAGACCTAGTAATTTAGATTGAAACTTACAACCTTTTCACACTATCTTATCTATATAAATATCTAATCTCAAAAAATGATCACCCACATGATTGGGATGTTTGTAAAACATTTCACTATGTTCTTGACATAATATGTTTGGGTGAACCTAATGGTGTTGTTCAAATTTTCTTCCTATATAGGGAGGTGTGGTCACGATTGAATTTTTTTGTATTAGGGATTCATGTCTTGTATACACGATAGATTTGGTTTTGGGAAAATTTTCATCTAGAAAATAGTTGGGAATGGGAGAAGCCATAAAGATGAATTTGGTTGGGATACATCCAAAACCCTTGCTAATTTTGCACTCAACATCCTCGTGATTTTAAAAGTACTCCACACTAGTTTCAAAAAAATATAGAAACTTGATTGATTGCTTGATAGTCGTTGGGGAAAATGGATTTTATACTAATTTTCAAACATTCATCTCATTCCTTTGATATTTATACCATACATATAGTGATGAAATCATCAAAAAAGAGAGGATAGACGAGGACATTGTCAACTCCTTATGGTTCAAAAGGAAGGGTGATTGGTGAATCATTCTCTAAGAGTTTTAAAATTTCCATTGTTATTTTTATGGATACATACTCTATAGATGTAATCTTATTCTCATTTGTTTTCACTATTTTGATTGTGTTTGGGTTATCGACCTCAACTTTGAAACCCCTTGGTGGTCGCAACCAATTCCGTGGAGGAAGTATATTTTTAATTGATTCATAGGTAGTTCAAATTCAGAATAAACTACAAGTTTATTCTTGAGGTTCTCCAAATGTATGTTAAAGGGCTAAGGATCACATTGAGTAATCAAGACCTTTTTAAAATGGAGGAATCTATCCATTTGGAACAAGGTGGAAGGAATGACCTTCATCCTATGAATCCACAGTCTTCCCAAGAGAATGTTGTATTTCATTTATTTATCTATGATGTAAAAATCAGTTAAAATGGTTTTCCACTTGAGGGAAACAAGAAGGACTATGGTTCCAATTGAGGTAGCCTTAAGACTGTCATATCCTCACAATGTGTTTCTAGTAGAGGAGAAATTAGTCTCCCATATCCCAACTTCTGCAAGAAAGAAAAGGGGACTATATTCACAACATCCCCATCAATCATGGCTCTCTTGATGTAATTGTTATAGACCCACACTTACAAGTATAATACAAGATATCCTCTTTGGGCTATTTTGGAATAAGAGAGAATCTTGCTTAAAGCAAACACAAACTCGATATCCCTATCATTCTATCCTGGAGGGTGTATATTGAAGTCAATATGATTGATTTGAGCCTTGGGTGGAGGTGTAACATTAGTTATATGACCAAGCCCCAATGTATCTAGCAAAGAAGAACGGTGCGTTAGGGAATTGTTCAATAAATATAGAAATGAGATGTTATAAAAGGTGTTATTTAAATATGAAATCAAATCATAAGATCCTATAGGTTTTGGGACTATAGGAGTTTCATCCTGCAAGAGGGAATGAGTGGAGAAAGGTTGTGGAATATAATCCCTTGTTTGATTCATTGCGTTGATTTTTGGCTTGATTTCTAATTTGAATAGTCCCATAATCTTTGTCTTATTTCTTAGATCTAGGTTGGGTGCGACCCAAGAATTTTTAAAAGTTGAGGCTTCATGGTAATTAGTCCCAATAGGAATACCCTTTTTTAGGATCTATATTTTCATCTTCACTACATTTAGGGAATAGATCTCGATAGATCCCTAAGTTTGTGTTCTGAGGTGCAACGGGTCCTGTATAACTAGGTTGTGAAGATCCTTTAGGATTTTCTAGAAACATATCTACAAAGAGATGTCATTGATTTTCTGGGAGTCTTTGAATGAACTTATTATATTCTCTACAAGAGCATTCATCATGACCAAACACTGGTGAAAACCTCAATATAGATTGGGATTGTAATCCCTCTATCTTTGATTACGATTTTGTTGTTGGTTATAACCCGATTGTTAGTTTGAAACTGGTTGTTATAACTGTAATTTGTTTCCCCTTGGCTAGGATTTTGATATTGGTTTTGGCCTTGGGTTTGAGCTCATCGAGGTGGTGGATGGCTGAAATCAACCATGTTGACAAAGGGGATAGAATTAGGTCCTCTTTGGTTTCCCATGTTGTTATTATTATGCTTAGTGTTACCATTATTTTTAGTATTAGTATTTTTTGCTTGGTCGATAATACCATCAATAAAGAAACCAAGATTATGATTAAAGATGTATTGGGACCTTGGTTATTAGTTCATTATTTTGATAGTTTGCGTTGTTTTTATTGGGAGATACTAATTTTCCATTGAGAGATTAAATCTTACGTCCACTACTAATAATAGATTGGTCAATATGAAGCACACCTTCCAACACTTCCCTATAACTACAAAAAGGAAACTACTTTGCACTTCCTTAGTTTATCAGTTGAGTGAGTGGAGGAATAGGTCACAGAGTTCCATTTGGTCCATGTTAGGAACACTTGTGAAAGAGTAAAGAACTTGAAGCCATCTTTGAATAAAATGAGTGGAAGATTTTTTTTATTTTTGTTTAATGTGCAAGAAATCTCTGATTCTCATTCATAACAAATTTTTCATATCAAAGGATTTGAGGAATTCAATAATACCTATCCAAAGTGATCCCTTTT
Organism: Taxus wallichiana var. yunnanensis; assembly: GCA_018340775.1. Lineage (NCBI taxonomy): Eukaryota > Viridiplantae > Streptophyta > Pinopsida > Cupressales > Taxaceae > Taxus > Taxus wallichiana. Next base: position 228,077,700 of record CM031236.1, on the reverse strand, counting down.
ACGTTTTTTCAAAATATTTTAATCACTATAACATCCCAAGGAAGTCATTTGTTCTAACTACAACGGCATAGGCCTTGATATGAGTATTAGGATCCGCCTCTCATTTAAATTTAGGTATATTGGGAAATGGTATTGGAATCATAACACCCCATATAGTGATATCAAGGCATTCCTTTAAGTATTTATTGTAGGTTACCATCACATAAGATTCCACCATTGAATCTCCCGATGAGAGGGGGGGAGGAGGAGTTGGATAAGCTACGATGTGTAAGTATTGGCTAGGGCATTTATAGTCCCTTGGAATGGTGTAAATGATCTAGAGAATAGATAGTTATCCAGATTATGATGACTTTGAGTACATATGTAGGTAAGGAGGAATAACATTAGGAAATGCATTCACATGTGTCTAGTTATATAAGCCTACATTGTTGGGAGTAGTGTATAGAAAATAATTTCCATATAAACCTTGTGTGGGGTAAACATAAGATGGATGAGGGCCCATCCCTAATGTGTCATATCCAGTGAGAATATCACATAATATCGATTAAACTTGATAACCTTGTTACACAAGGTGTTGCATGGTTGTGTGTTAGTAGGGGTGTATTCTTTGTTGTCTATGGGATACCCTATGTTCTTCCCGTAGAGAAAGTATATTATATTGTCTGGAAACTCTCTAATTATATAATCCTCCCTACTAGTGTAGAAATAACATCATTTGGCAAGGATTGAGCCCCTTTTTTTGGTGTATGTTGTGTGGGTTTTGGTTGAGGTAAATGTGATAACCTATTCTAAATTGTTTGGCATTGGTTTTATTATTTTCCCTAAAAGCGGGAGTTTCAAGGCTTGTAGCATTACATTATTATTGAACATATAAGAGGCATGCATCTTCATCATTTCCAAATACTCATTTATTGTGTGAAATGGATCACTGATTCATGTAGAAATGTCACCCTCTATTGATTGCATGCTAATGTGAGGTCTTGACAAGACCCTAGTGTGGGGACTAGTTTCACCCATAAAAGTCATATTATTTGAATTGGATTGACCATATTAAATGTTTAAGGGTTGGTAGACCTCCTTTATTCTCACATGATTGGTAGGATTTGAGAAATAGCTAGGGGAGGCTTACATGTTATTGGTGTAGTTTTCATCCCACCCTAGAAGGGAAGGGGATATTTGAGGTTAAACATGGGTATAATATCTATTAAAGCCAAATGGCCCATAAATCTCTTAAAAATATTTTAGGGGTATTAAATACCCACCAAATATGGGAAGAGGGAGAAGGTTGAATAATATAAATGAAACTAAAGGGAAACAAGAAAGAACTATTCCTTCATGTAAGGTTCACCAAAATTTGTACACCATAAAAAAGCGCATATGATTCTGATATACTCGACTTCCCAAGGTCGTCTTTGAGACAACCGATGTTTGTGTGATTAAATGGATATTGATAGGAAGCTAAAGGACAATTAGGTACTAAGAACTAGTAGTGTGAATTCCCGGTGTTTGAATTGGTCAAAGGTGTAAACAGGGCTATGAACGTGTAACATGAGTTCCATATGGCCATATTCGTTATTTGATTTTGGTTCCTAAACTACATGTTGAAACTCGAGTTTTAAATAAATAATGGAAATAATCTTATTTTAAATAAAATACAAACCTATTTAATCTTTTAATTAACTAGATGCATTCCCAATTAATTAAATAAAACAAAATAAACCATCTACTCTATTTGTCTGTATTCTAACACGATTTTAAAAGAAATGGAATTGAAAGAAATTAATTAAAAAACTATTGATTTTGTATTTTCTAGAATTTAAATGAAATAAATAAATAAGGTATTCTACATACACAAAAATGAATTAAAATAAAACTAGACTACTTATAATAAAATAAAATAAAACAGGGAATAGCCGGATGTATCTATTCCATTGTTGCAGAGTTGTATAACAAAATCTATTCTAAATATAGAGTGTGCTCATAAGTTATTAATATAGACAGATGAATTTTCTCTAACAAAACTTCTACCTCATGTTCTCAAGAAAGGGGAAATCCTTCTCAAAATCTATTTATTCTTTACCCAAAAACTTCCTAGTAGATTGGATTTGAATTATATGAATAATAAAAAAATAAAAAAATATTTCTAACACTATATCTTCCTCCAACCTTCTTCCCATACAGATCCACATGGATAAGCAAGGAAGAGGATATCATCAGAAGATTTATATAAGAAATGTTTTGACAATAATGCACAGACAAAGCTTATATATAGGAAACAAAGAAATATTTCACTTCTACAAATCTAAACAAGAGATTTATTCTATTACAAAAATATAATTAAACAAAGCTTTTAAATAATTCAAATACACCTTTGACCTAGTTACTATTGAACCGTGATATCTCCCCGGATGTGATGTTGCATTTTCTATCTCCTCAACCTTATTTAATTTTCTAAAAATGATGTCCAGTTGATCCTGGGATGTGCAAAACTTGGCTGGTAAAAAAGAAAAGTGAAAGACTAGTTGTGGATAGCTTGGTATAAGAGATGACTAAAAGATATGGAAGGAAATAATAGATTAATGAGCTGGTTATGTCTGTGATGTTCCTTTCAAAAATTCAAACATAACTTTACATCAAAAATGTGAAAAATCCCAACCCAACATACGGGAAAAAAGCATAGGTTAATTTATGCATCATATTACCTTAAATTATTTAATTATTTAATAAGGTAATTAGTTGATATATTGTTATATAGTTTTATAACAATATTTATTTTATTATTGAATAGGTTATATTGTTAGAAAAATTATTATTTGTTTGTATTTAATTATTATTGCTTCCCGGATGTATTTTGGAAGTTGTTGTGATTATGGTTGTACCTGTACAACCCATTTATTTGTCTGCACATGGCTGTTCAATTCCTATAAGAATTACAACACTTCATTGTAATTTTGGTTGATTTCACAAAAATAAAATTAATAGGCTACCGTTCCTATTTTGTGAAACTACATTTGGTACTAGAGCGTATTGAAGCTCTTGCCAAAGGTTGGAGAAGGTTGCAGAGGAAGGAGAATTCGTGGAGAAGAAATCTACATCAACAGAGAGCCAGTGTTGCCTCCTGCAACTTCCCACACCCCCATGCAAACTCACAACCACCTGTGCATTCTCTAGGTAAATGAAAAGCAATTTTTTTTTGCCTTGGTGCTCTCTGCACCAGGAAAATTTTCTTCTAGAGCATTTTGGTTTAAAGCAATCATTTAAAAAATTAAAAAATATATATAGTAATTTTTCCGCATTAGGGGTTTTTTCATTAAATTTGGTGTAAGTATTAGCTTCAGCTAATACTACCAGGTTGTTATAATTGGAGGATTCTTTCTTGCTATAGTTGGAGTCTTTTTCATTTGTGCATCCACCAGGATCTCCACAAGAGCTCTGCAACCGAGCCCCTCAACCACCGAGTTGCTTGGTCAAGCTCAGACTACATTTGGATTTATTTGGTTTTCCCCTTAATGGGCAAGTCTGAACGTGATCCCATCGAGCACTCTCCACTACCAGGTTACATTCCTCAATTCACCATCACCATAGCTCCCTTTGAGCTCCTTCTCAAATTGATACTTTCACACAAAACTATGTAGTTATTTCAATTGAAAACGACATATAAATCGGGAAATATATCTCCATGCCCGATGAAGGACTGCGCACCACATAAGCATATCCATTAACAACATTTGATCGGTTACCCTTGCAAATAAAAACAATGAACAAAAAAAAATGGTGGAAAATCTATCCAAGCAAATTGTTCCACTTCCATGACCTGCCAAGAGGAAAATAAAAGTAGTTAAAGAAAGTTAAAACCGTGGATAAAAAAAAGGCATATCAATAACAATTGATAAAGAAACACATGCAAACTATCTATGGCGGCTAACAAAATGAGGAAAAAGCATGTAAATCTAGATTCTCGAGCACGAGTCTCTCATCCAGCCAAGTAGGCCCTCCTCCTCTATCATGTCACTATTTTAAAAAGGTGAGTCAACTTTGGCTTTATTTAAATACATATTTGTTCATTTTATATCATAAGTGCACAAGCGGCCAAGGTGGTTAGAGAGAAAGCTTTAGGTGTGGGAGGTTTGGAGTTCAACCCCCATCCCCAACACAAGTTTTTAAACAATTTGACTTTGGTGGAAAATTTGGAGAAACCGCCACAGTTAGAGGGCCATTTGGTGGAAAAACTTCCACTAAACCTGTTAGTTACAACTAAACCCGCCTCCAAATATTTTAGCGAGAAAAACCCTAATTTAGGGTAAATTTTGTTTTCTCCTATTAGGCCTATTTTTTGATTTTGGGCAACATTTGCAAAAGGAATACTGTCCAAAAACTTCATTTTGGGCCAATTTTTAATGATTTTTGCATTGAGGGTCGTATTGGGCTCCGGAGGCCACTAGGGCCCGCAAAACAATTTTTTTTTGCTTATCATTCAATTTTTTCTAAATTTTTGAATGTAATTACATGCTTCAATATATTGTACTAATTTGTAGGTTGCCATAGTCAACCAAAAATATTGTAACTGCTTAGAAATTGGTAGAAAGTTGTAATAAAAAATAGTAAAAATTGGTTCTAAAACACTCACGAGATCCTAGATCTCATTCGCAGTGTTCGGTTATACGGTGCCTCTGGGAAGTGCTTACGAGTAAATTTGTCATGGCTACTACTACTACACTTAATGCCTAATATAGCTGCAACAACATTGTCTGGGCATCGACCCTTTAAATCGACGGGGAGTAATAAGGTCACAGTGCACACACTATGAGCCATCCCATCCGTCTGTGAACGATTGCATGACATAAATCCGGAATGAGAAATTATCCAAGTATATAGTGAAGTTACACGCACGTATGAGGATATTTCTTTGAGCCGGTGTCAATAATTGCATAGACCCCTTTCAGTACTTGTCTTGGTACCACGTATTGAATTCTTTCACGTACGTTAATGCCTCTTTCATGTACCACTGGGTATATAGAAAGGGTGAGCTTCTTCCACGTACCGCCAGGTATATCGAAAGGGCGCATATATAGAAAGGTTCGGTATATTAGACTAATGGTATATAGATTGGGAGACCTTATACCTGGAGTGATAAGAGCCAAACCTTGTTAGTGTTTTCTGCAAAATGGGCACCAATGCCCCCAATTTTTTTCTTCTAGATTCACAACTACTCAGAGGAAACAACTATGCTACATGGAAGACAAAAATCAAGACACATCTTGAGTTTGAAGAGATCTGGCTTGTTGTGACTGGTACTATGACCAGATCAACTATTGATACAACATAACAACAACAATTTGATAGAGAAGATCAAAAATCCAAACTTGTCATCTTGTTTAGAGTGTCCGATGATGTGCAACCCCACATTCGTGATGCCACAACAGACCAAAGAAGTGTGGGATAAGTTGAGCACGATGTATGAGGCCAAAAACAAGAATGTCATTCTGAATTTGCAGAGTTAGTTACACACACTGAAGTTCAAACAAAATGATAAAATCGAAGCTTTCTTAAGAAGAGTTGTAGAATTGAGGGCTTCACTTATAGCCCTAAGAGAAGCGGTCAAAGATGATGCTCTCATTCCAATTGTTTTGAGAGGCCTCCCTTCTTCATACCGTATTTTTGTAACAAAATTAAACTTGTCAGATACGATAGTTAGTTTTGACCAATTGGTAAACCTACTGCAACAAGAGGAAGTAATGCACAATAAGGATGATGAAGAGGAGCAAGAACTTTCTTCACATCAAAAATGGAAAGGAAAAGGTAAAGGAAAACCTAATTCCTATCAAAAGTCCCAACATCAGAATCAATATCATGGGGACAAACAACAAAAGAAGCAATGTCCAATCTACAAAAGAGGACATGACTTAAAATATTGTTGGTATAATACTTACAAGAAAGGTTCATCAAGTAACTCCAGACCTCCACAAAAACTATCTTACAAGGGACATTCTAACCACAATCAAGGGAAAAAAATGGGAACTGGAAAAGAAGACCCCATCAACAAGGAAATATTGTTGAGCAAGAAGAACATTTAGATAATGAAGACTTCTTATACACTACTCAATCAAGTGAACCATCCACATCATCTAGTAATGTTTGGTATGTTTATTCAGAGCCACTCAACACATGACCAACCACAGAGACTGGTTTACCTCAATGAGGGACACGCCTTCAAAAACCATGTTTCGTTGGGTGATGATTCTTCATATACAATTTAGGGGATTGGGAACATTTCTCTACCCCTTGGTTCATGCAATTGCAGACTATCAGATATCTTATATGTCCCTAGGTTGACAAAGAATATGATTTTAGTCAGTCAACTCCTAGATCACAACCTAAAAATTTAATTTGATAGTCATTCCAGCAAGAAAACGTGTTTGATTTGAGATAAATCATGAGGCTCGAAAATAGTTGCAAAATCCTCCAATGTGGGACACATGTTCCAACTTGATTTTTTCACAGAGACGATCAAGCACTTGTGGCTAAGAACTCTACCTCAGCTCATTTATGGCATCGAGACTTGGTCATGTTAGTTTCAAGTATCTCGAGACACTTCACGGTGTAATATGGTACATGGGATACCATATCTTTAGAAGGATACAGACAAGTGTCCTCACTTCCTAGCAGGAAAACAACACAGAGCTTCATTCCATAAGAGTACATTTTCGAGCTCATGGAAAAATTGACCTGGTTCATACCGATCTTTGCAGTTCGATGCAACCAAGTCATTCTAGGTTCCAATACTTTATGTTTTGTGTTGATGACTATTCAAGGAAAATGTGGTTTTTTTCTTTGCAAGAAAAGTGAAGCTTTTGAAACCTTGAAGAGGTTCAAAGTAGTAGTTGAGAATGAAACTGGTTGTCACATCAGAACTCTCCACTCAAATTAAGGGGGAAATCACCAGTAATGAGTTCAAATACTACCTACAAAATCACGAGATTCATTGACAAATTCCTCCTCCACACACACCACAACAGAATGGTGTTGTTGAGAGAAGAAATCATACTATCATGGAAATGGTGTGATGCATGATCGATGATTCTAGACTTGTAAATACATTCTAGGTAGAAGCAACAAAGACAACAAGTGTATTTGTTGAACAGAGTTCCCACAGTTTCTCTTGAAGGAGTAACACCACAAGAAGCATGGTCAAAGCGAAACCATCTATTTCACACCTTAGAGTATTCGGGTGCAAAGAAAGTATGCACATACCCAAGCAGAACATAGAAATTAGACATGAAGTCATAGAAACTCATCTTCATTAGGTACAATGAAGAGACTCTTGGGTACAGATTGATGGATCCAAAGACTAGAAAATTCTACACCAACAAAGATGTTGAGTTTTTTGAGAAGAAGGAAGCAGAGTCTCCTCCTCCAGACTCACTTGATGTAGATTTTTCACTAGTTGTAAAAATTGAAGCTGATGTTCCCATAGATGATGAAAGTGAAGATGGGGATGATGGTGTTGATAAGATAGAACCATGACCCATGGGAATAGTTTAGCGTATGCCCAAGTGGTGTACTAGCACATTACGAGATGCAAGAATGGATGCTCCACCGGATACATCCACCCCTGGACCATGAAATCACAGTAAAGTAAGAGAAGAAGTTAACTTTTCTTTAATGAGTAGAGTAATTGAATCTGATGAGCCCTCTACAGTCCAGGAAGCCCTATAGTCAAAAGCTTGGAAAGATGCCATGGATTCTGAATATCAATCAGTGATGAAAAATAACACTTGGCAGCTTGTCGATCTTCCACCAGGGAAGAAACCCATTAGATGCAGATGGATATTCAAAATGAAGTATAAAGTAGATGGGATAGTGGAAAAGTATAAAGCAAGACTAGTAGTAAAGGGGTATGCATAAAAATAAGGCATTGACTATGAGGATACATTTTCTCCCACAACTAAGATCAAAACGATCAGGATGATCTTTTCTCTAGCTACATAGTTTGGATGGAAAGTCCATCAGATGGACATAAAAAGTGCCTTCTTGAATGGATATTTACAAGAAGAAGTCTATATGACTCAACCTGAGGGATATGTTGTACCTGGTCAAGAAGCAAAGGTATGGAGACTCAGGAAATATCTATATGGCCTCAAATGCAGCACCCCGTATGGTACATCAAGATTGATGAGCATCTCATACAACATGGATTTATTAGAAAACCATACGATCCCAATATTTACCTCAAAAATCAAGGGGGGGAGATTGTGATTTTGGTTGTCTATATCGACGATATAGTCATCACTTTGGAAATTCGGTGAGGGTGATCGATGCAACGAAGAAAGATCTTAATTGATTGTTCGACATGACCTATCTCGGGGTTGATGTATTATTGTCTTGGATTGGAAGTATAGCAAAAGAGAATATCATCTTTGTTTCTAAGATGAAATATATTAAGACAACGCTCGTGAAATTTAGGATGATGGATTGCACACCAATTGCCACACCTATGGAGAACAAATTATAGTTATCTCATTCAGATCCATCTTTTGAGGTAAGTGCCACTCTCTATCGGTAGTTGATTGGGAGTCTCATTTACTCCGACCTATACTAGACCAGATATCACTTTGTAGTGAGCTATCTATTCGGTTCATGCGGGAACCCAAAGTTTTTCATTGGAAAGTAGTAAGGTGCATATTGAGATATCTCAAAGGATTAATGGATCTTGGTCTACAATACAAGAAGAAAGACAACTTCTTCTTGACTGGATATTCGATTCGGATCATGCAGTAACATATGATGATAGAAAATCCACTTCAGATTTGTATTCTTTATGGGATCTGGACCAATATCATGGGAAGCAAGAAACAACACTTTGTTTCACGTTCTTCCATAGAAGCTGAGTATCGTTCTACACGAGAAGCTGTTTGTGAAGTGATTTGGCTATGTCGCATACTAGAAGGGCTTAGAATATCACATGACAAACCAACCACCATGTATGTTGACAATGAAGGTGTTCTCAAACTTGTTTGCAATCCAGTGTTTCATGAAAGAACAAAGCACATTGAGGTATAGGTTCATTTCCTACGTGAGCATGTGTTGAAGCACAACATCCAACTTCAATTTTGTCTAAAAGTTGAACAACGAGAAAATATCTTCACGAAGTCACTTGCACATGACAAGTTTGAGTTGTTCAGAGAGTTCCTCTCCTCATCCCTTAAGGCAATGCAAAATTAAGGGAGGGAATGTTAGGTTAATTTATGCATCATATTACCTTAAATTATTTAATAAGGTAATTAGTTGATATATTGTTATATAGTTTTATAACAATATTTGTTTTATTATTATAGGTTATATTGTTACAACAATTATTATTTGTTTGTATTTAATTATTGTTGCTTCCCGGATGTATTTTGGAAGCTTTTGTGATTATGGTTGTACCTATGCAACCCATTTATTTGTCTGCACATGGCTATTCAATTCTTATAAGAATTGTAGCACTTCATTGTAATTTTGGTTGATTTCACATAAATAAAATTAACAGGCTACTGCTTCTATTTTGTGAAACTACAATTGGATTTTATAAAATCTTGGGAAGAAAAGTCTATCAACAAATGTCTATAAAGAATTTATAGATCATCCAAATTAGGGAAGTCAATTTATAAATTTATCAAAAAAGAGAGGAAATCAATACAAATCTAATGAGCTTAAAATTAGACAAAACAATTTAGAAATGAGTGAGAAAATTATTCTAGAAATCTAAACACACATTGAAAAAATTATGTTTTAACTTTATTATTTGAGGTGACAGGGACCACTTTGGTATTGACAGAGGGGAATTTGCGTAACCACCTCTCTATCAATACCTATGGTTGTGTAATCACCATTGTAGTTGTGTAACCACCACAATGGTTATGCAATTGTCATAAACAAAGAAGCTTAAAAGGGGATGAAAATAACGTGTGAATAAAAGATAAAATTCTTAACTTGTAAAAGAAGACAATATGAGTCACAAAAAGCACGGAAAGGAGAGGGAGAAGTATCTATACTTCAATATTACCGTAGAAAAGGTTTTCCTCATCATTGGATACATATCATGTTCTTCCATGTTGCATCGTGTAATTTTTGGTCCAGTACAATTACCCCACATGATGATGTTACTATTTATGCTTCTACAAATTCTAATGTTATTTCATGTGTCTTTACTTTATCTCATTCATGTACAAATTATGTTATTACTAGTGATTCTTCTCTTTGTTTTGTATGATTAGTTCATGTGAATATTGATATACCTTCTCTAGGTTTTAAATATAGTACTCATGACCAACTTATGACCCTTCCTCATGCATCAATTCTAGCACTTTTACCTCTACTAAAATTATTACCGATCCTTTAAATGTACATAGTGATAAGTTCCCCTTATTCATGTAGACCTATGTAAACCTATAGCTCATAAAATGACCAAACATGACAACATCCCTTTTAAACAAAATAATATTCCCACAAATACTATAAATGGAAACATCCAATCCTTTAATGAGCCTCTTAGTGTTTATGCAATATATCATCAACATGTCTTCTCTCCTATGCATGTGGTTGGTGATTTGCAATATAAGTTTCATACTTTAACCTTAGAAATTAATGACACAAAGGAAGGAGACCACCCAACACCATTTATAGAGTTCACACAATGAAATGAAACTCTAAAGGTTTCTTCTATTGTTAAATGGCCTTCATAGAATCTACATAAATATAATCATCGATTTAGCTACAAAATATCTCATGGAGATATTATAGACTCTAGTGTATCTCCTAAAGACCTAACCTAGACTAGTTTTCACCTTGAATAACTCGACTACAATGGCCTACAATGATTGATCTAATCTCAATTGGGTTCTTGTGCTTTCATATAAACATTCAAAAATATCTCCTTATCCTCTAGTTCTTCCCTTTGTTCGGCTAGCCCCTAACAAGCCACTAGCATTTTAACATTTCTCCTTAAACTTTTAGCTTATCAACAACTTGACATGGTGAACTCAACCTTTATTTATATCCAAAATGCCGCTTCTATCTCGTTATTTGACATACTCTTTAGGTGGGCTATCTCCTTCTAGTTGCTTCCTAATCTTCCCTCTCGATTCAAATTCAAATTGATTCATTAATGTTCTAAGCTACCTTTACATCTCGATGTTACTTTCTTTGTGCCACATCAATCTAGTGGTTTGAATAAACTCACTATTGAGTCCACATTAGCCTCTTTATTAGATTCATTTTAAAATTTTATACCAACTACCAAGTCTACTATGTACTCCTTTATTATGCAATCCTTTTCCACACCTTTCCTCTTCTTCTCGCGTACTCTATACTTTTTTCCCAGTTCACCTATTTATTTTTTTGCACTTACTTTGGGATTTTGGGCCTCCTCTAAAAAAATTTGATTACCTCTTCAAAATCCAAGATATTACACAATCCTTCCTTTCATCCTTCCGTAATTATTACAAACTCCATTCTATTGTGCATAAATCCTTCACACCCATACATGCCTCTAGTCTCCAATGCTAGGAAAAAATCCTACCGCACTAAATTTTTTTCTATGTGCACCAAAGATATTAATTATTCGTCCACACATTTCTTCCTTCCCAAGATTCTCCAAAAATTCTCACTTGTCCTATGCTACTATACACTTCACCAAAACCTCTGCACACTATTACACTCCCCCTTTTCTACCGTGAAACCCACACACTTTCGTATCCACTATTATCTATCATGTAAAGTCCTTAAGCACTCATGTGTAATTTCCCTTTCACTCTACTTTAATTCTTCTCTTTATTTCATGTGTTTTCCATCCTCGTGCACACCTAAACTTATCCAAAATTATGTAAGATTACTCTAGTCTTGGAAAAGCTTGCATCAAATACTTGGGGTACTTAAAAATTTAGTTTCACCTCAAGTAGAACGAGTCAATGGTAGAAACAATCTTCAAAATATTAGATCGGAGCAGTCCTAACTTCTTTATATAATAAGCCTTTCCTTGGCCTCCACACCTATTCTTTCAAAGTGCCTCTTATATTCCTTTTTCACCTCTCCATGATCTATTCATACTATCCCACACACTGCTTGTTGATCCTCTTCCCACTATAGACTAAAAACGTCCTCCTATTTTATTTCTTCTTATCATCTTCCCTTGCATGTCTATGATCACCTTGAACCACTTCCTTTACGAGCCTCTACCCACCTCAAACCATCCACCTCCACCTAGTACTTCCCATCTCATCCTTTTACTTCATGATTATTTTCTCATATTTGTCCATCCACATCCATTGAAAGTATTTAGGAATTTTATTTTCTTGATCCCATATCATTTATATACTTCCAATCCATCTTCATGCACTTATCTTCACATGTGCTATTAACTACATCATCTTCTCGTGTTATCCTTCACACCATCTTATTACACATATTTTCTTGTTGCACATCCATCTCCCCACACACTTTTTGGGATTCAAACCACTATCAACCATCATCCTATTCTTTTCTACCTTTTGCATCCTCTAATATAGGTTTTCTCCTTTACACATTTACCTTCATGTGCCTTATTTTGCTGAATTCAACACCCATCCGAGTTTATCAACTATTGCACAAAACCCTTGTGTTAAATGACCTTAAACACCCCTAATTATATCTATTTTGATGATCATATGGTATAAATATAAGCTAAAACTATATTTTTATTGTGATCGTGGTTTTAGACCCTTGAAGCTTTTATACCCTACCTTCACTCTACGTTTTTGCTTAAAAATTAGCTGATTTTACCCTCTATTTCTATGTTTGGTCAAGATCTATCCATTTGAATTTGAAATTAACTTGGTTCCAAATATTCTTATGAAATCATGGCTCAATAAGCTTTAAAATTTTTCCTCTCCCGACTTGTTCACTTTTGACTTCCCTTATGGATATTTAACACTTGAAATAATCAAATTCACCATGCTCCACAGGTTTCAAACTTAACTTGTTTTCATGTTTTCCATTTTTCATGAAATATATCAACAAGTTTCTAAAAGGAGATATTTGGAAATCATCGGTTTTCCTGCATTAAAAATTCTAAACTTAATCTTTTCCCATGATTTCACGTGTATGATGGATGGAAGAAAAGTGTCAAGCATCAACACACAACATAATCCCTCAAGCCTTAAGTATTCATGTTAAAGCTCCGTGATTTAGAGTTCTCGATGATGGACACATGGAAAGGGAAAATATGTGGTAGTAATCAACAATCAAGACTCTATTGAATCTACCCAAAGGTTAAAATCCTCTTGATTATACTTTGTAGAAGATTGATATGAGACATGTAGTATGAAACATGATGCATGGAGGAAATTGGATCATGAAACTATCTCAAGAATTATTTCATTTTCCATTTTCCCCAAGGGATGATAAACTAATAATGAGAGACAAGATACAAGTTGTATACATGGGGAAGATCGATAAATCTCTAAGATTTGATATAGTGTTGGTTATGAGCTTAAATTTGATGGTTTGAATTAGTGTTAAATAGTTCTTGGGGATGTCATAGGGGCATGAAGAAGGTTTTGATTTTCACTCATATATTTCATCTAGGAGCTCTAAATTACTTGCAAAATAGTAACATTGTAAAGTTATTTGAGAGATCTTTACATTAATATTTGTTTAAGGGAGAATGGTTTAGAGATTTGTGATATTTTCATGACATAGTTTAGGTTGTTAGTTACTAAAAACATATTTGATGACACCTAATTCATTTTAATATGTTGTAAGAATATTCTCAACAAATGTATATGTTAAACAAGCTAGGGAATAACTAGATGAGTTGTTATAGTGGTCCCAAGGTGAAATCATGATTATTTCGTATAAATGGAAACTAAAACTTCATTTATCCCCTAATATCACGGGATTACACTAGTGTCTTCTCAAAGTGATAAATTCTTAAACAAATATCTACTTGAAACCATGATTAAGGTGTAACGCCTTGATTTTTGTAAGTTATCATGGTGATTACTTTTCATAATGTTGTAACTGCTGAAATGAAGACAAACATGTTAAGGTATATTTTTGATCTTAAAGGAATGTGTTGCTAATCTGGACTCTTGTATACTGTAATTTGTTTACATGGGACAACAGTTATTATTGCTTGTATGTTTGCTGATGTGACAACAGATTTTTCGTATGCTTGATGAACTCTATTCACTGATTGACAGCACACCTTGAATCAATTCCATTGATCCAAGGTATGTTGTGGCCTTCTTGTAATCGCTTTGTCGATTTACTTTTAAACCAGACTGAAGGTTGGTATAAATGTTGCAGCATCTGATAGCAGGTATGAATATCTAGCACGTAGATGCCAATGGAAAAGGTTCGATTCTCGAACCATACACTGTTGTAACGCTAGACAGTGTAAGGCGATAAAAGCCTGGAGGCGGGTGGTTCAGGTATGTGGAACATGGGACGAAACGTCCTGCATAGTGTTAAATTTGGATGTTAGTCGGGAGGACTTGATTGGAAATTGATTAATTAAGTGTTAGGGGATTAGACCCTAATCTACCCCTAAGTTCTACCTTATACCCTAACTACTATCCTATGTGGATTTTTAAATTCTATATGGGTGAAAATTGATCTAAATCCTATTAACCTAGGAACTAGGCGAATGACCTAGATATGGACACTATTAAAAATCCTAAACTAAACCTAACCTAAGGAAGGGGACGCACAGACCCATGGGGATGGAAAGGATAAGGAGGGAAGGTAAGAATTTATTGGACAATGAATGAGGTCCTTGCGTGGACAGCGCCAAGTTTGGCGGGAACATGGAAAAGATAGGGGGCATTCAGTTAGTCATGAGACTAAACTTTGTTTTCATGCAAAATTTGAAATTTGGCAATTCGCCAACCCGAGTCGGCGGTGGCGTGAGGAAAAAGGAAAAGGCAGTGCCTTCAATGCATTAATTTTCTTGGTCTTCGCGACCAGCCCACCTTGGAAAGAGGATAGGGGAAATTTTTTTGGTCATTGTGTTCTTTCGTGTTTTGGAAGTTGCTCTGCATTTGGTTTTTCACGGTTCTGTCGAACCAGCTGTGTTTGATTATTATCTTTGTTTCTTTGGGAAATCTAAGGCTATTTTTGAGCCTGTAGAGGAAGGTGACTATTTGGGAAGCTTTACTACTATCGCCGTGGAAGGAAACAACTCCTGTAGGCGCGGTTTTCTTCGAGCTTCAAGGAAAATTTCAGGCATGTTAAGCCCTTCTCCTTAAACTGCTTGCTTTTGCTTAATCGTCTCATTAAAACAACCCTGCTCTTCTTCTGAAGGGGTTTTGGGTTTATTCGATTTTGTTGTCATGATGGAGATGATTTTTGGTATAGTCATTTTTCTTTGCTGTTGCGATTTGAACTGTCTTTGCATAAGTATTGAGTTGAAAATACAGCCCATGTTGTGTTGATTTGTTCGAAAATATTGGGGATTCGTTCTTTATATTATGAAATTATGTTTTTGAATACTTAGCTGTGCGTGAATCAATTCCTAAGTTCTGCGCATCATTGTGAAATAGGAGAATGAGATTTTTAGATTTAAATGTTTGTTGAGAAGGAACTCGAACTGGGTATTTCTTTGTAAATGATTATATTGAATGAAATTGTACAGGCTGTATGAGTTTGTTTTTCATTGTTGAACAATCGTTCTATTGCCAATATGGGTTTGAGTGGTGGAACGTATTAGCTATGCGAGTAATATTTCTGAGTGTTGTGCTTTTTCTTTTAAGAAAAAAAAGAGAAGGATGAATGCGACTTGGGTATTTTTGGGTGTTGAAGAAAGTGATTGTTCTTCTTACTGAATTTATTAATGAACTATGTTTTCTCCTTGCTGTTTGAAATCAGAAGGTGATGGAAAGTTGATTTTATTGTGTTTTGTGGATGCGGTTTGATCTTCTAACTCAAACTGTCATCGTGAAAATGATCATGGCTTAGTATTTCTGTGCAAATGAATGAAATACATGAGAATTGGCTTGCTTTGTTTGAGACTGTTTTGACTGTACCATGCTTGCGCATCTAATACCCTATGCGGGTTTGCCTTGATAAAGGTATTGTTATATGAATATTGTATTTCTGAGTTCTGCCCATCATTGTGAAATAGGAGAATGAGATTTTCAGATTTAAATGTTTGTTGAGAAGGAACTCGAACTGGGTATTTCTTTGCATATGGTATATTGAATGAAATTGTGCATGTTGTGCGAGTTTGTTTTGACATTGTTTCTTTTCTGAAAATATAAGGAAACGAGTTCTTCTTCTTTCTGCTATTTTTTAAATTTTGAAAGAAATGGTAATTGGGTTTCATTGAGCATTATAGGTTCGGCTTGATGGAAGTGACAGTGATATTTAGATTGTTTCTGAGTGCTTTGTGTTTTTTTGTACAAACGGAAGAATGAAATGATTCGTGTGATCTCTGATTTTGCACTGTCATTCAAAAATGAACTCGACTTGAGTGATTCTTGTTGTGTTTGAAGAAAATGGGTGTTTTCTTATTGAAATAATTAGAGGAATGAATTTTTCTCTTCCTGCTGTTTGAATTCTGGAAATAAAAACAATAGAGCTCACTGTACATTACGGGTTGGACATGTTGTAGGTAACAACAAAGTGCAAGTTGTTGTTTATGAATTGTGTGCGTTCATGGGTATAGAAAGCCGTGTAAATATTTGATAAGTGGCTGTATAACTGTTCATTTGGTCATAATACAGTGCAAGAAGTATGAATTCTTCTAGTACAGTAAGAGCATAGTATGCATCCTTACATTGTTTGTTCTATGATGGATACGATGTTTTACCAACTTGTTTTTGGTATTCGTATGAGCCTGATTTAAAGGAAGTATTGATAGGGATGATAAATTCTTCCTTGTTTTCATTTAAAGCTGAATATGAATGGAATTATTCCTTGCTGTTGGAAAGTGAATTCTGAATGGATTTTGTAAGTTTCACTCTGAACTGTTATTTTTGGTTGGTGTCTCGTTTGGATTAAAATTTCAGTACAGTCATGAGGAAAGGAAAAGGAGTGTGGATGGATAACTTGGAATAATGATCATTTCTTCTCTCACACAGTTGGAAATCTGTAATC
The DNA here is from genome assembly GCA_018340775.1 of Taxus wallichiana var. yunnanensis. NCBI lineage: Eukaryota > Viridiplantae > Streptophyta > Pinopsida > Cupressales > Taxaceae > Taxus > Taxus wallichiana. The sequence continues at coordinate 228,060,585 of CM031236.1, read as the reverse complement.
GTTTAGGAACGAATTTTGTATTGCTTGGGATTAAGCATTTATATTTTATTGCTGTTTACTTTTCTCATCAGTATTTGATTGCTTGAAATCAAATGAGTTGCCTGAACTGAAAGGAAAGTAACTTGATTTATATTATCAGTCAAATTTTATCCTTTGAAATTATTACTAATGTAAGGGAATGGAATTGATAGCATTTATGTTAGAACAACAGTATACATACTTGTGTTCCTAGTTCTACAGATGTTGTAATCTGGAATTGATGAAGGAAATTACTTTTTGTAATGATTATTTAGGAAAGAGGACAACAATCCTTTGACTGATTGGGATGGTATTTAGATGATTCAGTTGTTATGTTGTTCATTCTTTTTGATACTTAATTCTTGAATGATGTTCTTAGTAACGTTTCATAAAAGCAGGTTATTTTATTGATACGAGCTTAATTAAAAGCACCTCATTTTAATGACAAGTGCTTAATATGCTCAGTTCAATGAACTGACCCGTGCAAGAAATTTTACAGATGGAACTTGAGTAAAACGAAGACATGGTTGTTTTCTGATACTTCTTTTGATTGTCTGAAGATGGATTGTATTTGATAGCTATTATTCCTCTACGAGGAATTGAGAAAAGAAGAAATTACATTCTTCTATCTTATGAGTTGTAATGTGGTTTAATATAAACAAAGTCCAGTCATTTGGACTGGCAAATGTATAAATTATGAAATGGATTGATGAATACAAATACAAGTGTGATATTTTAATGACTGTATCAGTTTGATATTGTTGAATAAGTTGGGAATATAACATTATCCCTTGATTTGGAATTATTCAATTGTTCATGAATGAATTAAAAAGGAAATGACATCTATTCTTACCTAAATGCAACTCTTACGTTGAAATGTGCAATTAGTTCATACTTGGGTTAAGATGAATTTTTAATTGACAATAAAAAGGATTAGGAAGAACATGATCTCTTAACTGAAAGGTATTCGGGATTAGCTTGAAAGCTAAGGAATATCAAATAACTTAGGAGCAGCCGAACCTCGTATTCGGACTCCGTTAATAGCCTCGAATGTTAAATTCAGAAAGTAAGGATATGGGAAAAACATATCCATGGTTAACAGACCTTAAATATGTAAGGTTAAGGAGAATAAATGAATATATTCATTGAGAATTAGACCTCGTTTAGATGACGTCTAATAGGATGGAATTCTGAATTTGTTTACAGTTGTGGGAAACTTGGTTAAGTTTAATAGGTTAAACTTATTAAGTCTATCGGTAATGGGCTGCTTAATCCAAGGATTAAGAAAAGAACCAAGTAGAGAAAATGCAACCCTTCGGTATGAAGGAGGAGATGCGTAGTAAGCTAGAAGACGGATTAAGTCTCTCTTAGCTACATACAACTGTAACAAGAACGAGGATAAAGGATCAGCATGGTTGCTGAAAGTTGATCTTAAATATTAAGATCATAACCAAATCACACTTGAGCTGGATGTGTACTCTCGATGGGAGGATTCCGTAGGACATTGACATACGCCAGCTACAACATGGTGTCTTCATGAAGGCGGGGCCTTCATGATGACACAATGTTATAGCTGACATATTACAATGCCCTCCCGAATTAAATCATCAAGATTACATAAGCTGGATACTAAGTTCTTGGCTGGGGATAGGAATGTGATCACGTATACGGAGTGACTCCGGAAGACTAAAGGTAACCAGACACATGGAGTTGTCTAGGGACGACACCATATGTCTGCGTATCTTTAGTTACCATGAGTAACTTCCTATACTCGTTCATATTGCTAGTTGGAGTTTGACCTTAAATTGGAAGGACTGGTAGAGACCAGGAAAGACCATTCTAGATAACAGACGAAGTGAGGTGAAGGACGTATTCCATTGGTGTGTATCACATCCTGGAATATGATCATGCAAAGCATGTGAAAATCTTTGGCCAAAGTATCGCAAGTGCTGGTTGCGTTGTCCTAATCACCTAGTTTAAGATGCAGGATGTCAGATGAATATCAATAACAGATATTCAGATAGGCTTCTTAAATGGATCACTTTGATAACCGGAAACGGTAAGAGAACCTTGTATATACATTATACTATGTGTGAATTAACATGAAGGATCGGTAAGTTGCCGAGTCATGAAATGAGAGATCGCTGAAACTCCGAGCCATGAAATGGGAGATCGGTAGTTCTTCGAGTCATTTACAACAACATATGGAATCTGTTATATGATTGAATGACACTGAATGTGTGTTCCATATTGCAAATATGTGAATAGAGAACATTAGTTTTAAAGGGAAATTGTGTGATCCAAACTGCATTATTTGGACAGAAAACAATTATTAAAACTTGAATGTGTGTTTGAATTACGTAATTCATAACAGGGAACGTTGTATATATATATATATATATATTTTTCCCTTGTTCGTATCTTAAAATGGGGATGTTACATAAGGAATTTATGGGTGGATTACCTTCATTTTAGAATCTTCTAGATTCCTTTGATCATAGTAAAGAGGATAGAATTGAGAAGAGATATTCCAAGCATATTCAACCTCTTTCTCTCTCTTCCTTCTTTTGTAAATGTAACCAAACTTTATTGTAAATGAATCCTCTCTTGAATGTAAAGTTGCTTTAACCAATTGAGTTACCAAGCATTATTAGTTTGTAAACCTTTGTATTGAACTCATGTAATGCATTTAGTTGCTTCATAGTGATTGTAATAGATTGTGTCTCATATATTCCCTTTGGATTGTGTTATTACACTCACACTTTCTATTATGTATTTTCGTAATGTGTGTGGATTATATTTACATAGTTTCAGTTTATTATGTCACTAATTTAGAGAGTGAGAGTTTTATTTAAATGAAGGGTTAATTGTGACTTGTATCTATCCTTTTGTCACTATGATTTTCCTCTTGTTTTCTCTTAGGAGAGTGATCCCTTATATCTACGGTGTATCACCATATTTGTTCATTTTCAATTTCTTGCTACCCATTTTCCCTTCCAAATTTGTATTTATGAGTAGATTATGTTAGAAATATAGAAATTATGAAAGGAAGATGGACTTCTATAGAGATTTGTCTTAATGAGGCAAAGTCCCATACCTTGAGGCATTACCATGTTTTTGTCAAGATAAAAATGTTATTGAAACTTTTTAGATCTTATCATGGGTGAAAATATTAGACCTCTAATACCTTCCTTTGTGATTTTCCTCCATACACTCTTCATATTTGTGATTGATATGCGTTTATAGGATTTCTACTAAAATTTCCTTCTCCTAACCCCTAATGGGTCACAATCTATCCACCTCTTCCATTATTGGATTTTATTTACTCTACTTCACCCATAAACTGATAGGATGTTATTGACTTATTAATAGAATCCTCTTCTCCTTCCATTCTTCATGGATGATCCACCATCTTAACTCTCTTGGTGCATCTTACATTTTACACTCTCTCCTCCTTGGATCTTCTTAAGATTGCACTTTTGATTATTCATTTCATAATATTATTTTGTGGCTATGGGGTAATTCTCCTCTCCCTCTACTTAGCGCATACCCCTTTAGCTATGTAAGTTATCCATATCATATTTTTTGGGGTAGTAATGTCAAGTGGGATATCTACCACTACAATATGCCCCACATTATTTTAAAAGTTTTTTCATCAAATTTTATTATGATGGAATTCCACATTTAAGAGTGAAGTAGCTCGATTGATTCACCCACCCAAATTGATTTGGGTGATCCCTCTCGAGATTGGCTATTAGTAATGTTTAAATTTATATAGACTGATATAAAGACATAGATCATACTGGAAGATATTTCGATGATTATTGTATTTAATGATAAAAAATATTGGTTTACAATCATTCTGTGGAACTAAGGAGTGAAGTGGAAGTCCTGGGTTAAAGTCTTGTGAATTCTTAATATAGACAGATCTTTTTCAATGGGGTTTTTTCCTTCGGGTTTCCCCACTTAAATCTGGTGTCTTCTATCTTCTTTACTTTCCTCTCATTTACTTTTAGCTCATGTTATTTAAGATCTACCTCTGTAATCTGTAATCTATAATAAGCTAAATCTGTGTTTAAGTTTACTTGCACAACATAATCTATAATATTCGACATTTATTTTGTGGATATATAATCAGTTGATTATGCATTCCTTATAAATCATAACATAGTATCAAAGCTTGTGGTTATGAATGTGAAGGATCGATTTGGAAGGTTTTAATTTGGCTAGAGTGAAGAAGCTTGAAGTTTTTTACAGATCTACGAAGCCTTAATTATTCAACAGTCATCTTAAAGCTAACCAAGTTCTAAATTCTGATTTCTTTGTAAATATGTTTAAAAATATTAGCTAAATGGTTATTTTGATTGTGTTTGAGAAAATTTATACTTAGATCTTTACTTTTACATCTTGTTACAATCATTTTTCATTTTAAATATGTCATTTGCGAGCTTATTTCGAGTTTTTGTGTTATTTATAGCCATTAGGGATGTTTTTGGTTGTGGATTTGAAAGATCCCTTTAGATCTAGTTAGTTTAGAGCGTTTAAATTTTCCCTGACTTGTTAATTATTTTTTGGATAGATTTTATTTTGTGAATCCCGATCCAATCATTTATTGCCAAGTGGCTTTAGTGTGTTAGTCTTTGTAAAGTTTTTTTCATTTTTGCGAAGCACGAGCCAATCAGAAGGCTTCATCTTGCTCCGTGTTGTCAGTATTTTTGTTTATATGATTATCAGTCACAAAAATGTGAGCCAATAAGGGATTTACTTATTTCTTCACGTTGATAGACTTGGGTTAAGATTTCCTCTATCGTTTGTGAAATCCAATCCAATAAGAAAGTTCCAAGTCACTTAATATTTCATGTCGTTGGTCCTTTGTTAGTTTTTTTTGTCTATGTGAAATTTAATCCAATAGGATTGCTCCAAGCAGATCCGCATCTCATAGTGTCGATATCTTGATAGATCACTTCTGACATATGCAAATATTGAGCCAATAGAATTGCTCCAAGTATCTTTGTATTTCGCATTTGTCAATTCCCTTTATTTTTGGCAGTTGTTACCTAATAGGAATTAGCCACCTTTTCGCATTTGTCAGATTTTTGAAAAGTGAGCCATTAAGAAGGTTTCACGTGTGTCCAAGTTTTGCCTTAGTATTTTTGGTAGAACTATGAATTGTGAACCAATTGAATTTTGACATGTATTTTAATTTTTGTTGTGTCAATCTTTATGAGTGTCAGACTCTTTCTTTCAAGATGTCAGTCTTTACTTTTTCATTAGCCACTAAAATTGTGACATCTATCTTTGGATTTCAGACTTGAACTTTATTTTAAAGTTTATCTTATTATGGGGACTTTAAGTCCACCTAAAGAAATCCATTCTACGTTTGGCGAAAATCTGCCAAATGTCATTTGTTAATTGCTAGATTGTTTTTTAATTATTAAACAGTTTTGACCAGAGCTATGAACCGGGGGTTGGCGGGACCCCACCTAATTCAAAAGATAGAGAAGATGAAAGACCAAATACAAAGCAAACTCGAAAATAAACAAAATGCCAACGAGAAAGGACAAAATGCACATCAGAAGTACAACCTAAATGGGAAACGCAATGAAAAAAGCCACCACACCCCTCACGTATTACCACCCCCTCACGTATTGCCACCCCGAACGTAGATTCTACATCGGGGGTGAAAGAGGAAAGTGGAAAACAACAAACACACGAACCTAAAGGGTGGGTGAAAGTGCTCCCGACCAAGAAGGAAACCACACATGAACCCAATAAAACAATAGAGCGAGACAAAGCCAACATCCCAGAGCCAACAAATGCTGCAAGTTGCAGCAATGATAAAGGCCCCAAAGAGGCCAAGAAAAACCCTAACCTCACCATGTCGAGAGACCACGTAACTGCTCCAGCTAAACTAAACAACCTAGAACCCACACAACCACCCTCAACAACGTGGCACCAAAGTGAAACCCAATAAAAACCAAAGCATGCGAAAGCCACGAGCCACATGAAAATAAAATGAGTCGAAACTACATACCCAGACACTCTTTGGCGAAAATTAGATCAAACACGAGAGGACGAGAAACACAGGACACTTTCTTATACGACGCTTGGGGAACCAAGTCTGTCACACCCTGAAAAGGTAGGAGAATTTTTTTGACTAACCCCAAAAAATCCAAGGATCTAGATCTCGACCACTATTAGGCACCCCGTCATTCTCCATTCTAGACCTTGAGGAAAAACTAAAACCAGAAGACATGGAAAGAGAAGAAGGAAAACCCCACAACTGGCTCTCCATAGCCTGAAAAAAGCCACTCTCCTTGGACAAAACACGAGGTAGAAAAATACTTCTCCAAGAGCGACGGGAGGCTCAGGATGTCCCTCCAAGAGCACCAAATCCAAAAAATACTTCTCCAACGATGGATCAGGAAACCAAAGCACCTCTGTCTCCTTCTCGGGATCAGCCACGAAAGGAAGAACTGGAGAAATTGGGGTTGTCTCTGTAAGTAAGGGCTCCATATTTGGCTCAACCAAGGAATGATGGAAACACGAGTAGAACCGAACAAAGGTTGACTCTAGTTCCTCCACTGGAAAAGGTTTGAGTGAAACAGGACCAAGAATCCTCTTGAGGGCCAAGAAGGCCTTCACATCCTGGCTGAGGAGGAACCCAACGAACCACCTGGCTTCCTCAAAAATCCATTTAACCAAGTTGTCATCAAGTGGTCCCGAACAAAGCAATAAACTCTCCATACACCATTTTTCCAGACAAAGGCTAAGGAAATCCAGTTGGACCACCTCATTACACTCCTTCACCAGCTCCCACTGCTCAGCTCCATTGACATCGCTTGCTTTCACCACCTACTCAATCCAAAACCCTAGCTCTCCCATTGTTTCCTCCTGTTTTCTATAAGAAAAATGATTTCATTATAAATCCATCATCAATCGCTAGATTGTTGATAAGTAGCTTTTTTTTGACTAAAGTTTTTATTCTCTATTAGTTGCAGAAACCAATAGAATGTGTCCACATTCCTTTGCATTGTGTTTTCCTTTTTTTTAATAGTGTCGAGTGTGAAAAAGTGACCTAATAGAAAAGTGACACATGTATATGGTTATGATATCTATTTTTAATTGTCTTCTAACTAAGTTCGAGCTAATATAAAGGTGATCGTGTATTTAACTTTTCGCGGTGTTAGATTTATATCTATTTTTTGTATATTTTTTTGTTTTTCTTCGTAGCTTTATAACCCTGTTGCACACCCAAAAAGGTATAGAATTTTATTTTTTAATAATTCACGTTCACTCGAGTATCTGTGGTATTCTTTAAAGCTCTTTATACCACGTTTTTGACTTTATTATGTCAGCAGCTTTTAAAGTTTTTTTGTCGCAAATCTTTTTAAAAAAGTTCCTTATATTGTGGGTTTCAAATCTCCTTTCTACTAAGGGTTTTTTAATTTTATTCATTCCACGGATCTTTCAAAGTCCATGTTTTATGGGTTTTCTAAGTTTTTTTGTCTCGCTAATTCCAATTTTGATTAGCTTAGATAATTTTTTTGCGGTATGTTTTTTTGTTTGTTGTTAATATATTTACAAGCACATAGCTAATAAGAAGATATGTAGCTTATTTTTTTGTCTCTATTTAATTTTTTGTTGTTGTATCATTATTCATTACCGTTTGAGCATTAAAATTTCTAGTTATGGTAGTTTTTCATTAGATAAGTCTAAGTTATTGAATGGATCTAACTAAAATATTTGAATAATTTGATTAAAATATGGTTTCATGGCTAGAAAGCTATGGTATCTTATAATTGGTATGGAAAAAATGACCCACCAAAAGACAAACAACATTTGAAAACCTTAGCTCTTTCTCCCAAAGATCACAGGAAGCTCTATCTATCCTTTTGTAAAGAATAAAATATGAATTTTTAATGCATATAGGTCATATGGACTCACCTATTGATGTCTGGAAGAAATTAGACACTATACATGATGGTATTTGTTTGTCAAGATAATTAAGCTAGTTTTAGATCTTTTTACAACTCCCATGAAGGGGATTAGAAAATAGTCAATTATTTAGCTAAAATTAAGAACATTAAAGCTCAATTAGATGGTTGTAATTGTGAATTGTTTCAAGATAAGCTTCGTATTTTATAATTCAGATAAACATCCATGAAAAATTCAGAAATTACATCTCAATTCTTAACTCTAAGTATCAGAATGAGAATGATTTTTCTGATTTAGACACTCTATCTTCTCTATTAATTTAAGAAGAGCATGTCATGGAGAATTTTAATTCAAAAGAGACTTCTTCGCAAGAATTTTTCTCTCAAAATTAGAAGCCAGACTCATAATAGGAATACTAACAATCCTAATAAGAATTCTAATAACAAATCAAGATTCAAATCAAATCCTAAACCTAATTTTGCTTTGAAAACAATTCAAAACTATAAAGTAAAATTTAATGGAACTTGTAACAAGTGTGGAATGTTTTGGAATAAAGAGTATGATTGTAGGGTAAAGACTATTAAACTAGTTAAGAATGCTAGAAATAAGAAACCTAACAAGAAATATCGAAGCAATATCAAGTAAATAATATCGAGAAGTCTATTTCCTGTATACTTTGCCCTTTCGATTCAAATGATAATGAATGTATTCTTAATAGTTGTAACTCTGCACATGACTTGCACTCTTTGTATCCTCTTAAACATAGTTAAATGTGAGGAGAATATCTATCTAGGAGATAACTCCATCATTAGATCTGAAAGTTATTATAATGTTAAATTGTCAAAAGGTATAATTAGGAATGTCTTATATGTTCCTCAAATGAAAAAGAATCTTTTGTCTTGATCATAACTAATTAAAGAAAATTGTAAAGTTATTTTGTTATAAGATAAGTGGTATGTAAAAGAAAAACTCAATAATGTTATTGCTTCTAGTATTCAGAAAAAATTGCGTATAAATATTTGATGGATTTATGTTTGAATCTTGTTATTCTTCCTCTTTAAGGAATGATATTCAACTTTGGCATGAAATACTAGGTCATGTAAATTTCAAAAGCTTGTATGAAATGTCTAGACTGAATCTTGTTGTTGGACTTCCAAAGATGAATTCGAACCATTAAACATGTGAAAGTTTTCTACATGGTAAGCAACATGCTCAACCATTTTAAAAACATCATGATTCTAATTCTTCTCACTTATTAGAACTTATTCACAGTGATGTGAGAGGTCCACTTGAGGTTTCTTCTCTCAGTGGTGCTTTGTATGTTGTTTTCTTCATTGATGATTTCTATAGAATGACATAGTCTTATTTCATTAAGAAGAAATTTGATGTCCCGAGAATTATTCTAATATGAAAATTATAAGAATTAGGACTGATAATGGAGGTGAAAATGTCAAGCAAAAAGTTTGATGCGTTTTGTGTGTCATGTGAGATTCTAAGAGAATTTATAGCTCCTATTCTCCATAGCAAAATGGCATAACAGAAAAGAAGAATAGTATTGTATTAGAAATGACTAAGACTATGAATCATGCATCCAATGTGCCTAAGTTTCTATGGGAAGAAGCCATGAATACTATAGTCTATATCCTTAATAGAGTTCCTACAAAAGCTCTTCATCAAATTACACCCCTGGAAGTATGGAAAACTAGATATCTCTCACTTAAGAATATTTGGTAGTCCCGTATCTATCTTCATTCCAAAAGTTAAAATGAAGAAGCTTTATCTAAACTCATATTCATGTATTTTTTTTGGTTATGGTTGTAAAAAAAAGGTTTAAGAGTCTAAACCCCTTCAAGTATGACATTGTTGAAAACATAAATGTTCAAGTCTTAGAAAAGACATTATGTGATGCTTCTCATGAACCCTCCTCTGTTTCTCCTGAGATAGAGCCTGATAATCCTTCTCCTAACATTATGGAAACAAAATTTCAAGAGGTTGATTTTCTAGGTTTAGATATTATGGAGATTGAGGGGGAGTCATCTCAAACTATATTGCATCCCAAGATTCCAAAATGGGATCAAAATATGGTTAAGGAGTCTAATCCTGTTAGTCTTAGAAAGGTAACTCATTGTCGACACTCTTATCATGCCTTAATGAACCTCAATGAGGGTCAACAACAATATTTTGAAGAATCCTGTCAAGATGATAGATGGATTCAGGATATGAAAGATGAATACAATGATTTGATTAAAAATAACACTTGGGAACTAGTCCCTCCTCCTTCTAAGAGAAGAATTGTAGGATCTAGGTGGTTGTATAAGATCAAGTATAATTCTGTAGGAGAAATATAAAAATTTAAGGCAAGGCTGGTAGCTCGTGATTTTACTCAGAAATCTGGTCTTAACTATGTTGAGACTTTTTCTCATGTAGCTAAGATGAGCAAATCGTTAGAATTATTCTTGCATTGGCTGCCCAATATGGTTGGGAAATTCACCAAATGGATGTTAAAAATACTTTTCTTAATGGTGACTTAAAATAAGAAATCTACATGCGTCATCCTAAAAGTTTTGAAGAACCTAGTAAAGAACTTCATATTTTTAAGCTCAAAAATTCTTTTTATGGTCTTAAGCAAGCTCTTAGAGCTTGGTATGCTAGAATTAATAGTTTCTTTCAAGATCTTGGATTCTATAACTACATCCCGATAATAATTTATTTTTTAAGGTTTAAAAAATGATATATCATTATTGTTCCTTATGTCGATTTATATTTTTTTATTACTGATAATGGTAGAAATTTATTTTTTTAGATCAAAGAAAGGTCAAAATAACATTTTGAAATGATTGATTTAAGTTTGCTAAATCATTTTCTTGGCATGATTATATCTCAATATCATAAGTCTATTGTTGCATCTCAATCTCAAAGATGGTGTGAATTTTCTTAGAATATTTAACATGATTGACCTATATTTACCATTCTTAGAAACTAGCCAACTTAGAAGGAGAGAGGGTTTCTGTTACCTCGATGCTTGATGCACGATATATGCACCGAATGATGGCTTGGCGAGTGTTTTAAAGCATATTGGCGAGGATTAGATGACTTGGGGATGAATCCAAGGTGGTTAGGGCATAAAAATAGATGGGATGAAAGCTAGAAAAGAAAGGTGATTTGTGTGTAGGATAAAGCATCCTAATTAGAAGGTTGGTTGGGGCAATGAGGATCTTAAATGATTAATTAATTAATATGAATTAATTAATTAATAAAGATTAATGTGGATGGGATGGGTATGTAAAATATTAAAATGATTAATTAATTAATATTTCTTAATTAATTAACAAGGATTGGATGGGAATTTGATTGAATGAGAAGGATGAATAAATAAATGACTAAATGTGCACACGTAGGCGAATGAGGGCATAGATATCGATTTTAGGTGTCTACATTTTGCCCCTTTTTGTTGAGTGGTTTGCAATAGCAAGCCATGAGACAAAAACAAAAAGGGTTGGATGAGGATAAAGGATTGATGGTGAGCTCCCCTCAAATGGGGGATTGATGATGTCAAAGGAAATAAATGACGTGTTTCAAAAAAGGTAGGTGAAAAAGGGTGGGTGGTTTATGAAAAGATGGGTGAAAGCGTAACTAAGGCAAAATACCACAGACAAAAAAGGATCACAATAAGGATGGAAAAATATGGTGGTGAATCCAATATCACATCGGTAGGGGATAATTGTGGTCTCAACGGAGACAGAAAACAACGTTCTATGGACCAGTGAGTGGGTGAAGATCACTGTAGTATGGATGCAGGCCGGGATGACCAATGGGTCATAGGAAAGTCATCAAAATATGTAAAACTATATGTGAAAAGGTATGCGAAATCCTTCGTACATGAGGAATCAAGTGAATAGGTATGCATTTATAAGGGACAAGGATGAATGAAAAGGTGTCCAATGGGACACAAAAATGGCCAAGAAGGAAAAAAAAATGGAAAAGTGAGTGATGAAGTAATATGCCCCAAATGGGAAAATTATGGCCGCAAAGGAAAAATAAAAATATGCCCCAAGTGGGGAAAGGTATGGTCACAAAGGAAAAAATAAAAGGTATGCCCCAAGAGGGAAAGAGTATGGTCACAAAGGTGCATTTTTATGAAAACAATAATGGTGCCCCGAGGAAGGCACAAATATGGCCACAAGAGTGGACTTGATATAATATGGCCCCAAAGGAGGACTTGATATAATGGATGTAATTCCCAAATAGAAGATGAGTATGGCCTCAAAGGAGGACTTCATGTGTAGATTAGATATGATAGTAAAATAAAATTCCATATAGAGGAGTGACAATGGCCACAAGTGTGGACTTATGGAATAAATATGATTAACATGCCCGAAGGAAAAAAATAGCCATGAATGTGGACTTAAAGAGTATGTATGCTTGGAGGAAGAGTGATGTTGTATGAAATTCCCAAAGGGGAAAATAGATATGACCATAAATGTGGATTTAAGGTCAACAAGAGATAATTCCCTAGAAAGGGATGCTAGAAAGGGGGAGAAAGGCCAAAATGGTTTGTGGTAAGTGTTGTCGCCAAATCACTGCACCCTCCGAATGGCCGAATGTGAATAGAACGTTCGGTGTCATTGGGACACATGGGAACACCTCTCAAGTTATGGGACTTGGGCTCAAGGTGAACCTCCGGAGAAGGCCAGATTCCTCTTCCTAAACTAAGGGTTGTACTACTCCTAGTGTAATAAAATGGCTATCTAGTCCTATGCTAATATTTTCATGGGTTTTAGGGAAAGAGATTTGCATAAATGAAACTATACTAGGGATGGTGATGCACCAAATAAAGGGTGTTTTCCAAACTCGGAAGGGTTAATTTGAAGAGGGTGTATGCACCACTAGTCAACTTCACCTACTGTGACTTAGAGAGGGTAAAAAATACCACAGACTAGGAAGCACATGTTCCCTTTGTTAAACTTGATCAGAAAAATGCATTATCAGTTTTCCAGTGAAGAAGGATGAAATTGAGAAGGGTGAACAAGCACCACAGTTCAATTGCATGTAATGCTCCACCACTTGATAAACACAAAGCTCCAAGAACTCTGTAATAGAAACATGAACTTGCACATAGTATACTTGCAAGCATGAGAAAAAGCACAAAGTATAGAAGGATGAAAGGACCGAGATTAGTTACAAAACACACACTTTTATTGCTTCAATAACGTGCACAATGCATCATACATTCAGAAGAGGCAATGGTTTCCATTACAATCTTGGAAAAGAGGCTTGAAAGTTCCTCAACATATAAGGACAACTTGTAGAAAGAGAGAGGACTCTTGAAAAATACACACTTGCCTAAGATGTCTAACTCTCCAACCTATCTGACTTGTTGGAACCCTTTGGAATGAGCTTCCAACTTACATTTATAGAAGAATATGTGAGAGAGAAGAGGAAAGGTCATAATTACATTCCTAAATTGAAGGCACATGATGTATTTATTATAGTTGGTTGAACCACTTTGAGAAGCTTCCATCATGTGCCATTAATGCCAGTTGACCTAGTTCTCCTTAATTAATTAAAATAATATTTAAATAATAATAATAAATATTATTATTAAAATATTTAAATAAAAATATTAAATTAATTAAAAAATAATGTGGGACCCTCCTGTTGACTAGTTTGCACTGAGGAGGGAGGGGTCCATGTGAATGAGTCAAAAGAACCAACTTGGTGGTTAGCTCGCCGAGCCAACTCACCGAGTTGGAGTCAAGTTCCTCTACACCATACTTGAGCTCCCATTCTACGTCAAGCTCTTCTTATCTTCACGGTATCACCATCGTATCAACCAACGTATCTCGCAAGCCAACACCGATCTCGGTCACACCCGATTGAGTCCGCTTGTAAATTTTATCACACCGACTCTATCGATGGTCTCCGCTTCATCGATTAACTCACTCTCTACCTAGCTAATTTCATGATGTCGAGATCCCACGATGTATACTCACCATCACAAGAACGGTTTGGCCAATATCTCACCATTTCCCAACAAACAACTTGATTTCTTCACAGGGATCACCACCGAGCTCCTAATATGAATGAGCTACTCTTGTATATGATGAATCACCTCCTTGGCCAAGCTCGTATCTTTTCCAACTTCATTCAACCTTGATCGAGTAGCCTATCTTGATTCCATACATGACAAGCCACTCCCAAATCACACTTTATTTTCCTTGAGTTGCTCATTATGTTTGAGTGAGTTCAGCTCCTTCAAATGAGCCATCAAATCCTTCATATGTCATGACCTTCATGAGCTCACATTCTTCCATCGAAACTTCCTTTTTCCATGTTGATTATTTTTCATTAAATTGGTCGAGCGCACTCCTTTCTTCATGCAAGATCTATTGAGATAGAGCTCACTTCTGCTCCTATGCATGAGATACCTATCGATATGAGCTTCTTCTTCGCATTCGCCAAGCTCCACCATGTTTCATATGATCTCCACCGAGCTTCAACAATCCTACTTGCTTTCAATGTCCATGCCAAACTCAGCTAGAAACTCACAAATTCTCCTTCATTTGCTTGAATGAGCTCCACATATCGGCTGCCTTCACTCGATTATCACATGGATCAACTTAGCTTCACCTCAAAATGAAACATTTTTCACTGACTCGATTTGTAACAACATTCCTCTATGTATTATCTACAACATTTTCTCCTTTCGAGCTTGACCACAACCAAATTGAACCATGTGAGGTTATGCAGAGATGGATTTTGTAAGATAGAATCTATCTGAGTGATTTTGCATGCCTGTGTATTCATCAAAACACTCATTCATTGAGTATTTCCCTTTCCAACCGTATTCGTGAGCCATATTTGAGGAATCGTGTCCACCGCATTCATTAGATGACTGCTCTTATGCATATTTTCTAGGTTTCTCCTAACCTTCTACTTAACTTGGCTTGGAAGACGTATTAGTGGAGGACTCGGCACACCTCGGCTATACTTGCATGAATCTCTGCATGTGGGAATGCACTTGGACCACCATCGTTGGAACCCCACCTGAAAATAGGTTTGAATTTCTTCAACTTGTGGATATCCCATTATGGTTTTATGTGGTTAATACCCCACTTGGCAATGTTACTGTGAATTTCCCATGGCAAAGACTTAATGTGGAATCTCGACACCATTTATCCAACTCAACTGGCAAGAGACCCACAACTTTCCCCACCTAGGTTTATATCTCAACTTGTCCACCTAAATGGTTCAACATCCCATGATCCTACATGAACCCAGCAACATCATCCCTCATGTCCCAGCATCGACTCCACCACTGAGCTCACTGGTAATCAGATTTGTGAAGTCCGAGGCCTCTCAAAACTTCCAACTCGAGCTTGCCTTCAATTTTCTCCATCGATCTGACTCGTCACCGAGCCCGCATCACGTTTGAGATTTGTGTCAATATTATATAATTGTGCCTCTAACCATCCCTTATGATGATGCTATATTCCAACTTTTGGGTCTCCTTGTTGTGCATTAATCTAATAAAAAATCCAATCCGAGTCATTTCTCTATCCTCAAGCTCTGCTCTTTCCTGAAAGTCTAAATTCGGATTACTCCCGAAGTTTGGAATTATCACCATGAGCTCCGAGATTCAAACCTTTCCGTTTACTCTCTCACATATTCAACCACGATCTTGTTTATGTTCTTAAAGCTTTAAACTTCAACTCCTCGAACTCATCCCCATTTTGATCTCATCTCGACCCAGCTCTACTCGACTATCAGATCTACTTCTAAGACTCCAATACTACAAACCACTAATTCTTGGCCATGTAATTGAATTGATTATGAGCTCATCCTTATTGTGATTTATTCCATGCTACTTGGTTTTACAAATTTCTTCTATCAAAAAAATGAGCTCAACTTATCGTGAACTTGTTTTGAGTGCTTGCATTTAAACGATTAGCTTATACACTCAACCTATACACAAATGACTCGCATGTGATTTTCTCATTAAACTCATGTCTTACTTTCTTGTGAGTAACCTTACATGGTGGGTCTGATTGAATTCCTTTCTCCCACGCTGTATTTGAGCTCAAAATGACTCTCCAAATCCGAGAAGAACTCAACCCTCATGACGAAGACCTCTTAGATTGCGATCATCAACAGATCATGGAGTGCAACTTTGTGCATCCCTTCTACAAGCTCAAACCTTCTACATATCTTACCTGTAACACATCCTTGCCATATGAGCGTGATCATGGCCGAATTGATCTTCATGTTTCTTTTCACAAGTTCAAGTTTCTCTGTGCCTTACTTAACTCGGCCATGAAAATTACCTCAGGATGTTGCAATGTTTCTTCACTTCAATTGAGCCAACCCCAAGCCTCAATCCTTTTATGCTTACCACTAAATTAATTTTTGGTCTCACTCAAGATCCTTTGGTGATCTCCTTGACTTCAAGCTCTTGTGTTTCCTTACAACTGTGTGCTTATGCTAATGTGCCGAGGTACCTCAACATCGACTTAGTGAGCCAATGCTCATTTCATTAGGCTCCTCCCATGTTACCTTACAACTTCCATGGCTCGAGGATGTTGAGCTTAACCTATAGAAAATATCAAATAGATTAGAACATCCTCAAACTATGCATCCTCTTATGGCTTGGCCACCCAAATTGTGTCACGGCCGAGTTGGCCTACTCATCTTCCACACCGAGCTCGATTAAGCTTCTCTCGGGTTCCCAAGCTATTATTGACTTAGCAAGGAACTTCAACTCGCTCGGGCTCTCGCCCACATTCTAATGTCGAGATGTTTTCATTACTTAACTCAATTACTCCATGTTGGTGCCCTCATTATTACAGGATTCCCTTTTTCCACCGTGAGCCAACTCGACTCACCTCCGAGTTCACTTTGTGTTGGCTATTATGCAGTCTGTATAAATTGACCTTTCCTCTATGTAATGACCGATTATCACAAGCTCAAACTGTGAGAAAACACTAGCTAGCCCAAGTTAGATGCTTAGCCTATTGAATTGATACTTGATCTTTAAAACAAGTCGTACATTTGTTTTGAGCTGAATGCTCTTCTTTGATAATTTCTATAGAGCCCATTGAGCTCTATGCTCAAGCACCCCAAACCGTCACCTTCAAGCTCGAGGAGCTATTTATACCGAGCTAACATCAGAATGCTAACATGACACACCATGCAAAGCTCTTCGTACAATTTTAAATATGATCCCATCGACATAATTTTGAACCACTCCACTTGCACATGATTGAGTAATTAAACTATTTGTCTTGGGTGTAGTTTTAACCTCATTGTAAATTTTTTGCCTAAGAGGGAAAAAAATTGAAAACATTTTTGGCCACCTCTCGGGACGATTTACCTGCTAAGCATGGTTCCAATAGCCTTGTATATCCATTAGGCATGGAGTCAATATTAGAATCTTGAAAGTGATTTAATCTTCTGTGATACATCATCCTGGAATCCCCTTGAGAAAACACCTCCTTGAAATGTTAGGCATCGAAGTATACTAAATCATGTTGAATGCTTGACATCATGAATGCTACAAAATTTTGAATGAGGCGATCATGAAAATCTTATGGAATATTTGAACCTTCCTTCTCCTTGACACCTTCCAATGATGCAACAAGTGTGCAGAACAACACAAGAGTGAAAATGGAAAACAAAACACACCAAAATTAAAAACCATACATGCTTCAAGTAAAACATGTAGAGTGTGTAGTGCACTTATTCTCTGAAGAAAACCTATTCATACTTTATGCTAACTGGAGGAACATGTGAGTTAAAATAACCTTATGCAACTAGTTGTGTAAAATATATCCTTTTCCTCACAATGGATTACCATGGAGATGATTTGACAATGGCCATGGCTGAAAATGAGAGTGAAAAACTGAAACAAGCCCAATTTTCCTCTTGGTCCACCGAGGTATCAACTGGAAAGAGAAAGAATTTGTCTTTTAGTTACTTTGCATTTTTCCTATAGAGGCATTACAACTGATCCTCAAAATTGTGAAACTCATCCTCACATTCAGAAATGATTGTGACTGGTTATGGATTCTCTTCTGGATTTAATGAAGCCAAGTACCTGATGGGACATGGTCACGTCCTTTGAATTTTCCTACTACCCCAAGATTAAACTTTGATAATGAAGTCCTGCATACATTCCTCGATAAATGGTGTTGAAGTGATTCCCTCTTCATGCCCGTTTTCCTTCTTGGAAACAAGGAGTCCTTCTACGACATGCAACTCCTTTGGATTGTTCGTAGTTTCCAATTTTGAACCACTGCAAATGTTTAAAATGTGTTGTTCATCTAAAAATTCCTCCTCCTTTGATTGACCTTCACTATCAATCTCCTCATTCAACATAAAACCTTCCTTCATCACTGGTTCATCAACTACGTTAGATTCCCCAATTGAGAGAAATAAATTCTCAATGACATCATCTCCATCAAATTATGAATCTGACTTAGTCTTTCCCATGTGTTCCTCTTTGCCTTCATTCATCAAGCCACATGGAATATTCAATTCCTCCAAATCTGAAAAATAACTTGTTTTTCATTTCCGGTTGTGGAAAAGTTTTAACTTCATCCATCATGGTATTCTGTAGATTGGAATTTTGTTTGTCCTAATTGTTCCCATCCTCAAACATGAAATTAGAAAGATAAAATTCATCTAGGAGATCAGAGTTTTGTAAGAATGAAGAAAGGTAAGGATTTGAAAACATCTACATGGTCTCATCTGCATTAATGACTATTGAATCTACCTTAGTCTCATGAAACTCCTTGTGGCTGATTGTAACATCTAATGATGACCTTGGAAAGTTGCTACCACCTTCCAGAAGTGTTGCAATTTTGACATGCATGGTAATTAGGATCATTGCATTCACTAGAACTATCTTGTACACTTGAGATTTTTTCTTCTTCAAATTGCACATGCTCTTCTCTTGGTAGATTTGGAGTTGGCTCTTGCTTTTATACAAATATTTTTTCCACTTGCAGTGATTCAAACTCCCCTAAAGATATGGAGCCAATATGAATACTGCATTCTGAATAGGTAGATTTCTGGTCTTCCTTGTTCAGCTCTAGATTTGTTTTTGGTACAAAACTAGTTTGTTCCATCTGTTCTTGAGCCTCAAATTTGGAAGAAGGTTTGGTTATAAGTGGAGTTTTCTTGATGTGAAGTTTTGTAGCCCATTCCTTCAAATTCTTTACATGCTCTCCTTTGCTAGTCTCCTCGACTATATATTCCTCCCTTTCACTCATTTCTTGAAGATGCTCCTCCCAAAATGGGTTTGGGAAAACCAGATGAGGGAAAATTTTTGATTCAACGGATTTACTCACCATTTGAGGAAGTGGAAGAGATTCAACTTCTTGTCTTGATGGCCTTCGTAGAAAAGAAGGAACTTTAGAAGAATGAGGCATGGAAGATTCATGATGGAATGGAGGAATAAAAGATGAAGTAATGAATTCCACCACAGGGGTAGCAACTAGAAGGTTAGGATCATGTGCTTCAAGTTGAAACTGCATGGATGGAGACATGGAAAGAGGGTTATAAGGTGGTAATGTAGGTACCTCCCATTGACAGGATTGACTAACATTAAATTCATGAACGTCCCTCTTTTTGATCCATACTTCAAATTGAGTCATAGTATTGATTATGAATTTAAGCTTTTGTTGAGGATTAAGCTCACATGGTATAGGGCCAGTCCATGGGTATGGAATTTTGAAGCCAATCTGGGCTGCCTTTGTCATTTCATTGGTCCTTATTTGCACCATGTTATACTCCAACTCTTGAACCTTCTTCTATAGGTGGTCTTCTTCAGATGTAGGATAGATTTCCAAATCTACATGTCATTATTCTTTAGTATTGCCCTCCTGTTTGGTGGGTGACCAAAATGATTTGCATCTTGCTCATATGGGCATGTATGTTGAAACGGATATTTGTCATGAAATTGGTCTAGAGGTGGATTATAATAGCATGAAGATGGAAAGAACCATCGCTTTATTGCAAGTGGGAATCCCACTATGGAAATGAAGTCATGGTGGCACCGCTTCATGAATGGAAATATGTCAAAGAAAACTAGATGGAAATGGGTAAAAATGAAAGCCTGCAACATAGAGAGCGGGTCACTTTGACCAATGGAGTCAATGTTTGTGCTTGGGTATGCCTCATAAGGCTTAAATTTCACTAAGATCACAACAACTTAATGAAATGAAGTAATGTTGCAACGGGTGATGTTGAGATGCCTCTTTTCCTTCTCCTTGAAGGAGACAAGGAAATTTTGATATGCTTGATGATTCCCTTGTTTTGAAGAAGCTCTTGTATGAATTATTCACATAAGTAACACACTTGATATTTGAAGTCTAGAGATATAGAGTCGTCAGGTACTTTGACTTGTGTAAGTGAGAAGAGAAGTACTAACTCTTTGTCCCACCGGACGTGCCAAAAAATGTTGTCACCAAATCACTGCACCCTCTGAATGGCCAGAATGTGAACAAAAATTGTAGTGTGATTGGGACACATGGGATTACCTCTCAAGCTATGGGACTTGGGCTCAAGGTGAACCTCCAGAGAAGGCCATCTTCCTTTTCCTAAACTAAGTGTTGTACTACTCCTAGTGTAATAAAATGGCTATCTAGTCCTATGCCAACATTTTCATGGGTTTTAGGGAAAGAGATTTGCAAAAATGAAACTATACTAGGGATGGTGATGCACCAAATAAAGGGTGTTTTCCAGACTCGGGGAAGGATTAATTTGAAGAGGGTGTATGCACCACAAGTCAACTTCACCTATTGTGACTTATACAGGTACAAAATACCACGTTAAACTAGGATCGACAAACAAGTTATCAATTTTCCAATGAATAAGGATGAACTTGAGAAGGGTGAACAAGCACCACAACTCAATTGCATGCAATGCTCCACCACTTGATAAGCACAAAACTCCAAGAACATGCAATAGAAACATGAACTTGCACAATGTACCTGCAAGCATGAGAAAAAGCACAAAGAAGTATAAAAGAATGAAAGGACTGAGATTAGTCACAAAAAACACACTTTTATTGCTTTAATAATGTGCACAATGCATCATACATTTAGAAGAGGCAATGGTTGCCCTTGTAGTCTTGGAAAAGAGGATTGAAAGTTATCTCAACATACAAGGATAACTTGCAGAAAAGAGAGGACTCTTGAAAAATACACACTTGCCTAAGATGTCTAACTCTCCAACCTATTTTACATGTTGGAACCCTTTAGAATGAGCTTCCAACTTACATTTATAGAAGAATATGTGAGAGAGAAGAGGAAAGGTCATAACTACATTCCTAAATTGAAGGCACATGATGTATTTATTCCATTGATTGACCACTTTGAGAAGCTTCCATTATGTGCCATTAATTCCTGATTGACCTAGTTCTCCTTAATTAATTAAAATAATATTTAAATAATAAATATTATTATTAAAATATTTAAATTAATTAAAAAATAATGTGAGACCCTCCCGTTGACTAGTTTGCACTGAGGTGGGAGGGGTCCATGTGAATGAGTCAAAAGAATCAATTCGGTGGTTGGCTCGCCAAGAAAACTCACTGAGTTAGAGTCGAGTTCCTCTACACCGCATCGAGCTCCCATTCCACATCGAGCTCTTCTTATCTTCACGGGCTCACCGCCGCATGAACCAACATTACTTGCGAGCCAACACCAAGTCGGTCACCACCCAGTTGAGTCCGTTTGTAAATTTTATCACACTTACGCCAGAGATGGTCTCCGCTTCACCAAGTAACTCACTCTCTACCTATCTCATTTCATGATGCCGAGATCCCACGTTGTATACTTACTATCGAAAGAATGGTTTGGCCAATAAGTCACCATTTCCTGAAAAATAACTTGATTTCTTTACGGGCTCACCACCGAGATCCTAATCAACGAGATACTCTTGTATGTGATGAATCACCTCCTTGGTGAGCTTGTATCTTTTCTGACTTCATTTGACCTTAACCGAGTAGCCTCTCTATATTCCATGCATGACGGGCCACTCCCAACTCACACTGTTTTCCTTGAGTTGCTCACTATGTTCGAGAGAGTTGAGCTCCTTGAAATGAGCCATTGACTCCTTCGTATGACCCTACCTTCATGAGCTCACATTCTTCCATCGAAAATTCCTTTTTCCACGTTGAGTATTTCACATTAACTTGGTCAAGTGGACTCCTTTCTTCATGAAAGCTCTATCGAGGTAGAGCTTACTTCTACTCCTATGCATGAGCTCACTCTCAATATGTGCTTCTTCTTTGCATTCGCCAAGCTCCTCCATGTTTTGTGTGATCTCTAACGATCTTCAACAATCTGACTCGTTTTCAACGTCCATGCCGAACTCAAATGAAACTCACAAATTCTCCTTCATTTGCTTGAATGAGCTCCACGTATTGACCGCCTTCACTCGACTATTGCATGGATCGACTCAGCTTCACCTCCAAACGAAACATTTTTCATTGAATCGGTTCGTAATAGCATTCCTCTATGCATTATCTCGCAACGTTTTCTCCTTTCAATCTTGACCATGATCAAATCCAATCGAGGTTATGTGGATATGGATTTTTCAAGATAGAATCTATTTGAGTGATTTTGCATGCTGGTGTAATCTTCAAAACACTCATTCATTGAGTATCTCCCTTACTCCAACCGTATTCAGAGCCATATTCGAGGAATTGTGTCCCCTGAATTCATTAGATGACCGGGTCTTATGCATATTTTCTAGGTTTCTCCTAACATTCCACTTAACTCGGCTTTGATGATGTCTTAGTGGAGGACTCAGCACACCTCGGCTATACTCGCATGAATCTCCGCATGTGGGGAATGTGCCTTGGCCCACCATCGTTGGAATCCCACCTAAAAATTGGTTTGAATTTCTTCAACTCGTGGATATCCCATTATGGTTTTATGTGGTTAATACCCCACTTGGCCATGTTACTGCGAATTTCCCACCCCAAAGACTTAATGTGGAATCTCGACACCATTTATCTAACTCAACCGGAAAGATACCCACAACTTTCCCCACCTGGGTTTATATCTTAGCTCGTCCACATACATGGTTCAACATCCCGTGGTCCTCGCAAACCTGGCAACATCATCCCTCGGGTCCCAGCATCAACTCCTTTGTTGAGCTCACTGGTAATCAGATTTTTGAAGTCTGAGGTCTCTCAAAAATTCGAACTCGAGCTTGCTGTTGATTTTCCCCATCGATCCGACTCGTCATTGAGCCTACATCAAATTTGAGATTTGCGTTCGATACTATGCAATTACACCTCTAACCATCCCTTGTGACGATGATAGATTCCAAATTTTGGGTCTCCTCGTTGTGCATTGAGCTCATAAAAATTCCGATCCGAGTCATTTCTCTATCCTCAAGCTCTGCTCTTTCCTGAAAGTCTGAATTCGGATTACTCCCAAAGTTTGGAATTATCACCACGAGCTCTGAGATTCAAACCTTTCCGTTACTCTCCCACGTATTCAACCCTAATCTCGTTTATATTCTCAAAGTGTTAAACGTCAACTCCTGCTAACTCGCCCCCGTTTTGATCTCGGCTCAAACAAGCTCTACTCGACTGTCAGATCTACTTTTGAAACTCCAATACTACAAACCACTAATTCCTGGCCATGTAATCATCTCGATCCTGAGCTCATCTTTATTGTGATTTCTTCCATGTAACCCGGTTTTGCGAATTTCCTCTATCAACAAAACGAGCTCAACTTACTGTGAACTTTTTCTGAGTGCTTGCATTTAAACGATTAGCTTATACACTCAACCTATACACAAACGAATCACTCGTGATTTGCTCATTGAACTCTTGTCCTACTTTCCTGACGAGTAACCTTACATGGTGGGTCTGATTGAATTCATTTCTCCCACACCTATATCTGAGCCTGAAACAACTCTCCAACTCCAGAATGACTCAACCCTAATGACGAAGACCTCCAAGATTGTGATCATCAATAGATCATTGGCCTGCAACCTGTGCGTCTCTTTTACTAGCTCAAACCTTCTACATATCTTACCTATAACACGTCTGCTGTGGTGAGCGTGATCCTGGCTGAATCGATCTTCGTGTTTCTTTTCACGAGTTCAAGTTTATCTGTGCCTTACTTAACTTGACCGTGAACATTACTTGGGTTGTTGCAATGTTTCTTCACTTCAACCAAGCCAGCCCCAAGCCTCAGTCCTTTTATGCTTATCACCGAATTAATTTTTAGGCTCACCTGAGCTCCTTTGGCGATCTCCTTGAGTTCGAGCTCACCCGTGTCTCCTTACAAGTGTGTGTTTATGCCAATGTGCCGAGGTACCTCAACATTGACTCAGTGAGCCAATGCTTGTTTCAGCGGGATCCTCCCATATCACCTTACAACTTCCATGGCTCGACGATGTCGAGCTCGACCTGTGGAAAATATCAAATAGCTCAAAACCTCATCAAGCTATGAATCCTCCTATGGCTCAGCCACCCTACCTATGTCACGGCTGAGTTGGCCTCCTCATTTCCCACACTGAGCTCGATTAAGCTTCTCTTGGGTTCCCGAGCTATTGTTGACTCAGCGAGGCACTTCAACTGCTCGGGCTCCATCCACATTCTAACGTCGAGCCATTTTCATTACTTAACTCCCTGGGATCATGAGCTTGGTTGCTCTATGTTGGTGCCCTCATTATTACAATATTCCATTTTTCCACCATGAGCTAACTTGACTCACCTACGAGTTCACTTTGTGTTGACGGTCTATGCAACTCGACCTTTCCTCTATGTAATGACCGGTTATCATGAGCTCAAACTATGAGAAAACACTAGCTAGCCCGAGTTAGATGCTCAACCTGTTGAATCGATACTCGATCTTTAAAACGAGCCATACATTTTTTTGAGTTGGATGCTTTTCTTTGAAGCCCGAGCTCCATGCTCAAGCACCCCAAACCGTCACCGAGTCAATAATTGAGTTGAGCTCAAGGAGCTATTTATACCAAGCTAACACCAAAATGCTAACACGACACACCGTGTTGAGATCTTCATACAAGTTTAAATATGAGCCCATCGACATAAGTTTGAACCACTCCGCTTGCACATGATTGAGCAATTAAACTATTTGTCTTGGGTGTAGTTTTAACCTCATTGTCAATGTTTTGCCTGAGAGGGAAAAAATTGACAACATTTTTGGTGACCTCTCAGGGATGTTTGCCTACTAAGAATGGTTCTAGTAGCCTTGTTTATCCATTGAGAATGGAGTCAACATTGGAATATTGAAAGTGATTTGATCTTTTGTGATACATCCCGAAATCCCCTTGAGAAAATCCAATCTTGACCTCCCCGAAATGCTAGGCATTAGGTATCTTGATATGTTAAATGTTTGGCATCATGAACGCTACTGAGAATTTTGAATGAGGTAGATCATGAAACTCTTATGGAAACTTTGAACCTTCCTTTTCCTTGATACCTTCCAATGATGCAACAGTGTGCAAAACAACACAAGAGCGAAAATGGAAAACAAAACACAAGTGAAATCAAAACCATACATGCTTCAAGTAAAACATGCAGGGTGTGTAATGCACTTATTATGCTTTGAAAGAAAACCTATTCCTACTCTAAACAAACTATAGGAACATGTGAGTTAAAAAAACCCTACAACTGGTTGTGTAAAATATATCCCTTTTCTCATAATGGATTGCCATGCAAATTATTTGACAATGGACATGGCTGAAAATGAGAGTGAAAAAATGAAACAAGCCCAATTCTACACTTGGTCCATCAAGTATCAACTAGAAAGAGAAAGAATTCCTCTTTTAGTTGCTATGCATTTGTCCCATAGAGGCATTACAACTGATCCTCAGAATTGTGAAACTCATCCTCACATTCTGAAATGAATGTGACTGTCTGGCTTCTCTTCTAGCTTTAATGAAGCCAGTACACTGATGGGACATGGTCACGTCCTTTGGATTTTCCTTCTACCCCAAGATTAAAATTTGATAATGAATTCTTGCAGACATTCCTGGATAAATGGTGTTGAAGTGATGCCCTCTTCATGCCTGTTTTCCTTCTTGCAACAAGGGGTTCTTCTACGACATGCAACTCCTTTGGATTGTTCGTATTTTCTAATGTTGAACCACCGTAAATGTTTAAAATGTGTTTCTCATCCAAAAATTCATCCTCCCTTGATTGACCTTCACTATTAATCTCCCCATTCAATATAAAAACTTCCTTTATCATCGGTTCATCAACTACGTTAGATTCCCAATCGAGAGAAATAAATTCTCAATGACATCATCTTCACAAATTCTAAATCTGAATTAGTTTTTCCCGTGTGTTCCTCCATCCCTTTATTCATCGAACCACATGGAAGATTTAATTCCTCCACATCTGAAAAATAACTTATTTTTCCATTCTCTGGTGTGACAAATATTTAACTTTATCCACCATGGTATTCTATGGATTGGAATTTTGTTTGTTCTGATTTTCCCCATCCTAAAACATGAAATTAGAAAGATCAAATTCATCTAGGAGATCAAAGATTTTTAAGAATGAAGAAAGGGAAGGATTTCAAAACCTCTACATGGTCTCATCTGCATTAATGACCGTTGAATCCACCTTAGTCTCATGAAACTCCTTGTGGCTGATTATAACATCTAATGATGAACTTGGAAAGCTGCTACCACCTTCCAGAAGTGTTGCCAATTCTTGATATGCATGACAATTAGGATCATTTCATTCACTAGAACTATCTTGTACACTTGAGATTTTTTCTTCTTTGACTTGCACATGCTCTTCTCTTGGTAGATTTGGAGTTGGCTCTTGTTTTTCTACAACTAGTTTTTCCACTTGCGGTGATTCAACATCCCATGGAGATATAGAGACAATATGAATACTTGCATTATAAATAGCTATATTTCTGGTCTTCCTTATTCAACTCTTGATTTTGTTCTGTACAAAACTAGTTTGTTATGTCTGTTCTTGAGCCTCAATTTCGGAAGAAGGCTTGGTCGAAGTGGAGTTTGTTTGATGTGAAGTTTTGTTGCCCATTCCTTCAAATTATTTGCATGCTCTCATTTTTATCCTCCTCGACCATATATTCCTCCCTTTCACTAATTTCTTGAAGATGCCCCTCCTAAAATGGGTTTTGGATAGCCGAAGTGAGCAACGAATTGGGATTCAACGGATTTACTCACCTTTTGAGGAAGTGGAAGAGATTCAACTTTTTGTCTTGATGGCCTTCGTAGAAAATAAGGAACTTTAGAAGAACGAGGCATGGAAGATTCATGATGGAATGTAGGAATAGAAGATGAAGTAATGAATTCCACCGCAGAGGTAACAATTGGAAGCTTAGGATCATGTGCTTCAAGTTGACACTTGTATGGTTGGAGACATGGAAAGAGGTTTGTAAGGTGGTAATACAGGGACCTCCCATTTATAGGATTGACTAACATTACATTCATGAACGTCCCTCTTCTTGATCCATTCTCCAACTTGAGTCATTGTATTGATTATGAATTGAATCTTTTGTTGATTATTAATCTCACATGGTATAGGGTCACCCATGGGTATGGAATGTTGAAGCCAATATGTGTTTCCTTTGTCATTTCATTGGTACTTATTTACACCATGTTATACTCCAACTCTTGAACCTTGTTCTATAGGTGGTCTTCTTCAGGTGTAGGATAGATTTCAGAATATGCATGCCATTGTTCTTCAATATTCCCCTGTTTGGTGGGTGACCAAAATGATCTGCAACTTGCTCATATGGGCATGCATGCTGAAACTGATATTTGTCATGAAATTGGTTTGGAGGTGGATTATAATAGCCTGAAGATGGGAAAAACCACCATTGCTATAAGTGGGAATCCCACTTGTGGAAATGAAGTCATGGTGGCACATCGACATACATACAAAAGATAATATAACTTCCATCCCAAATTTCTTTTATACACACAATTTTCGAATGACATCTAATATAATATTGCTCCATCATGAATCTATTAAATTATTATAATATTGATGTGGAGCTTGTTTCAGGCCATACAAGCTCTTCTTCAGTTTGCACACCATCTCCTCTTTACCTTTGATCTCATAGCCCTTTGTCTACTATATATATAGATCCTCCTCCAAACCACCACAGAGAAATGCAGTCTTTACATCTAGTTTCTCTAAGTGCAAGTCTTATGCTACCACTATTCCAAGAACAATTATAATAGAATTCATTTTCACTATAGAAGAAAAAATCTCATCAAAATCTACACATGTTTTCTATGCAAACCCTTGACCACAAACCGGGCCTTGTATCTTTTCTTTCCTCCTTCTTCCTCTTTAACTCGTACACCCACTTGTTCTATAATGCTCTTTTGCCTTTGAGTAGCTTCCTAATTCAAGTCCTGGTTCTCCATGAGATACTTGATGCTCCTCATGTTAGAAGCACAATGGACTGAGAGGGGGGGTGAATAATTCCTACAAATTTCTTACTTCATTTACCATTAAATTCAGAATGTAACATCATTTATCCATTCACACACATTCAACCATAGCATAATAAATGTGCACAATATCAACAAAGAACCAAAACACATGCAAGAGATATCATAGACACAAGATTTAAGTGGGAAACCATCATGGGGAATAAAACCCATTGACACATAAACATTATATTGTCATGCTTCAAATTTAGTGAGATACCAACCCCTAGTTTTGTAGAGCACTAACACTACATAGAGCACCAACCCCTAATTTAGAGAAGAATCCACTCCAAAAGGAGGATAAAACCCCCTAAGGATTAATAATCACTAAATCATCCACCTGAAGATGTTTGATCTCTACAAATGTTGTTGCCACAACTGATGGAGATCAGTAATTTAATTCACAAACCCTAGCTCATATCTTAGGGAATCAAAATTACTCTTTCTTCACTTTTCTTTGCTCTATCCTCTTGCTATCATGCTGAAATTCCTTCCTCAACATATCATTATCTTCCTCATCCTTCAAATCATGCTCTCATACCTGTAAAATATCTCTCTCTAGGTCACACACCTTCCCTTTAAGAGCACTAGTTCAAAAATGAACTAAACAAGAACTTAAATATGTTTTTCTTCCTTCCAAACCAAAATAGGTCAGTCCTTCATGATAAATGCAACCCATACAACTCTAGAACATTCAAAAATTTGAATTATAATAGTCACATATGACCTAAGTAGGTCGGCCTAGCCAAAAACTCATTACATGTTCTACAAATGGCTCAAAACCCCATGGGCACAATCTTAAAAATGCCCTAACATGAGTACCATACTTTTTCATGACCCATGAACCATTATACATGATTAAAATATCATAAAAATTCATACATGGTCTCAATTAATATAACCCAATAAAATTATTTCATTTATTGGGCCTATTAATCTTTACAATTCCTAAAACAGTTTTTTCATGCACCCTTCAACACACTGGAAACTTCATCTCATCACCAAATCACTCATACTTAATGAAAAAATTCCATGTAACAATTTGAAATAAATTTAAGAACATTTATAACACTTATAAGCATGTTATAAGTCATGAAAATCTTTCTCTTCAAACCACAACAATATTTTCCTTCACCAAATCAACTTGCCAAAAATCTATTTCCAAAGGTTAGATCATAAAATCAAATACAAAAACATTAAAGACATAAAAATGGATTCATTGTATTCCCAATTCATCCCTAGTAAAATTTTAGGTGATAGGAAGCATCATCAAATCCATATCGTTCTTAAAACAACCTCAAACTTTCACCAAAAACAGATCTTGTTCTAAATCGCTAAAAACCTTCATGCTCAAAGAATGCCATGAAACCTTGTCATCTGACCTCATCATGAATAAATCCATATAAAACTAGAAATATATCTGAATAAACTTTCCAACACAACTATAATCATCTCACGAATCCACCTATAACTCAAGATATGGCCAAAACAAACCACGTATTTGAGATCCCAAAACTGTCCTTTGACCAGTCAACTTGTTTAGACCTCAAAACCTCATTAACTTGCATGAAATTGATCTTAAACCTCCATTTAAATCTATAAAAACTCACATACATCATACAACATCAATTTTTCATATCACTTCTTTGGACCAACTTTTCCTAAACTAAAACTCTTCATAAACTATTATTTTCAGGTGGGGCCCACATATGGTCAAGACCTCAACTATACATTTATGGAAATATAGAGGATTATAATACAACATAAAATCATCACATTTTATCTTTCAATCAAAATAAACTCATAATACTTCACCTTTTACAAACTACTCCTAGCTAGGGTTTAACTAGGGTTTTTGACCTTCTTACCTTCTTAACATTCGTTCATAAAAAAATGAAGATAAAATGACCTCATTATTTTTCTGAAACATTATAAATTAACCTTAGAAACATACCTAAAATATACAAGGTCCCATGCAAATCACATTATTCACAACAAACATCGAACTTCAAATTTGAGCTTGATTTTCACCTGTTCTTGACCTTGTCTCACATAAACTGTCATAACTTACAAAATTCACATCATGAGAACCAGAATTTTTATGATAGAATAATCACTCATCCCTATAACATATCCAATCATCATAATGTGAATTCCATGTCCCAATCTCTCCAGTCATTAAGACTTACCTATGTTTGCATGTTAGATTCTCACTGTAACAACTAGAACCAACTAAAACAATGAAAGAAATGAACAAGAAACTTCTGAAAATGGCCCAAAAATACCTCATATGAAATGATTCACCTGATATAATGCATCCATGAGCTCAAATAGCCTCAATACATTCTATCACACCTCCTAGCTGCTATACATGCCCCCAATGAGCACACCTTGTAACATGGTGAACCACCTAACCTGCACTATACCAATACTTTGGGTAATCAAGCACCCTTAAAACCTTTTATCCAACATGTCAAAATTCTTCTCCAACATCCCATAAGCTCACAGCTTCAAGCTACATTTCTTAGGCATTGTATTAGCTTGCTTAAGTGCAAAGCATACCTTACTAAATCTCCCTATAGTAGCTCAAACACATCTAAACATGTATGTTAGCATCTCAAATATCATCATATCATCATCATAAATCATTATATTTTTCATTAATGTGGTTTTGAATCAATGAAAACACCTATTAGGCCTACATTCCAACACCTCATTCATGGCTTGCTTCTACTTCTTTTTGACATCTACCTATATTGCTTCATCAAAGATCTCGGCTCTCCATTGTCGGTGAGTAATAAATAATAAAGATAAGGAGAAAAACACTTAGGTTCTCTTATTACCCTAGGATACCTCCTTAATATATGATTTTGGGGTTCCTATTGAGTAGGTTCTTGAACTGATTCATGTACCACTTTCCTATCTCGGAAGATTCTCTACCACTTTCATATTCTTTCTTGGATTCTTCCCGATTTCCTAAAACTATTGCTTATACATAACTTTCTCATTAAATACCACATCCCTAGATTGAATGATTTTCTTGTCCTTAATAGACCATCATTAATTTCTTGTTTTCTTGTGTCTCTTTCATTATTATGTTGATTTGATTGAATGCTAATCACACATTAATGAATGGTTGAATGGTTTATGGTTTAAGTAAGCAAATATGAATTGGTTGAAGTTTTATAAGGACCAATTCTCCCCCTCTCATTCCATTGTGCTTTCAACAATTGGTATTATATAAGGTCCTTTTGGATAATTTTAATCACTTGAAAGGAGATCTTCTGAAGCACTAACATGAAAAGTAGACAAGTACAAGCTGAAATGCTTCTTATGATCGATTGAGATCTTATTTGAAACCCTTAGGGTTTGATTTATGGGATTATATTTTTGAGGTATGTGCATCATTTTATCCTGCATTGAAGGTTAATTAAGAATACAAGGAGGAGCATGATCTAGTTTTAGGCCTTGTAGGACCAAGGACAAAGGATGAAGAGTGTAAAATTGCTCAAAATTCTTTTCACAGTCAAGATGAAAATATGATATGGTACATTGATAGTGGGTGTTCTACTCATATGACATGTGACAAGAGTAAATTTATCTCCTTGAGAAATAATGCTTTAGGATCTGTTAGGTTTGGTGATAATTCTGCCATAAAAATTACAAGAAGAGGTTCTTTGAGTTTGGATAATGGAAAACCCTCACCAAGGATGTTTTATATGTTTAAGGACTAAAGCACAACCTACTTAGTGTAAGTAAAATGTGAAAACAAGGGTATATTCTATATTTTGATGATAAGGGATGAAAATTAGAAAAAGAGAAATAGGTAAGCTTGTTGCTAAAGCTAAGAGGACTAAAAATAACATGTATATTTTGAAGGAAGTTAACAAAGAAAATTTTCTTATGAGTAAGTTGAATGATAGTTGGTTGTGGCATAGGATATTAGGTCATGTAAAATTTGATAATCTTGTCAAAATAAGCTCTAACAATTGTGTGATAAATATGCCAAGAATCAGCAAACTAGAAGATACATTATGTAAATCATGTCTTCATGGGAAGCAGACTAGAAGGAGGTTCAAGACCAATGAACATGATTCTACCACTAGTCCTCTACAACTGATCCACACTGATCTTTGTGGACCTATGAGAATGGAAATTATAACAGGTGATTATTATTTTATGCTTTTTATTGATGATTATACAATATATACTTAGGTTTATTTCTTAAGAAACAAATTAGATGCATTTGATGTTTTCAAGTCATTCAAGGCTCTCATTGAGAATGAGAAAAATGGAAGAATCAAGAGTATTAGATCAGATAATGGAGGTGAGTTTTGGTTAGATTCATTTGATGAATTTTGTAGAGTTCATGGTATTAAGAGGTAATTTTTAGTCTCTAGAACACCACAATAAAATTGAGTGGTTGAAAGAAATAACAGATTTTTTTCAAGAGATGGCGTGTGACAATCTTAAATTAATTTAAGTTACCTAATGGATATTAGAAGGAAGAAATTTGTACAGTTTTCTACATTATCAACAAATGTCAACTAAGGTTAAACAATGACAAGAATCTATATGAACTTTAGAAAGGCAAACCAGCTAATGTGGAAAATTTTAGAGTTTTTAGATGTATTTTCTTTATAAGAAGGATTAAAGACAATCTTGGTAGGTTTAACTCTAGATATGATGAAGGCATATTCTTAGGATATTATTCAATAATTTTAGCCTACATTTGCTATAACAAAATTTTGAAGACAATAGTTGAAATTGCAAGTGTGAAATTTTATGAATCTTATCCTATGAGATCCATTCTCAAGACAAAGGAGACATCACAAGTGACTGATCCTAAAGAAGAAGAATAAATTGTACAAGTAAATGAAGAAGAAGATGATGAAGAAGAAAGGAAAGACACCAAAGCACCATCAAGACAAATTAGGAGAGATCATCCTGAAAATAAAATCATAGGAAAGAAAGATGTTGGAGTTACTACAAGAAGGAAATTGGTAAGTCTTCAAAACTAAGAAAATTATGCATTCTTATCAAAATTTGAGCCTAAGAATGTTGAAGAAGAAAGTAAGGATGAATGTTGGATCAAGGATATGAATGAAGAGCTAGATCAGATTGAGAAAATTTTACTTAGGAATTAGTTCCTAGACCCAAGGACAAGAATGTCATTGGAACCAATTAGGTGTTTAGAAATAAATTGAATGAAAAAGGAGAAGTCACAAGAAACAAAGCTAGGATGGTTTGTAAAGGGTATTCTCATGTTGAAGGAGTTGACTATGAAGAAATGTTTTCTCCAATGGCTAGAATGGAAGCAATAATATTGTTTCTATCATATACAGGAATAAGGGATTTAAAGTGTATCAAATGGATGCCAAATTTTCCTTCTTAAATGGATATCTTGAGGAAGAAGCTGTATATTGAGTAGCCTAATGGTCTCTCTTTGTCGATGGAAAAGATTATGTGTGTAGATTGAAAAAGGAACTCATTGGGCTAAAAAAGCTCACAGGGATTGGTATGGAAGGCTAGATAAGTACTTGACTGATCAAAGTTTCACAAGGTATCTGATCTAACTATGAAGAAATTAAAGGTCTGTGATGTCCTGTTTGATTATTCATCAAATTTTATCTTAGAATTCATTTGAGAGTATTTCATGGTAGTCATTCGTTTAAACATGTTTGGTCATGTCAAAGTATGTATATCATGTCAGTATGTCCAAAGGAATGATGAGGTCATGTCCATATACGTATGTTAAGTGTTCTATGTCAAGTTTGATATGTCTTGAGTTTATCTTAAATATGTCATAAGGATTAATGTGAATGGGTTCGAAGTGAAATGGGTTTATAAAGGGATTATTTACTTCTTTAGTCAAGGTTGAAGAGTATCAAGAATATTTATGCATTATATAGAAGGATGAAATATTATCAAATTTTCAAATTCTGTGGTTTTTGTATGAGTAAGTAAAATTATATAGGTATGAAATGTTATCAAAATCTATCTATGATGAGTTGTGAAGCTCTTAAACATGTTTTAGATTATCTAATAAGTTTGAGTATGCTTAGGGAATCCAAAAGAGTTGTCAAGTGAGATATGGACTGTGTCAAGGAAATAAAGGTATAAAACAACAAGCTATAAGTTTGCAAAGAATAATTGAAGCAGGGGAAGCCACTCTTAGTCTTCTAATAGGATCTTTAAATGACATAAAGGTTGTGCAAGAAAGAATAAGATTGAAATGTGAAAGAAAAATGATAAAGCCCATGCAAAACAAGGTATGATCGTATGTATTGGAGTTGCTATAGTAATGAAGGGTTATATTACATTGTCCCATATGTGTATGGTGCATTATTGAGATATTATAACATAAGAGGGTGATTTGATACTCTCGATCCTAAGAAATTTAAGATAATATCCTTCGAGGTGCTTAATGTGCATGGTGACATGATTCAAAAGATGAGGGATTCTAAAATGGTAACATACAAGCACTAAGGACAGTGGAAGAGATAAAATGAAGACCTACATGGTTGTGTAGACCTACTTAGACAAGGGGAGTCAAATATTTTCTTGATAAGTTGATTCTAAACATCGTGGATAAGTATTGATGATGAAATGGATATGATTGCAAATTAAATTGGTGATATTTTGAATCTTTAATGGACAAGTGTATTATATCGGGGAATTGTAGCATGTCCTTGTCATGTTTTGATGACATACAAGCTTGTGAAGAAACACCAAGGTAGGAGGAGCTTATTTTGGAATTCATTAAGGTGTTTGGAAGGATTGTATGGAAAGGATGATGAAGATTATAGGGTTGTATGAAAATTTTCTTACATGAGAAATTTTTCACCATATCGGGACTCAGTTTGAAGGATGTGCACTTTAACATTACTCTACGAGGTTTGAAAAAGACATTTGATGCAAGGGGTCCTTTTTAAATCTTAAAAAAGTATGAAGGGTTCTATAAGAATGTGCATTGTAATGGATGATGATAGTCAGGTACACTTCAAAGGTAAATGTGTGCTTGAGACTAAAAGGTTTTTATGGCATACATTAAAGGTGAAAACACTTGAAAAGTGTCTTAGGGACTATAACAAGATACTCAAGCCATATCCAAGGAATGATAGGAAGGTAAGTGGTATCATGTTTGAGTTTTAAATTATAATAAGATGATTTAAACACAGGGGGATCTATAAGGATTATAATCATGTTGTTTCTAGGCTTCCATAGACGCCTAAAGTTGATCAAAAGTGCACTAAAGGAGTTGTTTAGGGATTTCAGCCCTTAAGGTGGTTTCTGAAGCATTGTTTGGTAGAAGTAAGTGAGTTTGTGTGTCTTATAAAGTTGAGATAGATCAATAAAGAGGTAATACAATGCTTTTAGCCTTGGTTCATGATTTTTGCATGTATGAGTCCATGCATTCTACTACCCAGGGGGAGTTAAGTGGTTTCAAGATATGTAAAATGGTAAAAATTAGAGTTTAAGGAAGAAATGATAGGTTTGTATGTTTGTGTATGAATTTGGTTGATGTTTCCAACCAAGAGGTGATTCTAAAAATTGAAGAAATATGAAGACAAGTTGCTACATGTAGGCACTTTTTCATTAATGTAAAAGGGGGAGAAGATTAGGTGGTTTTTCATTAATGACAAAGGGGAAGATTATTTTCATGTTGAGTTTAGGAATTTTCATTGATGTAAAATCCCATTAATGACAAAGATGATGATGGAGGTATGATATAAGGTGCTTATTAGGGTGATTACATGGAATTTTAGGTTTTTTGATGATTACATGAATGTATTTAGTAGGATTGGTTTGGTTTAGCAAGCCTAGTCAGGTGACATAACTAGCCTAGGTGACAGTGCATGGTGGATGGTGCTACATGGTGACTTGATAATAATTGTATAGGCATGGAGATCATGTTATGAGAGTTTAAATACAATCATATGAGTCTCGAGTGTAGGTATAAGTTGAAGACCTAGTTTTAGGTGCTCATCTAGACTGGTTTAGGTGCTTATAGGCCAAATGGAGAATTATGATGAGGTATAGAGCCATATGAAATCATGGATGAATGAAGGGGTGTAATACATGTTTACTCAGGTGTGTTAGGGCCTTTTGGAGAAGTTTCATGATGAGGTATGAGGTTCTTCTACTATGACCTAGCTTAAACCATGTAAAACCCTAAGGGCTAGTCATGAAAATGAGATGGTATATGAAGATGCAAACCTATTTGAGATAAATATATGACTATATATGGTGCATATTGGTCCTATAAGTGTGAGAATTTTTAAAATAATTATGAAGAATATTTTACAAGTTATGATGTTTTAGGTGAAACAAGGTCCAAGAAAGAGTGATTTCCAACTCGAATTACAACTTCTGATGCTCACTATGGATTGTGTACTTTGCATGGGAGCTTGTGTCTTATATGGATTTTTTTTTCATTTATCTAAGATCATTTAAAAAATAATGGGGTTGTTTTATCATCACATTTTTATGAATGAATGTTAAGAAGGTAAACTTTTTTTTGTGAGTTTGAAACCCTAGGTCAAAAGCAATGGAGAAGATATTATTGGAAAGTGAAAAAATGTTTTTTTATTTCTAGTATGATTATTTGAGGTTGTAAAGGACACACACAAATTTATAGAAAGGTGTGGTAGAGCGTGTGATGGTTTGTGGACCCCACTCAAATAGGAAAATTTCTGAATATGTTCGATTTTAGGGAAAGTTATCCAATGGAGGTATGAAATAAATTGATTATTTTTAATCTTAGGAGTTTTAATTTATTTCCATGATAGTTTCAAATCATGGTTGAGGTCCTAGAGGGAAAAGTGGGACTGTTTATGAAGGGCTATCCTTTAGGCGCTTTGGGGTAGTTTTGTGAAGTTTCAAAGATTGACCTAGTTGAAGCCCTTCCACTTGGAGTTGGAAGGATATTTAAGATGTTGTGGAAATTAGATTCAGAATTATTTCGATTATATTATTTTGTTAAGACTCTTTTATTGAGCATCTTTTGTTTCCCTGAATCTCATTTCTTTTGATCGCTTAAGGCCAAAATCGACTAAGTATGGAAAGGGTTGCGAAATCTCTCCACGTGTCTCATCGGTGCAACCCCAAAAGATAGAATTGTAAAAGGGTTCGTAAAATATCGAAGCCTTCTAAGTGTCTAGAGCTCAATAAAGTCACTCCCAAACAAGTTGAAGTGTCGAGAGATACGTCTCGCTTGCGAAATCTCTCCACGTGTCTATCCAACACACTTTTGTTAGAAGGCTAGGGAAAGAGGACCCTAAACAAGCACAAGGCCTCCACGTGGTAGGAAGAAATAACTTCGAAAACAAGGGACTCGACTGTAATACCAAGTAGGAGTAGATGCATGGATTCCTATAAATGATTGAAATATTTATTCTAGAGAAAGAAGGTCAAACATCTAAATTGAATACTAACAGTGGTAGCTCTGTATTTAAAATATTGGGGGTAGGAGCCAGAAAGATAAGAACAAGGCCTTATCAAATTAAAGGTGAAAAAGGTGGTAGCTGAAAGGAACAGAGTGAGAGGAGGTCCTTAAAAGGAGGAAGAAAGAATGAAAAGAGGAGGATCGTGCTTAATGCCCTTAGGAAGAGAAATTTTGAGGAGAGAAACATCAGGAAAGACAAGAGTTCAGTATTTTGTAAAAGTCTAGCCTCAGTAAGCCTTTGTCATAAAAGAAAATTGTAATATGTGCCTTTGAGGGCCTTATGTATCCATTTTCTATATGAATAAAGAGTTCTTATTCTATGCAAATGGACTTTATATATTCTGAATCTCTGTTCTTTTATGATAAGTAGTTCTAAATGAGTCAAGAAATTCATCGTGCTTAATGCCCTTAGAATTTCTCTATCTCGTTTACTATTTATAAATCATTTGCTTCAGCTCCTCGGACTTGTGTTATCAGAATAGTAGATCATGTTATGCATCCCTTCAACTACCCTCGATAAATTCTTAAAGTATTATGTAGCTTTCCCTCTTTTAGATTGGCACATCGCCTCTTTATTTTTAAATCGTTACATGCTTTCCTCTAACCCTATCCCAATCAACAGAGAAGAGCCAACTTCTTTAAAATCGGAGGTCACCTTAGGGCACACGTCTCACCAACCTAAGGTTTCCTACGACTCGACGGTTCATCTGCAAGGATCATCGTCAACAATTTCCAATGATATATGCTTTTTATCTTGATGATGAGGTTTGATAGGTCATCTAACTCATTTTGTGAAGGATGTTGTTTGTTTTCGGGACATGATTGATCGGCTAGAAGATGGAGGTAGAATACTAATGTTTTGGATTATTTGATGATTTATATTAATTTGAGAGTGAAGAGGTGTGACATTTTTCCATATTGAATAAATTTTTAGGTCTTGAAGTGGAAACAAGAGTGCAATCAATTGAGTTTCCAAAACTACTTTTTGGGCAACTTAGTTTGGTGAAGAGGAAAGTGGGTGTGGTTTGCATGGATGGATGTTTCAAGAGGTATAGAAAGAATGGATGTTTTCTAAAGGTTAGTGTATTTCCAATGATTGGTTACATGGCATAGTTGAGGTGCTATGGTGTGATCTAGAGGTCCATAGGTGAAGATTGGTTCCTGGAAACAACTATTTTGAGAAGGATATGAGCCTTCTTGATAGAGTTATGAGGAATTTGATTGGTGAAACTTAATGTGTGACCATGGATGATGTTTTTATGTCATATTTGACATGTGTGAGGAATTTTGAGGCTTTAATAATTATGGTGATGAGTTTGGAGGTCTTTGGTGATCTAGGTGATGGGGTTTTAAGAAATTTTTGAGCTTGTTTGGTGTATTGGAGAATGACTGACCTACATGCATCAATTATAAGTTTTTTTATGAATTTATTGTTATATATTTTATTTTTTATGGTCGAGATAAATTATATATATTGACTTGTTTTATGTTTTTGAGTTGAGAAGGGTATAAAGTTCATGTTTTGGTTTAAATTTGAACTAGCTAAGAGAGAGGGAAAAATTGTGACCCAAGTGTGAGTGTGAAATAGGTATGAAGGAATAAAATAGGAACTAAGGAAGTGTGGTAAAGGATTAGGAGTGTTAGAGAGCATGTGTGTAAGGTTTTGAAGCCAAATCAGTCATGAAAGTGTGAGATAAAGCGAGTTGAAGAAGAGAGTTTTTGAAGGTGTGTGAGATGAAGTTGTGATCTCCATCAATTGTGGTAGAAACAATACATCATATTCATCCAAATTTTGTTGATTGGGATCTTGATCATATTAGGGGTTGTATCTTCCTTGTGGAGTTGGTGCTTCACTAAACTAGGGGTTGGTGCTCCTTGTGGGGTTGATGCTCTACTAAACTAGGGGTTGATGCTCCTTGTGAAGTTGGTGCTTCAATAAATACTTTTTATTTTAGTAATATAATCAGAAGCTTCAGTGGGTTTTCTTCCCCTTGAGGGTTTCTCACTCATGTCTTGTGTTCTATGTCTTTTCATGGTTATGTTGATTTGATTGAATGCTAAGCACACATTAATGAATGGTTGAATAGTTTATCGTTTAAGTAAGAAAATATGAATTGGTTATAGTTTTGTAAGGAATGATTCAAACCCCCCTAAGTCCATTGTGCTTCCAAATTTTTTTGCATGAATTTTTGTCACAAGGAATATGTAGTAGTACGTTTTCTCCGTATTAGTCACATCCATGAGGCATTTGAGGCTGGAAGCTAGTTTAGTTAGGGGACAACCACATGGGTGAAATTGGTGCATGATTTATATAGGATTTATGTGAGGAAATAGAGAGTATTTTGGCCCATCATACATTTGAAATATTATATTTATGAACATCCCAATGTATTTACTAACAAGGATGTTGCTACAAGTAGTAAGGTTTGCCCTAAGAATTCTATAGTGTGAGAGAGTCCCACTAGTTAGGAAAATAGTTGGATATACAAATTTCATATAGGTGAGACTTTTGGAAATATTATCATTAATGTCAAAGGAATGATTATGCAAGTGAAAGTTAGATGTCTCATATGTTGGAAATAACTGTCACTGATGTCTAAGAAGTCAATCAATAAATAAGAAAATATAATTTTAATTTTGCATGTCGTGTAATAAATATATTCATTTTGTAGTCTTTAACAAGTTTCAGCAGTGTATCAAGGAGCCACATAACAAAGGAATTCACTTTATAATATTATGTGGGTTTCAATTCTACACAACAAAGAAATGCATTTTGAAGTATTTAGCGGGTTTCGTTAGTGTATCATGGAGCCACAATAATAAAGGAATTCGATTTACGATACTATGTAAGTTTCCAAATCCACGTAATAAAGGGGACAATTATTAGTGTCCCATAGATTTTGAGGTAATAACGTTGTGAAACAAAAGAAGTGTTTTGCGGGTGGTAACAAGTTTTTATGCAAGCCAATGCCATGTAGCAAAGTATGCATCTTTGTAGACCAAAGGAATTTTTGGTAGAAAGGAAATAACCACACAACAAAGGAATTTATCCTTTTAGTGTCTCATGGGTTTTTGAGACGATTGATTTCCACAATACACAGGAAGAATGTTGTGCAATGAAAGGAAGACAAGGAAAGCGGTAGAAGTCATGAAATGCCACAACACAAAGGAAAATTCAAAGGAATGTCATGGAGGTCAAAGATGGGCCGCAGAGGTCTAGAATGCCATGGAAGAAGGTGGAAGATTAAAATGGGTTGTGGAGGTCAAGGGAACTGTGAAACTAAGAAAAGGAAAAAGCGAGTCCGCGGAAGTTAGGATTTCCATGGAGGTTAAAAAAGTATGTGGAAGTAAAGGAATGTTGTGCATGTTAGAGAAAGTCCATGAAGGTAATGAAAAACCAAAAAATAAAGAGAAAATAGTGGAAGTCTATAGAATCCTAATGGAATATCTAAAATTCAAATATCATTTTATGAAATACGACTCATGTCTTGAATCTACAAGAATGTTATTTTGGTGACTCGAGATGCTATTACATCCTTTTTAGAGATGAACATAATATATAAATGGATTCAATTTCAAAATAAAATGATTGCTCAAGGTATAATGATGATGAACTACTAAGGAAGAAAGACATTGAATAGAGGAGAAGAGAGGAGAAAATAATGAATACATATCAAGAAGTTTTATAAAAGGAAGGAAGAGAAAAATCAGTCAGATCGAAATGCCAAATTGCTGAAGAAGGAAGAGTGAGAAGAAAGAACATAAGTAAATTATGAGAAGTGCGGGTGTATGAAGTTCAAGTAAAATATGAATGGATGCAAGTGGAGTGAATGATTGAGAGCAACAAAAGAGATTATGGAACAACAGTGAAGAGTAAGAAGGAAGGAAAAAAATTCCACTCATTGGGTTGAAGAAGTAACTACATAAGGTGGAAGTTTATATCATTGGGTTTTGGTGTCTCCAATTATTTGGTACTCACTAATTAGCTGAGTTGTTCCTCAACATTGGGGATTGGTGTCTTTAGTGAGTTGGTGCTCACGAAGTGGCTATGTTGGTGTTTGAAATTAGGGATTGGTGTCGCAAGTGAATTGGTGCTCACAAATAAGGCCGAGTTGGTACTCAATATTGGGTATTATTGTCTCTAGTAGGTTGGTGCTTACCAAAATTTATAAATTAATTAATTTTGTGACTGGATTTGGAAAATAGATCTAAGCATTATTTTCTCTATGGTTTTCTCCCAAAAGGGTTTCCACATAAATCTTGTGTTTCATAATTTTCAAATCTTCTATGATTATTTTTGTTGTGGATATTAATTTTTTTAATAAGTAAAAATTATATTATACTTGATCCACCCCGTCTTAGTATAAGTGTGTTCTATTCAATTGGTATCGAGTGGGTTCCTTTAAGAATACTTTAACAACTAGAAGTTTGATCTCGAAGCACACATGACGATTCAAGAAGGATTATCCTCAAATAGATATCCATTGTTTGATGGAACTAATTATGAATTTTTCAGTATAAGGATTCACACCTATCTAATGGATCTTGGATTTGACATTTGGAAATCATTTTAAGTGGTTATACCATTCAAGAAAATCTTATAACATATCAAGTGATAAGAAGGAAAGTGAGAATAATGCAAAGACTATGAATGCAATATTATTTGGTTTGTCTGAATCAATTTTTTTAAGGTGATGCATTGTGTTTTACATTAAGGAAATATGCAATAAAATCAAGAATGTATATGAAGGATATGACAATGTCAAGAAAACAAAACTTCAAACACATAGAATTAAATTTTAGTGTTTGAAGATGAAGGATGAGGAAAACATTGTTTCCTACCTTCTTCATGTAGATGAAGTTGTCAACACCATTAGAGGGCTTGGAGAATAAGTTAAAGATGAAATTATTATGCAAAAAGTGCTAATATATATTCCCTTAAGGTTTGATGTCAAATTTTCGTCCATTGGGGAAATAAAAGAATTAAGAACACTAACAATGAATGAATTCCATGGGATTATCACAAAATTATGAGATGATAACCGAAAGAGATAAATTTACTAAGCGTGAGGAAAATTTCAAAGCTTCAAATAAGATGAAGAATACTTGAATTCTAAGAGACATAAATGCTCCAACAATGATTCGGATAAGAAAAAGCACATTTTTCATAAAGATGAAGAAAGGATATGGAAAATACAAAGGTAAGTTACCCTTCAAATGTTTTAATTGTGGTGAAGTAGGACATTATGCTACTAGATGCCCACATGCTAAGAAAAAATAGTGACAATGAATAATATCACAACTTGAAGTAAGAAAACACACATTATCAAACTAAGAAGAGCTATAAGAAAATCAATTATGAAAAAAAGAAGAACTTCTACAAGAATAAGAAAAACCTCTATACCAAGGAGGAAAGTAGCTCATTTGAAGAAAGTGATAAAATAAAATCTTCCAGTAATAAAGAAGAATATTTTCTCATGATAGTAGAGATAAAATAAAGCAAAGGAGAGATCGTTTCATAAGGTGTTGAAGTGGATCTTAAAGGAGAGATCATTTTTTCCTTAGATGATATCGAGATACTAAGAAAGAAAAAAATTGAAACATAAAATAGTTTCAAAAACTTAAAGAAGAGCATAATGACTTAAAATCAAAGTTGTCACAAGATATTGAAGAAAATAATAAGATCATCATTTTCCTAAAGATTCAACTTGAAGAGATGAAGAAAATGAATGAGGATGTGAGAACCCAGTTGAAAAATAAAAATAAAAAAATGTGAGAAGCTTGAATCTAAAATTGTTTCCTTAAGAAAGTAACTTGAGAAAACAACTACCAAGTTAAACATATGTCTCAAATTTGAGAAGATATATAAATTATTATATGGTATTATCAACAATTAGATATCACCATTTATCAAAATAGATCTTGGATACAATGAGAAGATTGTAAAAGAAGATATCAAAGAGTCAACCAAGATGACGAGTACGAGATAAAATAAAAATTTATGCAGATGCTCTTAAATTCATATCAAAAATAAAATTGGAAAGAAAGAAGAAACTAATGTTCCTCAGAGTACAAGAACTTCAAACGAAAGTTACAAGGTCAAAGAAATTCACGTTCCACAAAATACCAACATTCCTCTAAAAGGCATCAAGGATAAACTAGAAGATCATTTCTTCGAGACAACATTACAGGATAATGTGTTAAAATTCATTTTATGGTTATTTTTTACATGTAATCAATTTGTACATAAAGTAGTAGATTTTAGATCCCATGTAAGAAAATTTTGTAGGATGAAGAATGCAAATGTAAGTTCTTATTTATTCTCAAATAGAAACTACAACTCATTTAATCCTTTGAAGGATTTCAATGTTGAATGTTATAAGTACCACAACTA
Organism: Taxus wallichiana var. yunnanensis; assembly: GCA_018340775.1. Taxonomy (NCBI): domain Eukaryota; kingdom Viridiplantae; phylum Streptophyta; class Pinopsida; order Cupressales; family Taxaceae; genus Taxus; species Taxus wallichiana. The sequence goes on along the minus strand of CM031236.1, from coordinate 228,016,309 downwards.
TGGAAATATTAGATTTTTTGTAGAATTGTCTACGTGGAAAATCCTAGGTAGAATAAGAATGAGAAAACCATGGACAATCAAAAGGATTAACTATCAAAATTTTAGAAGAATAAGCTAGAGTAATAAAATAATAAAGAAAAATCCATGCTTATTTTGACAACATTTCATGCAAAAAATGAAGGAAATAAATAAAACATTGATAGTTGTTACTCAAGCCACATGACTAGAGAAAAATTAAGTTTCTCACCCTAAAATAATTAAATGGAGGTACTATGAATTCAGGAGATAATACTACAAAAAGAATTTCATGTAAAGGAACTATTAGCCTTAACAATGGTAAATCAAAAACTGAAAATTTCTTATATGTTGAAGGAATGAAGCATAATATTTTGAGTGATAGAGGATAAAATGTAACATTTTTGCTGAGGGTTGTGAGATCGAGAAAGGCTAGTACAATAAAATTTGTTGATCCGTGCAGAAAAACTAATAATATTTACATTCTTAGTGAGATTAAAGGTGAAAAATGCTACATGGGGGAAGTAGATGATAGATGGTTATGGTATAGAAGAATGAACCATGTGAAATTTGATAATTTAGTAAAAGTTAGTTCCAAGCAAGTTGTTAGAGACATGCCAAAGATCACTAAATTAGCAAGCATTATTTGCAAGAAATGTCACCATGGAAAGTAGACAAGAGCTACATTCAAGACAAAGGAGTACTCAATCAACAAGGTTATTGGAACTTGTTCATACTTGATCTTTGTGGAATTACAAGGAATCAAATTACGAAATGTGATAGCTATTTCATGGTGTTTATTGATGATTATACTAGAATGACATGGTTGACTCTAAAGGAGAAATATGAGGAATTTGAGAATTTTAAGGCATTCAAAGCCATAGTTGAGAATGAAACTGATCTGAAAATCAAGTGTTTAAGATTTGATCGAGGAGGAGAATTCACTTCAAATGAATTTGAAGAGTTTTGTGAGTGTCATGGAATAAAAAGACATTTCTTAGTGTAAGAACTCGATAGTAAAATGGAGCTCTTTGAAAGAAACAATATTTTTGTATAAAAGATTGCTAGAATAATGTCAAGATATCGATAAGTTTTGGAGATAAGTGGCCAACACAAAGTAGTCTATTTATTAAATAGAGGACAAATCATAGTAAAAAATAGTAAGACACATTATGAATTATGGAAGGGCATACCACAATATTCAAGTATTTGAGAGTATTTGGAAGCAAATTCTATATCAAAAGAGATTATGAATACATGGGTAAGTTTGATCTAAATCTGATGAAGGTATTTTTCTTGGTTACTCTTCAAAAATCAAGGCATATAGATTCTATAATACGAGAACATACAATATTGTTGCAAGTACAAATGTGAAAGTGGATGATATCAAATGTAAAAAGAGTAAGAATAAATAATTTGATTATCCAAAGGAATTAAACAAAAAGATGAGGAAGAAGATGAAAGAAAGGATACAAAAAAACCATCTAGATTTGTCCAAAGGAACCTTTTAGAAAATTTGATTATAGGGGACAAAAACATTGGAGTACAGACAAGAAGAAGATTGGAAAATATAGCTAAACATGCAAATATGTCTTTACTATCCAAGATAGAACCTAAGAATTTTATTGAAGCAAGTGAAGAAAAACATTGGATTGGAGAAATGGAAGAAGAGATAGATCAAATTGAGAGTAATTAGACTTGGGAAATTGTCCCAAGATCTAAAGATAAAAATGTGATTAGAACCAAGTGGGTATTCATGAACAATTTGAATAAATATGGTCAAGTAAGAAATAAATCAAGATTAGTTTGTAAGGCATATGCACAAGTTGAAGGAATTTATTTTGAAGAGACCTTTTCCTTTGCAAGATTGGAAGCTATAAGAATGTTTTTTTCATTTCCTTGTTTCAAAAACTTTAAACTATATCAAATAGATGTCAAATCAACCTTTCTCAATGGAAACTTAGAGGAAGATGTATACATAGAATAACAAGAAGATTTCCTATTATCTGAAGATAAATATTTTGTGTGCAAGTTGAAGAAAACATTATATGTAATAAAACAAGCCTCTATATTTTGGTATTGAAGATTGGAAAAGTATTTACAACATTAAGGTTTTAAGAAGGGTATTGTTGATAACAATATTTACATCAAAACTAAAGGTGAGAATCAATTGATTTTTTTTATTGACTAGAGGTGTCAAGAGTTTGATGTTGAAATGTAAACAAAATTTGAAATGTCCATGTTTAATTAGTTATCATTCTTCCTTGGTTTACAAATCTCTCAATTAGATAAAGGAATATTTATTTCATAGACTAAGTATGTTAAAGATGTATTGATTAATTTTAGAATGGAATATTACAAACTAGTTAGTACTGCCATGGTCAAAGGTTGTAAGTTGAGAAGTGATGATGAATCTCTTGAAGAAAATCAAACTTTGTATAGATCGATGACCATAAGTTTATTTTATACGATGACATCAAGACCAGATTTGATGTAAGTTGTAGGTATGGTAAACAGTTTCAAGCTGCTCTAAAATAAACTCATGTGCAAGCTATCAAAAGAATATTCAAATATCTAAAAGGTATGTTGGATTATGGCTTGTGGTATCCAAGAGGTGAAGATTTCACTCTAATAACATATATACATATGTAGATTGGGTCGGTTTTGTTGATGATAGAGAAAATTACAAGTGGAGGAATATTATTCTTTGGAAACACTTTGGTATCTTGTTTACGCAAGAAACAAGCTTCTATTTATTTATCCAAAGAAGAGGAGGAGTACATTACAATAGTGTCATGTTGTACATAATTATTATGGATGAAGAAAACATTGAAGTACATCAAGGTAGAGTTAGATTTTCAAATTTCCATATTTTGTGATAATAGAAGTGCAATAAATATATCAAAGAATCCAATTATGCACTCTAGAACAAAACATATTCCCATCAAGTATCATTATTTGAGAGAGAAATTAGCTAAACAACGGGTTAAATTGGAATATATTGCCATGAAAGAATAGATTGATGGCATTTTCAAACATCCTCTTCCAAAATAAATGTGTGAATATCTTAGACAAAATTTGGGTGTGATATATTTCTCATCTAATCACCAAAAGAGAAATATAAACTCGGGGATTAATCATTTCAGATCATTTTAGCTCCATAGTGAAGACAAGAGATCAATTGATGCATACTCCAAGGGGGAGAGTTTTGACAGATTATTCCTTTGCCACTAATCTCAAAAGGGGAGAGTTATAGAAAGAGGGAGAAATATAGAAAGGGGTAGCATTATGTTCTTGTTATTCCTTCGAGTAAATTGGAAATTTACATTATGTACTTATTTTTTCTATAAAGGTTTCCAAAAAGGAAAAAGGGGGAGATTGTTGGAATTATTGTCATTGATGTCAAAGAAATGAGGATGCCGAGAAAGTTACATGTCTCATATATTAGAAATAATTGTCAATGATGTCTAAGAAGTGAATCAATAAAGAAGAAGTTGATGCAATCTAAATTTTTTATGCAACATAATAAAGAAATGCATTATGTAGTATTTAGTGGGTTTCAGTAGTGTATCATGAAGTCATGCAATAAAAAATTCACTTTGCGGTATTATGTTGGTTTTTAATTCCGTGTAATAAATAAATGCATTATGTAGTATTTTAGCGGGTTTTAGTAGTGTATCACGAAGCCGCGAAACAAAGGAATTCACTTTGTAGTACCATGTAGTTTTCCACATCCATACAAAAAGGGGGACAATTAGTAGTTTCCCATGTATTTTTGACATGAATTTTATACAAAACAAAGGAAGTGTTTCATGGGTGGTAACAAGTTTTTATGCAATCCAATACCGCATAACAAAGGATGCATGCCACGAGATCAAAGGAATTTTTTTTCTACGGATGGTAGAAAGGAAATAACAACACAACAAAGGAATTAGGCCTTTTAGTGTCCTGTGGGTTTTTAAGAGGAGTGAATGCAAAGATACAAAGGAGAATGCCACACAAGGAAATGAATTCAAGGAAAGTTGTGCAAGTCATGAAATGCCGCAACACAAAGGGAAATGAAAAGGAATTCCATAGAGATCAAATATGTGTCATGGAGGTATATGAATGCTCAAAATAAGGCGAGAATAGAAAAAGAGGTTGCAGAGGTCAAGGGAATCAACAAAACTAAGAAAATTACAAAGCACGTATGTGGAAGATAGGGAATGTCGCATAGGTTAAAAAAATTTGTGGAAGTCAAGGAATGTCGTGTATGCCATAGAAAGTCCATGAACGTCATGAAAATCTACAACAAAGAAAAATAGGGAAATTTTGTGGAATCCTAGGATAATATATGAAATTAAAATATCATTTTATCGACTCATGTATTGGATCCAAAAGAATGTTATTTTAGTGACTCTTAGATGTTATTACATCCTTCCAAGAGATGAGCATGATATCTAAAGAGATTCAATTGCAAAATCAAATGAGTGCTCAAGGTATAATGATGATGAAATACTAAGTAATAAAGAGAGTGAATAGAGGAGAAGAGATAAGTGAATAATAAAGACATATCAATAAAATTTATAACAAGGAAGGAAGAATAGACTCAAGCAAACTAGAATTCCAAATTGCTGAAAAAGGAAGAGCAAGCAACACATAAGTAAAGTATGAGTAGTTCAGGTTGTATAAAGTTCAATTAAAATATGAATGGATGTGAGTGGAGTGAATGAATGACAGCAATGAAAGAGATTATGGAGCAATAGTGAAGAGTAAGAAGGATGAACAAAATTTCCACTCATGAGATTGAAGAAGAAACTACACAAGGTGGGAGTTTATATCCTTGGGGATTATTGTCTCGGTGATTTGGTGCTCAAGAATTAGCTAAGTTGATGCTCGACATTGGGGATAAGTGTCTCCAAGTGATTTGGTGCTCATGAAGTGGCTGATTTGGTTCTCTTCATTAGGGATTGGTGTCTCCATTGAGTTATTCTCACAAATAAGGCTGATTTGGTGCTCGAAATTGGGGATTGGTGTCTCCGTGAGGTTGGTTCCTACAAATATTTGTAAAGAAATTAATTTTGTGACTGGATTTGGACAATATATCCAAGCATTTTTTTCTCTATTGTTTTCTTCGAAAATGGTTTCCACATAAATCATATGTTTCATAATTTCCAAATATTTTATGATTGTTGTTGTTGTGGATGTTAAAGTTTTTAAATAAGATTTTTTTTTATATTGATTCACCTCCCTCTCGGTATAAGTGTGTGTTCTTTAGAGACGTGAGTAGGTAGTATAGAATCCCTATAAAGGAAGATAATTTCAGTGGCCCGTTAAATGACTACAATGGTTTTTGAGGGGACATTAGAGATTATAGAGCATTACGTGTGGTGGTTAGAGATACACATATTTGATAGAGTTTCATTAGTTTGGGTGTTTGGCTCATGTGATAGCCATATCTCTTCTAGAGAGAGAGAGAGGTACTAGTGCCACCATTCGACGATGTCAAGTTATGTGCGTACCATATCTAAGTGGTCAGTGATGCTGATGGAGGGGAGTGTAACACCCACAAAATCTCATGACCAGAACACAAGTAAAAAATCTAAGATATATTTTTCTCTTGCAACATCACTTAGGATCACTTGTTACGACTCAAAAACACAAGATACATTTACAAAAAGATGGGCCCACTCATACAATATGATAAGAAATACACTTAACCCCAAATGTAAGGATGATTCACACTACAGTGTCACTTTATGAGACTTGCAAGGGGGAGAGATCATCATTGCAACTACCACTTACAACTCCACTAAGGAATCCTGGCTAGACTTTGGTTCCTCCAAATACAAACATGCAATATAATATATCAATATACACTTATACATCCACTTAAAACATCACTTATACCTCCACTAAGACTAGCCACGAATTCCCTTGGTTCCTCCAAGCAACAACACACACAATCCCTTTATTCCTCCCTTCACTAACGACACCTTATCCCTCCAATAAACAATGATGTAATCTCACCCCAACATAAGGTAACTTACATAAAAGCATGACAACACAATACAATTCCACAAAATATCAAAGGAGATAATCATAAACACATGTAAAAATCATTGGGAGAGAAGGAGGAAGGGGTTTACATTCACATTATTAATAGATTCCAATATTTACATTCTTAATACCATTAAATTAATTTTTTAAACATAAATTTTTGCATTATGTAAAGCACTTGAATGTGTCCCTCTTATTTCTGATTTACAAATTTTCCATTTCATTATAACATCTTACACACAAGGATTACACTTCAATTAGTTATCTTTAGGCAAATCCCAAGGTACATAGCTTACAATTCTTATATCTTTATTACAAATCAATTTGTTGAATTACTCGTTGGCTTGCATCATTTTAAAATTACATACAAGTAACATATCACTTTTTTCCAAGTTATGGGTTTTGTTTCAAGGACACATTTCTACATGGAACAAAATAATTTAATTTTATTAACATTAAAGTATTTTACCTCAAGTTAAAGGGAATAGTCTCAAGTTTCACTTTATACACTCAATGTCCTCTTGGTGATAGTTGGAATAGATTACGAGGTTCCATCTAAAAATAACCTCTTAATAGGTCTTAGGATTGAATCATTCAAATTTACAATGTCTACATCTTGCCATGGGGTCAACACTAGGATAGTTACAACATCATAGGAGGCCATCATGTGCTCTCCATTGATATGTTCTAGGATTATACTCATTAAAAATATTAGTGAGAATTGAGATCTTGACAAGATATTAGGTGTAATTATCTCATAAATATGTGCATCACTTAAGATTCCTTTTTGTTGTACACAAGGTAACTGCATAGGTTAATCATTAAGGTACAAGATAAGTATTATGAAACACATAAGGAAGAAAATCCAAAGGTTTTCTCATTTGTCTAGTGTTGTGGTTTACCTAGTTGGTCATAATACAACCGAGGGCGGGATGGTGTATTGTAGAGGTTTAAGGGAACAATTCCATTTAATACATTTAGTGGTTTTTCTTTCTATCCTACATTATGTAATATTCACAAGAGAGATACAAAATAATCAAGATAATCAATTGATTAGGTGTTCGTATCAATTTGGAAAATTCCTATACTTTTTCTCCTTGGTTTTTTAACCTCTAACAACATTCATCTTGTGTGTCATTGTGTTTTCTATAACAAATGTGACATACACACCCCTTCACACCTTCTACCCAACAATTCTCCTTGGTGGAAGATGTCCACAATGATTTTCTACCCACACTCACAAAAGTAAAAAAATGTCAATTATTTCTATGTAATCTTCATACCTTCTATCCAATAGTTAATTGTCACAAGATGTTCATAGTGATTATCCTGTAACATCCCCATTTTAAGATACCAGAACAAGGGATTTTTTTTTTTTTTTTTGATAACGTTCTCTGTTATGAATTATAAAATTCAAACACACGTTCAAGTTTTAATAATTGTTCTCTGCCCAAACAACACAGTTTGGATCACACAATTTCTTTTTAAAACTAATGTTCCCTGTTCGCATATTTACAATATGGAACACACATTCAATGCCATTCAATCTTATAACAGATTCTATATGCTGCTGTAAATGACTCGAGGAACTGCCGATCTTCCATTTTCATGGCTCAGAGTTTCATCGATCCTTCATTTCATGACTCGGCAACAACCGATCCTTCATGTTCATTTATGCATAGTATATTATATATACCTAGTTCTCATAACCGTTTCCGGTTATCGAAGTGATCCATTTAAGAAGCCTATCTGAATATCTGTTACTGATATTCATCTGACATCCTGCATCTTAAATTAAGTGATAAGGACAACGCAACTAGCACTTGCGATACTTTGGCCAAACATTTTCACATGCTTTGCATGATCATATTCTGGATGTGATACACATCAATGGAATACGTCCTTCACTTCACTTCACCTGTTATCTAGAATGGTCTTTCCTGGTTCCTACCAGTCCTCTCCGTTTAAGGTCAGATTTAAACTTCCAATTTTCAACTAGTAATATGAACGAATATAGGAAGGCACTCATGGTAACTAAAGATACGCAGACATACGGTGTTGTTCCCCACAATTCCGTGTGTCTAGTCATCTTTAGTATTCCGGAGTCACTCCGTATACCAGATCATACTCCTATCCCCTGCCAAGAACTTCACATTCAGCCTATGTATTCTTGATGTTTTAATTCGGGAGGGCATTGCAATATGTCAGCTGCAACATTGTGTCGTCATGAAGACCCCATCTTCATGAAGACACCTTGCTTTGTAGCTGGCGTATTCCAATGTCCTACGGAATCCTCCCATCGAGAATACACATCCTGCTCAAATGATTTGGATACGATCTTAATAATTAAGAATCAACTTTCAACAACCATGCTGATCCCTTTATCCTTGTTTCAAGTTACTGATTGTATATAGCTAAAAGAAACTAAATCCGTCCTTTAGCTTGCTATGCATCTTCTCCTTCATGTCGAAGGGCTGCATTTCTCTACTTGGTTCTCTTCTTAATCATTGGATTAAGCAGCCCGTTACCGACGGACGTGATAAGTTTAACCTATTAAACTTTAACCAAGATTTTCCCAACTGTAACTAAATTCAGAATTCTAGTTTATTAGACGTCATTTAAACGAGGTCTAATTCCCAATAAATGTATTCATTTATTTTCCTCAACATTACATAGTTAAGGTCCATTAGTTATGGATATGCTTATCCCATATCCTTTATTCTGAATTTAACATACGAGGTCATTGATGGAGTTCGAAAGCGAAGTTCGATTACTCCGAAGTTAATTGATATTCCTTAGCTTCCAAGCTAATCCTGAATACCTATCAGTTATGGAATCATATTCTTCCTAATCCTTTTTAATGTCAATTAAAAATTCATCTTACCAAGTATGAACTAATTGCATATTTCAACTTAAAAGTTACATTTAGGTAAGAATAGATATCGGTTCCCATTTAGCATCCATTCAAGGACAATTAAACAATCCAAATCAAGACATAACATTATATTTCCAATTTAGTCAACAATACCAAACTGATATAATTATTAAAATATCACACTTGTATTAGTATTCATCAATTCGTTTCATAATCCATACATTTGCCAAACCAACTGAATGGACATTGTTTACATAAAACATCATTACAACTCATAGATAGAAGAATATACTTTCTTCTTTTCACAATTCCTCGAAGAGGAATAAAAGCAACAATTACAATTCATCTTCAACCAATCAAGAAGCATCAGAAAACAACCATGTCTTCATTCTAATCAAATTCCATCTGCAAAATGATTTGCAGGGTCGATTCAATGAACCGAGCATACTATATATTTACCGTACATAGGGTGCATACTATATATTTACCGTACTAGAAGAAACCATAATTCTTTCACTGTATGGTAAATCAGATAAACAGTTATACAATCATGCAATCAATTAATCACATGATTTCCTAATTCTATGAACGCATTCCGTTCAAAATAAAATTTATTCATGGCTGTTACCTACAGCAAGATCAATCATAATGCTATTTCCAGAATTCAAACAGCCCAAAGAGAAGAATTCGTTCCTTTAATTATTCAAATAAGAAACAATCATTTTCTTCAACTCAACAAGAATTACTCATGCCGATTTCATTTTTCCTTAAATGACAGTGCAAAGATCAGAAGACCACACGAAACATTCAAAATTTCCGTTTGTACAGAAAAATAATCAGCACTCAGAAACCATCTAAATGTCACTGTAATCTTTGTCAAACTGAACTTATAACGTTCATCAAAACCAATTTACTGTTTCCTTTGAATCGAAAACAGCATAAAGAAGAATTCATGTCCCTAAAGTTTCATTAAGAAATGATCATTTTGCTCAGGATGAACTAAAAACACCCAAGCCGTGTTTATCCAAGCATGACAGCTCAACTTTTAAAGATAACAGAACAATCGTTCATATTGAAAAGCAACTCACCTAACCTGTGCAGTTCCAATCCATTATACCGCAAACAATGAATATCCAAAATACTGCAAACAATGAAATAACCAATTCGAGTTCTATCTCGATCAACAATTAGTTCCAAAAACAACATTCTCCTTTTTCTTAATGAGATACAGAACTCAAAATATATATATATTCATATATCAATATCTCTGTCAAGGCAAACCCGCATAGGGTATTAAATATATAAGCTTGGTGCAGTTAAGACAAACTCAAGCAATAACCCAAATTTCTATATTTTTCCATCAACTTGTACAGAAAACAAGCCGAGACAGTAATCGTGACAACAGTCCGAACAGGAAGACCGAACAACATCAATTAAAACACAACGAAATCATCCTATCCTCACAGCAAGGAGAAACACCATTCATTAATAAGTTCAGAAGAAAGAACAGCCGCATTCTCCTACTTTCACGAATACCCCAAAACGTATTCGTTCAGTTCTTTTGCAAGAAAAAGGAACAGCAATTAAAATATTACTATTACTTCCTTTGAATCGAGTTCATATGCTCACGGAAAACCCAAATGCCATTTCCATCAAAAACCAAAACAGCAGAAGGAAAAGGATCTATTTCCTTAAAAATTTCAATAAGAAACAACTTCAAAAACTCGTACATCCTGTACAGTTTTCATCACTGAAATTCATATAGCAAAAGAACAAATGTTCAACACCGAAAGACAACTCCTACTGCCTGTACTGCTTTGATCATTCAAATTCATTTAACAAAAGAACGATTGCACAGTAAGGAGAACAACTCATATTGCCTGTTCCATTTTCATATAAACATGAACAGAGAAAGAAAATACTTATTTCTAATTCTCCAAACTGTCAAACAACCCACACAGCAGTTTCGTAATTCCTACTTCAATTCATGCAAAGACAGATCAACACAACAGCTAGAAACGATTCCACTCATATCATTTCAAACAAGTACAGAAAAATCGAATAAACCCAAAACCCAAGAGCAGGGTTGTTTTAATGAGACGTTTAAACAAAGCAAGTATTTTTAAAGAGAAGGGCTTAACATGCCTGTGATCTCTTTTCCAAAACTTGAAGAAAGCTTCGTTTGCCGAGTTATTTCCTTCCACGGCGACAAAGAAGAACTCCTCAACATTCCTTTCCTCTTAAGGCTCAAAGAATACCTCAAAATCTCCAAGAACAAAGGAAATCCCCAGAGTGGTTCGACTGAACCAGACCAGAAAAACCAAATGCAGAGCAACTTTGCAAAAGCCCGAATCGACAAAATGAAAAATCAAAATTCCCTCATACACTTTCCAAGGCGAGCTGGTTGCGAGGACCAAGGATAATTAATGCATTAAAGGCTCTGCCTTTTCCCAACTTCCCACGCCACTGCCAACTTGAGTTGGCGAACTCAAATTTTCAAATTTCACAAGCAAAAACCAAATTTAGCTCCATCTCCAAACAGATACCTCCGCCTCTTACCTGCCCCGCCAAACCGGCGCTGTCCACGTATGGACTTTCCATTAAATGCTAATGAATACCCCCTTCATCCTTATCCTCTCCCTCCAAGGGTCTGCGCGCCCCTTTAGATTAGGATTAGTTTAGGTTGCATATTAGTGTTCAACCTAGGTCATAGTTTAGCCTTAGGTTATTAGGACTTAGGTTTATTTCTCTTTTTTTGTAATTTAAAAATCCACTTAGGATAGTAGTTTAGGATGCATGTTAGAACTTAGGATTAGCTTAGGGTTTAATTCTTACTAACCACTAACACTAATCAACCCCTAACCCAATCTCTCAACTAACTCTCTCAGTAACTATCTTTGTCTGGGACGTTCACTCCTCTCGTATCTCATGCTAAGGCCACCCGTGTCCAGGCATTTCTTGCCTCACGAGGTTTTAAATTCGATAGTACAGGGTTCAAGGATTGAACCTTTGTCGTTGGCATTTACGTGCATTTGCTCATACCTACAATCAAAGCGCCGGCATTCATTCATAACAACCTCCGGTTCGGTTCAAGAGTAAATCGACAAAGCAAACACAAGAAGACCACAGAATGAGAGTTTAGCAAGTATACGACAATTTGTCGTCACATCAAGCAAACACGCAAGCACAATAATCTATCTGTCTGTATGAATAAATCACAAAGATGCAAGAATCCAAGTTGGCAACACATTCCTTTAAGATCGAGTTTATCTTAACATGTTTGCCTTCATTTCAAAGCGATTATAATAGTATGAAAAATATTCACCAAGATAATTTACAAAATTAGGGTGTTACATTATCTACCCACACTCACAAATATGAAAAACCACCGGTATTTTTTATGTCACCACTCATGAGAAATTAAAACCTGCCTATGGCACCAAACAACAAAAAGATTGTTATGGCGTTGATGAATAGTCTCTTTAGACCACGCAACCATAAATATTAGACATGGAAAATATAAAAATATACATGCAATAAATAATAGAGAACACATCAACAAGTTTTATTCATATATTTAAAGGAATAACATAGAGATCGATTACCAATGATATAGTCATTTAATCATTCTCTACTCATGTCATGTCACATCTCTATAATCATCCTCTACTCTAAACTTTATGCTTACATCCACACTTCTCTATATTTCTAAGAGCTACCAAATTGAGTTACTAAAACTAACTCCTAAGGAAAATGGACTTTATTTATATAACCATACAATCCACCCAATTAGACTCCTATACCTATGGAAAAATTATGAAGCTAAGCCCCAAGGATGCATCACAAGAATCGAAGCATAACCATTTGAATTCTCATGATCCTTGTGGTGTTGACTTTACTTCATGGTTATTCATGGCCTTAGACAACATTCTTCATTGTGTTGCACACCTAAAAATAGAAGCGTAGTGTTCTACAACTTCATATTGAACTTTATGGCTTTAAAAGAGAGTCATTGTTTTTGTGGGTTTAGATAATACTTCCCAAGTTTCAAAACATTAGTATTTTGTGGCTTGCATTAGGCTTGAGCAACTTCCACCAATAACACACAATGCAAAACAAAATACAAAACCACTCCATGCACTTTCACCAACAATACACAATGAAAAACAAAATTCAACACACACTTGCGACTTCCACCAGCACACAATGTAAGACAAAAAGCAACACAACTTTGTGGCTTCTACCTTCAACACAAAATGAACTAGAATGTGACACGCATTAAGTGTTCATAATGTTTTTGGTTGATCTAGGATTCCCTATGAACCCAAATGCTCATATATTAGGAGGTTGACAATAATGAAGTCGATATGAAGAATCTCATGGATGGTCATTAGTCTAAATATTTGTTTATGACTATCCTACCTTTATTGTGTATTTTTTCCAAATCTAAGTAGAATTCATCTCTATTGATATTGATATTTTCGAGCTCAAGGGTTGAACTATAATATTGTACTCATTTTAGTAGTTGGTACTTGAATTGGTTAAAACTGAAATAGTTCTTTAGACATACATTATTTTGTAATTATTATAGTTTCAATGTAAAAACTATACATTATATTTTTTGGTAAAAACAATAGTTTATTTCCGAATGTTTATAGAATCATATATTTATATTTGTAATTTGTAATATTTTAAGTGTGTCTATATATGTGTGTGTGTGTGTGTGTGTGTGTGTGTGTGTGTGTGTGTGTGTGTGTGTGTGTGTGTGTGTAACTGATTTTTATATATTTTGTGTGTGTGTGTGTGTGTGTGTGTGTGTGTGTGTGTGTGTGTGTGTGTGTAACTGATTTTTATTTTCCTACAATGAAACAATCTCAAATTGACTAATCAGATTCATTGGTGGCGTATAAGTAATCACATCATTGGTGATCATAATAACTAAAAATAACTATTAAACAACAACAACAAAAAAACCATGTAATTTAATTTTGTGTTACTCGAACGATTGCTTGAAGAAGTTGTTAAAAAATGAAAAAAACAAAACAATATATAATTTTCATTTGTTTCCGACCAATGCTTAACCTCTTATGTCGATTACATTCTAATAAACCATTGATGACGAACAATCATTGCGAGGTTTAGTAACGAATTTCATTATGGCTCGGCGACGATCCCCTTACTCATAATTTATTATTATCACCTCCAGCGATTTGCAAGATGAGATGATACATTTCAAATTGATATTAATGGACTGTCCTCGTTACACTTGTTTTTCAAGCTAAGACCCGCTCGAGTATCTGCTATTTTTTAAAACTAAATTTCGTCATCCTGCTGCTCGCGATCCAGACACGTTTTCTTTTGGAGAAGTTTGTGGCTTAGGAAAACAAAATTTATTGTGCGTAAGTCGTTATAACTTTTGAATGATGTAGGGGAAAAAGGAGTCTCTCGAGTAGGAAAGGAAAGGATAAACTTGACTTGTAAGCGACTGCATTCCCAACGCTGAAATGAATTTAGTTTATGAGATAAGAGTGAGGGTAATGATTTTCTGCAGTGAGTTTAGTTCTTTCGGCATGGCAGTTTGATATGGGGTTAGATATTGCTTCTTTGGTGTTTGTTGACGTGTTTATTGAGTATTATCACTCTAACATTTGGATTAGATAGTGATGCATTCCAACATTATTCTTTAGTCATTCCTTAATAATGTTTGAAGGATTGAGGGTTCTATTTCCCTAAATTCATTTTGGGTACGATCGCGATCTCATCTCTTATTACTTGGTATTTTGCGATTTGTATGTTGGTGGATGGTTAGGCAACACCTTTTATCCATCATATGCATCATTGGACAACACCCCATTTTATATATATTTTGTTTTGTTTTGAATTTTGTTGTTGTAGTAGCATTTTGACATTAAATTGTAACTTATTGCTATGCCGATGATAGTCTAATAGTAGGGATGATGTTAGGTTGATTATAGTAGGAAATTTAAATCAAATGTGGTCGGGGATGTTAGCTTGACATTGACAATGGCATTAGGTTGACATTGTTAGTTGGCATTAGTCTAACATTGCCTGCTGGGATTAGATTGATGAGGGCATGTTACTAGCATGTAACTAATTTTGTGACATTATGATGGTATTGTTATAGTCACACTAACATCCCCTATAAATATGAAATTCAAATTTTACATGTTCAGGTGCATTTTTAAATCTCTTTACTAAAACTTTGTAATAATCAATCCATAAAGGTAATATTTGAAAGAGAGGGACCACACCCCAAGGGGAACAAGTGGGTCAAAACCTAGATACAACAAGAGAGAGCAAAAAAGGTCAAAGAACCCGGAAAATCAATGAATTGCCATAGGAGCGATCAAGAACTCAACAAAAACAAAAAAACAAAACAGGGCACAACCACCATGCCACTTGTGTGAAGTAGAAACACAACGCAAGAACAATGGCCCTTCAGCCCAGAAACAAGACAAGAATCAATTCATATCCTTACTGATGGTGGGTTTTTTATTAACGTGTGCTTTCTTTTTCCTGCCCACTACCGTCCATTCCTCGTTACTCACGTCTACTAAGACTAAAAGTACAACTTCCATATTTGTGATATAGATGTGCTCGTGATGCACCGAGGCCACATCCAATGGAGATTCTGCAGGTGACCTCTTGATTGGGTGGATTTTGAACTGTCACACGCATAGTCAACAGAATAAAATTTAGTGGTCCTTTAATGGCCTGGGAGTGACCACCACATCCAGATCCAAACTAACTATGAAATGTCTAGCAATAGATTCCTTCCACCACGCTAGTTTTTCACCTAGCTTGCATCTAGAGTGCTCGCAGCCTCCATAAGATGCCTTATTTGAAAGCAGCACCTGCATTTGAATGCTAACCCTTCGTAGAGTCAACCCTTGGCATCCAATTAATGCCGCGCTTATTTGCAGATTGATTTCTATTGGAAGGTCTTGCAAAGTGTCAAGATCAACCAAGATTCTAGCATAAGTTGTGTGAATCTAATCAGAGGTTTTAAATTTTACTTTTTCAAAAGATCCTAAAGTGTCACCTATAGTAGCAAGGCACGAGTTGTTTCATAGTTGTAATGGGAACCATGGCAAGTAGACCCAAACAGGGTAGGTGTTATAGCAAAATCACAAAGCACCTCTCGAATGGCTCAGTTTGAGATAGGGCATTCAGTGTGATTGCATAACATTGTTATCCTAATTGTGGGACAATGTGAAATGGGATAGCTCTCTGGAGAAGGTTGGTTCCTACTCCTAAACTTACCTACCACAAACTACTCCTAATGCAAGCAAAACTACTGACTAACCCTAATCTAAAGCTTCCAAGGAGACAAGGAAAGAAGGGTTTCATGAAATAAACCTACACTACGAGTGGTGATACACCAAGAAAGGAGTGCTAATCACTTCCCCTAGCCTACAAGATGATGAAGAAATGAACCATGGAGAGCATAAATAGTAGCACCACAGACCACAATGTAACATTCACCATTCCAAGTAAGCACAATACATCAAACCCCGTAATGGTCTCATGAGAAAATACACAGATCTTACAAGCACAATAAAGAGACAAGGAAAAATAATGAAAATAATGCAAGAATTGAAAAATAAATCACAAACACCACTTCAATTACTCCATGAATTAGCACAGATATTTTATAGAAAAAGAGGCATGTCACCATTACAATGACTTGGAGAAAGGCTTGAAGCCTCAGAAGAAGAGGGGTGCATGGGAGGAGAAAAATAACCAACCTTTTGCGCATTGCAACCCCCTTGCATTTATAGGAAGAAAACTTGAGTGAGAGAGAGGAGAAAATCCAATTTCTTGTTTCAAGTCACCTACAAAACCCATCATGATGCATGCAAGAGTGATGGGAAAACTTGCAGAGCCCATACCTTCATTAATTTTTCCTTGTTGTAGAAGAAAGCATGCCCATACTATCATTGATGGCTCTCACCTAACTAAGGCATTTTTACTATTCATGCATTTTTGGAAATCTAGAACATCTGAAATCTGAATTTGATGCTCCCGTGTTGTAGATAGTCTTTTGAGCTTTCCATCAACTGGATGTTTGCAAAAATCTAACAACCAGAGCTTCAGATATGCCCATTTTTGCATTTGGAGGTCCACAGGGGTCTCCACAATTTCAGGGTTTTGAAAACCTCCCAAAAATCCATATTCATGTCTTCAATATGTTGCCCTCTCTCATACCTTTCTATTGACTATATTTTTTGGGAATCAACAATCGACCCAAAGATACGACCATTTTCATGAAAGAGGGTTTTGGTTTTGTTTGGATCTAGCATTGTAAAGTTGTTTTAATGAGTAGCTCGTTGAGCTCTACGAGTTCTATTTATTTTCACCTCCGAATGGATTGTTGCATACCTATCGAGCTTCTCCTTCATGTCTTTGGCTTGGCATTATTCCTCTCCTTACCTTGATCTCTTCATTCATATCTCTACCGACCTTGAAAATGAGCCATTTATCTCCCTTGTTTAGCCGACGATCCTTTTGGCTTGCATTCCACAATGATCTTTACTACCCACCTTGACAACTTGCATTGTTTCATTGGCTTGACTACCCATGCAAGTTTCTGTTTTGCATGCTTCTCAACCAGTTACAAGTAGCTCCCTTTTGTGACTCCATCGAGTTCCACGGTCTGCCCACCTCGCCCAACTCCATGTGGTCTAGCTCACCGCCCAAAATACCTTGACCTATCCCATTTCGTGTTGACTCGGCCATCTCCACCAAAAAACTTGCTTCGGGATTTGTGAATGTCATTATCCTACCCGTCGTGTCGACTTAGGACTCTCCCTTTTCTAAGGTTTGGGCCCTTTCCATTTTGGGGTTTTGGGGCATTATTCACTGACATGGCCCATGAAACTCCGAGAATCGCCGAACCTCCGAAGTCTAAAATTTAGACTTCGAGTTTGGAAACCTCGACTCACTATGTGGAGTGCTATTCACCGAGCTCGGTGAGATCCCTAATTTCCCAAAGTGTCGAAGTCCAAAATTTAGACTTCGGCTTCGGGCCTTCAATCTATTTTCATGCATAAAACAACCTTGGCCACCAACGATGAGCTCGGCCAATGGGCTCCCTCCTTTCTCCTTTTCTCGTGCTATGGCTGGCTCGGTGAAATATGAATTGACCTCACCCTCCATTACTGCGAGCATGCTTGGCCGAATCCTGAATTGATCGCTTTGTCTAGCCTCTCGTCTTCATACCGTGGTTTTTCCAGGTTCCCGACCTCGATCGAGCCGACTCACCCCATATGTAGAGCTCATTTTTTCCACAAGCTAAGTGAGCTTGATTCGTTTAACTCAACCAACAACACCCGCCAATACTCACTTGTCATTGTGGAGAGCTTCCTTCCTTGTGAGCTCGAGTCTCATTGCTCTTGAGCCTCTCTTATTACTCCATCTTCTCCATGAATGGCCTCGAGCTCGACCTTTGGTCTTCACAAACCAACTTTGATATACTTTGTTGAGACCTTCAACTCGTATTTGATTTCATTGATTCTTCAATCTACCTATCCTTCTCAAAGTCACCCCGAATTACTTCCTTGAACCCCAAAATCACTTATAGATGAGAAAAGATTCTCCAGAGAAGGCTGGTTCCTATTCCTCTCGCTTCGATGCACACACAAAAATGCAGAGGGTTTGCTAAAACCTAATCTAACTTGCCAAGGAGACAGGGTAAGAAAATGCATAGAATAAAACCTAAACTACAAAGGTGATGCACCGAGGAATGTTAGACACTCGTTTTGCAAATTTAACACGTACTCACATAGATGCAATACAAACACCATGCACAGTAACCAAACCGCAAATAAGAGATCAAAATGACAAAGAATGAATACATGAGAGGGTCGAGAGTCAATCACAACACATATATTATTGCTCAAGAGTCGATATAAGATATCATGCAAAGGGCTAAGAGGCAAAAAGACTGGCATTACAACCCATATGGGAGGTTTGAAAGCTCCACAATTTCTCTTGCAAGCGAGGGAAGAAGGGAGGATGCAAAACAAGAATGTCCGACCCTTAAAGGAGCTCTTCTTTACAATATATATCAAGAAATGAGAGAGGGAAGAGAGAGGAAATCCAGAATCTACCCCAACCACTTCTTGGTAGCATTTAAAATCATCTCATTATGACAAAAGTGGCGGATCCTAGCAAAACGGCAGGCTGTCTAACAGGAGCGGCGAGCTGTCTGCTGCATTAAAGTTGGTAGTTGAAGCATTACTTCTATCTATCACCACGCGTCAGAGACATTTTCTTAATTTTCTCCCTCCAAACTACACCAAAATGCAAGATTGATCCTAGAATCATGTAGAGAATTTCAACAGCTTTCCGTTGATATAAAGAACGTGCAAATCCGAGCTCGATCGAAGATACGAAGGTCTCAAGATTTAGGGCACAAAACAGTGAAAACAGGATTTTTAAATTTCTTTTCCCGCGCTCCGCCATCCGGACGACACGTGGCAGCCTCCTTCACCGAGCAATTTTCTCTCTCCACCTTTTCACGGGCTTTTCTTTGGGGCCCCTTAAACTTGGACACGTGGCACTATTTCATCGTTCGACTCAAAAAACTCGCCCCTTTGACCTTTTGACCTTTTTCCTCGCGACACGTGTCATGCCGTGATTTGTCCACGGCCTCGCTGGATTTTCACGCCCACCGCGCCCTTTTGTCCCGATGTCCTAAAGCTTCACGGGATGAATCCTCCGATCCGCCCGAAATGGGCTTCCTCATCCCTTTTCTCGCCGGTGACACGTGGCGTGATCTCGATTGGCTTTCGCCTTTCCTTCTCCTTTGCTATCCGTGTCCCGCGCGCCCCTTTGTCCCACTTGTCCTCAGTGCTGAAGTTTCTTTTTTGGCCATCCGCCGATCCATTCCCGCTTCGTTCAAGCCCTTCATGCCCATTTGTCCCAAATGTCCCAAAGGCTTCTGGGACAAATTCTTCCGGCTTCGCCCGATTCGGCCGGGCTCAAGGCCCCTCCGCGCACTCTTGTCCCGCTTGCTCCCTGTAAAGGACTTGGACAAATTTTCTTTCTTTCGCCGATTCGGGCATTTCGCGCCCATTTGTCCCAGATGTCCCTTTTCTGTTTGGGCCGCCTGGAGGCTTTTCGCCGATCCGCGCCTTCCGCGTATAATTGTTCCAACTGTCCCAAAGGTGGCCTTGAGCAGGACTTAGCCAATTTTACGATTTTCCCATGAATCAATCTACTTGCTTGAACTAAAAACTTTGATGCATGTTATCAAATTAACTCTGGGGGGTGAAATTTGGATAACAATTTGGTGACTTTTCGGGTCACCCGCCTACTAGGTAGAAGATCGCTGGCCTTTAGCGATCCATCGGGCATGGAGTCATAAGCAATAACCTAAATGAGCCTCGATGTCGCAACCTCCTCTACGAGAGCACGCTGAATCAGTAAAAACTCAATCTAGGAGCGACAAAACTCGCACCAAAGCACTTAGGGAAACAAAACCTAACTACAACAAGACAATGTGCATACGCACTTAGAGGAATTGAAATCTAGGCTAATATTTACAAGGGTGAACCTTTTATTTTCAAGAAGAATGTTTGAGATAGATTCCATTTACTCGAATCTGCAGCTTCTTCACCATCCAATGAGGCCAATTGAAAGCATTGCTGCTTTCACACTTCATGACCATGTATGGGCCACTCCAAATGGCATCAAATTTTGAATGCCTTCCCGGTTTTGCCCTGTCCACATCCCATTTCAACACTAGATCTCCAACTTGAAAAGATCTATCTTTGGCCTTCCTATCAAAGGTCTTCTTGATCAAAGCTTGATCCTTTTCCATTGCTTGGGATGCCTGATTTCTGATCTCCTGCAGCTCCATCAACTCTGCATACCTCACCTCCATGGGCTCAAATTCAAGTAACTCCAGCTGCTTCATGAGTTCCAATGTTGGCAACTCAAGTGACATGGGCAAGATTGCCTCTCTTCCATAGACAAGCCTGAATGGAGAGTTACCTGTGGATCTTTTGGGAGTGATCCTATCAGCCCATAAGGCTGATTTCAGCTTGGTATGCCAAGACCTCTGATTCTCATCAAGAGTTCTCCTAATGATCCTCAACAAGTTCTTGTTTGTAGACTCGGCCTGGCCATTACCCTGAGGGTAATAGTTCGATGAAGTGCTTATAAATACCATTCTTGATGTAGCCCACTCACTACCTTAGATCCAATGAATGCCAATGCATTATCGTAGATTATTGTGGCAGGTACACCAAATCTGGTTGTTATTCCCTCATAAAAGTCTAAGATGCTAGACTCATTTGCCTCTTTGAGTGCTACTGCTTCTGTCCATTTGGTGAAGTAGTTTGTGGCTGTCAAAATCCATTTATGCCCTTGGCTTGAATTGGGATTAATGACTCCAATGAAGTCCAAACCCCATTGCATGAATGGCTGGTCAACTGAGATTGGATGCAATGGAAGGGCAGCAAACTTCTCTTTTCCTGTGAAGAATGCACAATTCTTACACCTCTTGATCCATGCGTAGCAATCGCTGAAGATTTTAGGCCAATAATAACCAGCCTTCATAATTTTTAGAGCTATCACTCTTGGCACAAAATGGCCACCAGCTGGTCCACCATGAAACTCTTCCAATACCCTTTGAATCTGACTCTGCTAATGCATCTCAAAGAAAGACTCCATTTACATCTTTCTTGAACAAAACTCCATCAACAATGGCATACGGACAACCTCGTAATCTGAAGTGTCTCCTTTGGGTCTTGTTCATCTCTCGGGGCACTGCCTGTACTCTAGGAAGTGCATAATACCTTGGGTCCAGCAAGGAATGGGGGAAGCATTGTCTTCTTCATGATTACCGCTTGCTCATGGCTGTCCCGACTCACAAAATAGCCTCTTCTTCGTTGCATACTTCCTTTTGCTTCCCTAAAACCAGCTGCTCACACAAATCCTTTCCTCTTACTAGCTTGGTGATCTTGATCTCAATGTCATACTCCATGACACGGTGATCCAACCTGCCCTTTTCTCATTCAAATCCTTGTTGAGGAGGAAGTCCTTAACTCCAAAGATGTGAGACCAAAGCAACTGGACCTTGTTGTTTGAGACTAAATGCTTGAATTTCTTCAAGCTTCGATTACCGCAAGTACATGCTTTTCAATAAAAGAGTACCTCACCTCGCAAATCATCTAGGCTCGCTAAAAAGGCAATCGGCTGCTCATCATTATCTTTGTTCTCACTGTACTGCAAATGGCAGTAAATAGTGTCATCACCTCCAAATGCATAGAGGATGAAATCCTTGAGAAGTCTCTGGGTTGATGAGAGTTGGTGCTTGAGATAGCTTCTTTGATTGCTTCAAAACTCTCCTTGCCTTCTCGCTGTCCACTTAAAAGCCATGCTCTTCTTTAACATTTTGGTGATGGGCTTGACAAGGGCTGCAAAATCGGGATAAACTCATGACAAAATTGATCCTTCCCAAGAAACTTTGAAGAGCCTTCTTGTGACTTGGCAATGGCAAAGTGCTTTTATGGCTTCAACCCTCTCTCGATCAATCGCACCCTCTTTCGAGACAACATGGCCAAGGAGCTTTCCTTCATGTGCAAGAAAGATGCACTTCTTGGGGTTCAAAGATACTCCGAACTTTCTACACCTCTCAAACACTTGCTCGAGGTGAAAGAGATGGTCTCACCGCATTCTTTGAGAAGACAAGTGATATCATCTAGATATATCAAAGCACTATCTTGTTGATCAAGCCTTTGAATGCCATGTCCATTGCCCTTTGAAAGGTAGCACCAGCATTTGACAGCCCAAATGGCATCTTCAGAAGCATATGTGCCCCATTTAGTTGTGAAGGCTGTCTTGAATTGGTCTTCTTCTTTCACCATCACCTCGATTATACCCCGAGTAGCCATCTAGAGAGAGAATCTCTCTCGAACCGGATACTACTTGCAATATTTGTTCCATCAAGGAAGCGGGTAATGATCTTTGAGAGATGCTCTATTGAGGTCTCTAAGTCCACACACAACCTGATTTCTCCGCTTTTCTTCCCGACCGAACCAAGTTAGCAACCCAAATTGAGTGCTTGATCGGGAATATAATGCTTGCCTCTATTAGCTTATTTAGCTCTTTCTTCATTAGAGGCTCAATGTGAGGGTTAACAGTGTCTCTCTTCTACCCGATGGGCTTAAAGATCCGGATCCAATTCTATGGTATGTTGTGCCAAATTCGATTGAATCCTCTCAAGTCTTCATAGCTCCAAGCGAAGACATCTGGAAATTCTTGACAAAGCTGTATGAAATCTGATTTCTCCTGCTCAATGGCCACTTTACCAATTTGAAGTGTTTTGCCTTCCCCAACCGGAATTGGCTCAATCTTCCTCTTGACTCGTATGTTAGCCTTTTCTTTACGGAATCGGTCGTTAGGGTCAAGATAGACTCCAACGTTACTAAACCCTCGGGAAGCTTGTTTGTCCGCACCGCACTACTTGATCCCCATACCGCCGCTTCTAGTCTGCCCCCGATTCCTAGCCGAGAATTCAGCTTCTTCTTGTAAAAATTGACGATCTGTTGATCGCTTTTCAAACACCGCCACCGGTGTTATTATCTCGAATCACCTGCCTCACAATCACATGGATATGTGGTCAGTGTTTTTCCCTTTTGATGTTGTCAACCACATCAAACGTTGCTCCAACTCACACGAGCCTATCCGCGGCTTCATTTTTCTTCCCCGGGTATGGACACAATGTCAAAGCTTCAAATCCTCAATGAGGTCCCATACCCTATTCTCAGTAGCTCCTCAAAGTCGCTTCTTCGTAGCATGTTGTCCTCTAACTTGGTTGACGATTAGCTCGCTATCCCCGAACACCTGCAAGTTATTTATCCCTTTTTTCCTAGCCCAATGAAGTCCATGAATCAAGGCCTCATATTCAGCTGTGTTGTTTGAACAAGAAAACTGGAAACGAAAAGTTGAATAATATTTGATGCCTTGAGGTGAAACAAGCATGGCTCCACCTCCTGCACCTTGCCTACTCCTTGATCCATCAAAAAACAGCCGCCATACCTCATTGTCATCATTATGGCTTGGCTTGGTGATGCTAGGAACAGTTGATTTTCTTCGTATATAATAGACTCCTACTTTCGATTCTTCTACTTCGATAGGGATCAAAAGCATGTATCTTGTTTGCCCATTCATCAAGAGTTAGGTCCGGATACTTCCAACCTTGGTGTCACCTCTATCAAGATTAGGGTGATCTTCTTGATCAAATGCCGAGCAATTGGCATTAATCTGACTTGGAGTGTAAGGCTCAATATGGAAGTTTGCAATAGGTTCGACTCTAATTGTAGCCTTAGTTCCATACCTTGTTCTAAACAACATGTGTGACCAATCAATGTAGACAAATACCCCCAATCTTGGCTCATGAAGTCCCTTGACAAGCAAAGGGCAAAGAGTGGTGGAAGGTCTATGATTGATATATCTTGTAAGACAACAACATTTGACATGCATGCAAGGTAAGACTCAAGTTTTTAATCACTCCAACTGCTGCTATTGTGCTGTCCCATCCAATTGCACTACCCCTTTAGATATTACTTCATATTGAGACCCAAATGATCAGCTATTTGCTTGGGCATCACCGAGCTACTTGCCCCGAATCAATCATGCAATTGTGTACTAGTTTATCCCCAATGATTAATGAAACATAGAAAGGAGGGGGCTTCAACATTTTACCTTGTTGCCCTCCATGGCTTCCTTCAGCCGGGCAGCATTTGTAAGCACTTTGTCTCGCATCTCGAACCTCGCTGATTCAAGTCAGTTGTCCAATCCTTCATGGCAGCTTGCAGCAGCAGATCTCTTTGTCCTCGGGATGGATAGGGATTCCCACATTGATATATTGACGTTAGTCTTCTTCATCTGCTCAATGATACCGAACGGGATGAAGTATCCTTTTGTTGTCCCTTGGTTTGTACATTTACCCTCAGCACGTGGGCAGCAAAACAAATGGCATTTGAGTTGGCCTAGGGGCTGTTCTCTTGCTGCCCTTGTGCACTTGAAACTGACTTTGCTTGCCAATCATTTGTGGAGCCATGGAAGGTTGTGGATCGGCTAGGGCTAATGGCTGTTCTTCACCCAAATTTCTCCTCTTTGACCTTGTGTTGGCTGCAACACCTCGAGAGACTCGCTTGATTCATGCCACGTAAATCTTCCGCTTGCGCTTCACCAACGTGGTGTCATTTGGGGCTGATTGCTGTTGGAATGTTTCTTGTTGTTGATCGCTTTCTCGATCGCCCTCTCCCTCCACACCAAGAGTTGTTGTCACCATCGTGCTTGATTGAGAGCACCATCAAACACATGGATTGGTTATGAGGCTCGCTGCATGGAAAGCACCAATCATATTCCCGAGCAATGTTGTTCTCAGTTGGCACTAATGCCTTAGAGGCAGATATATAGCATTTGGATTATAGGGCTGAATGGTCTATTAGAGGGAGGCCTTGTTTGATTCACATTTGCAACCTGGATTAGGTGGTCTTTGTGGTTGGTATGGCTGCCTATTAGGCTGAGCTTGAGGTTGATAGGAAGGTCTGAAACCTTGGGCTTGTTGCCTCTTAATAGTAACCAGCTCATTTCCCAAATTTTGCAAATCTGCTTTCATGACCTCTCGGAGTTCATTTGAAGCACTTGAGATGAAGTGAAGTTTCACTTGAACTCGATTTCTAGGGGTGGGAACAGAGCCAAAGTGGGTGCTTGACTAGTGCTTGGATTTTCTAAGTTTGGATACAAGGGCATGGGAGGCCTAGGAGCCAGTTTACCAGCTTGAATAAGACAGTTTTTGGCTCTAATGGCAATGCTATAAGCCATAGGGATTGTTGTGCCTCCCATGGACTGAATTAACATAGAAATATCATAATTCAAAGCTTTAAGGTAATATAGAAAAGCACCTTCTGCTGTTGGCCTGACTGCCACTGGAATCCTATCCCAAGACCTTTGAAATCTGAAGTTGAAGTCAGTCAACTGCTCATTGGGAGCTCTCTTGATAGTTGTCAGCTGCTCCAAAAGAGACAAGTTGTCTCCCTTCTCTCCAAATTGCTCATGAAGTGCAATACACAAATGATTCCAGCTTTGTGATAGAACCACTCCAAGGCTCCTAAACCATCAGAATGCTTTACCCTCAAGGAAGATGCCAAGAATTTGACACCACTTGCATTTCATTGATTTCATGGATCGACAAAGGTTAGCAATATCTTTAACATGATCACCTGGAGTAGTCCGATTTTCTCCTGAAGTAGGGAATGTTCTTCAAGGCTGCAATAGAACTGGATGTCTGCATTGAGAGCAAGTGGGCTCACTGCTCGTGAAGTTGACGTAGGGATTGTTCTCGAGCCATTCTAATCGGTCTTAAAACCCTCAGATACCGAATGAAAGGCCTTGCTGTGTGGAGGAGTTGAGAGAGTTCTGCTTGGTGGAGATGGAGACCTTTGAATCCTTCTTCCTCTTTTCCTTCTTCTTGAGATAACTCAGTATTCAAACAACACTTCTTCTTCTCCAACTCTTGACCTTGTGGTGATTCTTCTCATGAGTTTTCAGCCCGCACCGCTGAAACCAGCTGATTCTTCCCTCGAGTCGCCAGATATGCAAATAATAGCTCTTATAAGCAAGAAAACTTGCAGCAGATGCATATCAACTTTGCTGCAATATAAAATGAGACCTCTAGGTCCCACCGGCGTGCCAAAACTGTTGTTGCAGACTCACAAAGACTCCCGGATGCAAATCAGCTTCTAGGTTGATGTTCGTGCATCCAAAGGTGATTACACAACATGGAATCCTTTCTCCAAGCGTGGGACTTGTAAAGATGAGAAAAGATTCTCCAGAGAAGGCTGGTTCCTATTCCTCTATTCAGATGCACACAAAAATGCAGAGGGTTTGCTAAAACCTAATCTAACTTGCCAAGGAGACAGGGTAAGAAAATGCATAGAATAAAACCTAAACTACAAAGGTGATGCACCGAGGAATGTTAGACACTCATTTTGCAAATTTAACACAGACCACATAGATGCAATACAAACACCATGCACAGGTAACCAAACTGCAATAAGAGATCAAAATGACAGCAATGAATACATGAGAGGGTCGAGAGTCAATCACAACACATATATTATTGCTCAAGAGTCGATACAAAGATATCATGCAAAGGGCTAAGAGGCAAAAATACTGGCATTACAACCCATATGGGAGGTTTGAAAGCTCCACAATTTCTCTTGCAAGCGAGGGAAGAAGGGAGGATGCAAAACAAGAATGTCCGACCCTTAAAGGAGCTCTTCTTTACAATATATATCAAGAAATGAGAGAGGGAAGAGAGAGGAAATCCAGAATCTACCCCAACCACTTCTTGGTAGCATTTAAAATCATCTCATTATGATAGAAGCGGTGGATCCTAGCAAAATGGTGGGCTGTCTAACAGGAGCGGCGAGCTGTCTGCTGCATTAAAGTTGGTTGTTGAAGCATTACTTCTGTCTATCACCACGCGTCAGAGACGTTTTCTTAATTTTCTCCCTCCAAACTACACCAAAATGTGAGATTGATCCTAGAATCATGTAGAGAATTTCAACATCTTTCCGTTGATATAAAGAACGTGCAAATCCGAGCTCTGGATCGAAAGATACGAAGGTCTGAAGATTTAGGGCACAAAACAGTGAAAACGGATTTTTAAATTTCTTTTCCCGCGCTCTGCCATCTGGACGACACGTGGCGTGCCTCGGTTTCTTGAGAAATTTTCTCTCTCCACCTTTTCATGGGCTTTTCTTGGGGCCCCTTAAACTTGGACACGTGGCACTATTTCATTGGTTCGATCGCTCAAAACTCACCCCTTTGACCTTTTAGACCTTTTTCCTCGCGACACGTGTCATGCCGTGATTTGTCCACGGCCTCGCTGGATTTTCACGTCCACCACGTCCTTTTGTCCCGATGTCCTAGTGCTTCAGGATAGAATCCTCCGATCCGCCCGAAATGGGCTTCCTCGTCCCTTTTCTGCCGGTGACACGTGGCGTGATCTGATTGGCTTTCGGCTCCTTCGGCTATCCGCGTCCCGCGCGCCCCTTTGTCCCACTTGTCCTTGTGCTGAAGTTTCTTGTTTCGGCCGATCCGGCCGGTTCGCGTCCTTCGCGTCCATTTGTCCCAAATGTCCCAGTGCTGTCTGGGACAAATTCTTCCGGTTCGCCCGATTCCTCGCGCTCTCGCACTTCGTCCCGCTTGCTCCCGTAAAGAAAGGACTTGGACAAATTTTCTTTCTTTCGGCGATTCGATTTCGCATCCATTTGTCCCATGTCCCTTTTCCATTTGTCCACCCGAGGCTTTTCGCCATCCGCGCCTTCCGCGTATAATTGTCTCCAACTGTCCCAAAGGTGGCCTTGGCGAGGACTTAGCCAATTTTACGATTTTCCCCGATCCTACGCCTTCTAAAAACTCGCATGTTATCAATTGTTCCAAATTTGGATAACAAAACCCAAAGGTCACCATATGGCTCCAAAGGTTTTCCCGAACATCAACACGACTCGGTTCAGCAGAGCTACAAGCTAATTTTACGATTTTCTATTTTTGCAAATTCCTTCCATTTGGAATCCTTGATGTCCATTTTTCCTTGGGGAAAATGGATAACAATTTGGCAACTCGTGGGGGCATCTTCCTGCTAGATGCTCAAAGACCAATATCCCAAGTCTTCATTGGGCACGGAGTCAATGGTGATAACCTCTTCTCGATCCAATCCTTCGAATTATGTCCCCAACTTGCATTTCCCAATTTTCATAAGAAAATCTTAAGTTTTGCATTAGTGGAAAATGGTTTTGATTTGGATTTTCTTTCCTTTTATTTTTCTCGCAAGTTGGGTTGTCCTATATTCTAATACTGCAAGTAGGTAAAGCACACTGCTGAAACCCATGATTACTTGGAATACATGGCACACTACGAAAATTTGAGTAAGACATTTTATGAGTTTGTATATCATGGAACTCTATTAAGTTCTCGAATCTCTTCGATCTTCTAAAATTTCCATCTTTGACCCACTTTGCTTGGGACTGTAAGCTATGAAAAATCACAGTGAATGAAAGACAAACAATAAAATTGCAAACCTTCCAGTAATTCCTTCAATGAAAACCTCAGTAAGGTTGTGGAGACTTTGTCTATGGAACCTTGCAAATGAATGTGGGTGCTCTTGAATATTATCCAAATGTGAGTACAAATGCTATAAACAGAGATAGTTTGGAAATCTTCAGATTGCAAATTGACAAAGTTTATTTGCAAACAATTTAGGAGGATTTGTAAGAGAGTAAAATTGAAATTTATAGAAGCAAAAGTGATTAGAACTTGGTTGAACACGGTTGAATTCACATGCTAAAAATAGCATTCGGGGCATTTAGGGGTAGTAATAGATTTAATTGTAGAAGTTGCATCCGGGAAGGTGGTTGTACGTGCAATTCAATTACCCCCACCTTTCTAGGATTTTGGAAGTGTAGTTAACTAGGATGAGGATGTGGAGTCCAAGTGGAGTCTAAGTGGATGTTGATAGAAATAAGTGGAATTAAATAACTAAATTTTATTAGTATTTAATTGTGAGGAGATAAGAAACCATTTAAATAAATAAATGTTTAATTATATTAGCTAGAATATGTTAGGAATTAATTTAAGTAATTCCAAGAGAATGGTATAAATAAATTAAATTAATTGTGAGGAGATAATTAACCATTTAAATAAATAAATGTTTAATTATATTAGCTAGGAGGGTGTAGGAATTAATTTAATTAATTCCAAAGGCCTGTTAGAATTATATTATTTAATTCCAATGGGTAGGAATACAACTTAGGTAATAGAATTAATTTTAATTAATTATAAAGGGAATATTTGAATGATGAAATTAATTTAATTAATTCCAAAGGGGTGTATTATGCGAGATAGAATTAATTTAATTAATTCTAATTAGATAGAAGTGGGATAGAATATGTATGTATTTTTAGGGTGTCTACATTTTGCCCCTCTTTAAAGTGCTATTGTGAAGTAATAGTGCTTTTAAAGATAGTAGATGCATGCAGATCGGCGAGCGAAAAATTGTGAAGCATCAAGATGCCCCAACAAGCAAAATGGTAAAGGAATGCCCCCTCAAGCAGGTGGATGATGCAACAAGGTAGTGGACAACCGCTTGATAGGAAGAAAGCAAGGGATTAGAACAAGGATGAGAAAGGACTGTGTTCGTAGCATGAGCGTTATTTGGAGAGTAATTTTTAGAGCAACCTAATTTTTGTTGTTGCACAATAGATTTTTCACCATGATTATGAAAGAATCAAGATGGTTAACCCAGATGCGCGTAAACAAACACACACAACAAAGAAAATATATAAAGGAAAACAAACCCAATATACAAAGTAGGTGTCAACACCAGGGTTATAAAGGAACCAAGATGTGATCACACTACTTGTAAGTGGTCCAAAAAGAGTAAACATCAACAATGCAAAAATTTGAAAAAGAAGATAATCAACCATGCCCCTAATGCATGCCACAATAATGATTAAGTAGATACAAATTCTCCCAAGTGGGAATATGATCAGACTGGAAGAGCAGAGTTAAAGTGACTCCTTATGACACTCTTTTTTAATCTGTTGTGTAAATGATCAAAGTTGAAATTTCCCAGTGAAGTTATATGGCAAAGGAAAAATAGTTTAGTGACTTTCCCCAAACAGAGTTAGCATATCATGCAAAGGGAAGAAAGTGATAGTTGCAAGATTGACACAATCATTAGGGTAATAGATAAAATATGATGTTTATTAAGATTGTATTGAGATGTTAAATGATGCACTTTAAGTGTTTTCCAATTATAGGATTTCTATGATAAGTGAATGTTTGTCCGAAAGTTTTGTAATTTTTTTAATTTTTTTGGATTTTTGAAATATTTGATTTTTTTATGGACTTTCGTAAGTTTTGAAATGCAAACAAAAATGAAAAAATTCCATGTCTTAAATAAACCAGGACGAAAACACAATACGTGCAAATGAAAAAAATATATAAAAGAAGTAATAGAAAGAAACCCAATATGAATAGGAAGGAACCACACCAAAGTTATATGTGAACTAGGATGCGAATAAATTTCCTACAATTGGTCTACAGTAAAGATAAACAAAGTAAAACACAATGACAAACTGAAAGAATAAAAATCATCGTCCTAATGTTAACAAAATGAAAATATACAATACAACATGTCAAAATGACGTCTAATGACACTTCGAATGTGTTCGACATTGAAGAAATAGATAGATTTGATCTCCCCAAGTGATAGCTTAGCACGTGAGAGGATTGGATCAAGGTGAAGAGCGGAGTGATACTTAGATACTCCAAAAATACTCTTGTCAGATCCCATTGAAGTTTGATCTGTATTGGATTAAAATGTAAAATCCAAGTGTACCCGAAGGAAATATTATATTGCAAAAGGGTAAATGATTGCCTCGGGAATAGATATACACCACGGGAAATAAACATGAGTATGTTATGGAACAATCATGAGGAGTACCATCGAATGGCGAAGGTGTTGAACTGTGTTATCCAGTTGTTGAAATTTTGTCAAACATTATCTGAATGTTTTGATTATGACAATTTGAAAATATTTTTGGATTTTTGGACATTTTAATATTGTTTTTGTGTTTTTGAACAATTTAATATTGTTTTTGTATTTTTGAAGTTTTGATATTATATTTTTAAAAAAGTTTTGTGAGACATTTTTGAATTTTTTTTTGTATAGTACAACTCAGTAAAAAGATACACTACTTGAAAGCAAGTGCAAATAATTAAAAGCATTTCATTCCATTGGCAAAAATCTAGAAGATAAGATGATGATGTGTGACCCCGCTCGTGGCTCCACGCAACTAGAAATATGTGAGGGATCATCACCGAGAGCCAAGAAGGATGAGAAAATGAGATGAATAACAATATGAAAGGTGAAGAGAAAATATGCGATGACACAAGTTGTAATAATGATCCGTATGAGAAAAATGTAACTCATCTTTAGTCAAGATTATCTAACCGATTACAAGATGATTCCACTTTATAGGTTTTGAATTGATTAGAAAAATTGGGTTGAAGGAATTTTTGTCTCTTGTTAACATGAGCAGCTAAATTACTTCTTGGGATGTTTTTGATTAAGCACTTTGATTAAGATTTCATAAAGGCTTTATTGAATGATTATTTATTGATTTTTGTGAAGGACACCCTACATGTTGCCCCATGCCATTAGTAAAAGGCAAGGACTCAACACCAAAGATAAAATGTAGGTGAGTAAGGGATTTCTTCGTTCCTAATCTCATACTTCTAGTAAGAAGTATGGGCTTATCACCGAAGATTATGAAGGACGAAAGGTGTATTGATTTTATAATTTTTGTATTTTTATATGTTGATAGTGTGCTTCTTGTGAAAGAAAATTATGCCCCCAAGTCTCGGTCTCATGTGACTAGTATGATGCAAGGGTTTAACACCGTATATTGAGATGAGAAGTCAAAAGGACCGAGGAAAGAAGTTTAGTGCTTTCAATGAAAAAGAGAGCTTATTTGAAAGGAGGAGTTTCCATCGCAAGCTTCAAGAAAAAACCATAGGTAAAAAGATTTGAAATGGTAATAAACCATAACAAAGATGAGACACACAATGCAAAAGAGGAACAAGGTTAACATGTGTAGTAAGAGGTGAAGAAGGATAGTATATGATAATGGTATGATTAAGGTATCTGACAATAGATGGAATTCCTAACATTATTTGTATGCACTTTGTCGTTTCTGATTGGCAAACATTGCTCAAATACAAAGTTTTATTCTCTTTTTGTGCTTTTTGAGGTTTTTGAATTTTGGAGAATGAAGCTTTGAAATGGACTTATAAAGAAAAAGGTTCATGTTTATTGAATTTGAATGGTCCTAAGATACAAGACTGGGTGTAGATGAAAGGCAAGTCAAAATATTGAATCAAACGATTCGATGGGTCCTGAAGTACTAGACTTGGGCGGACAGGATCCAAGTTAAAGGATGTGTGATTGGATAAGTCTTTGATGAGATCGAAAGACATATGTGATGTTAGAAGAATATTGTCGATGCGGGGAAGATGTTGAGATACATATTCACCTATGAGTGAAAGAGTGCGAGGAAAGAAGGATAGATCTCTAGATGTATACTTAGGGTTCCTTGTAAGCCATAGAGAGGAAATAGTCAATGTTTCTCCTTCTAGGTTGTGAATTAATTGATTGACAAAACATTTGCAATTAAATCTTAAAACGGTTGAATAAGGATATTCCTGGGTATACGCACCTCAAGGAAAGTGTGTTAGGATAATTATTTATGCATTGTATAATTAATTGTTATTATTTAATTATTGTTGTTATATAGTTTTATTAAACCATATTTGTCTTAGTATATTCACGGATATAATTGTTATGTTGTTATAACAATTATATCATTATTCATTTGTGCTTCCCATATGATATTTTGGAAGCTTTTGTATTCATACATATTGTTGCACCTATGTAACATATTTATTTGTTTGTATATTTCTGTCCAATATGTATAAATATTACAACACTCCATTGTAATGGTTGATTGAGTTTAATAAAGATAATCAAAGCTTTCCATTGTTGCTCAATTTACATTTGGTACCAGAGCAAGAATCTGGACCTGTGAGGCTGTGAAGGTATGGAAGAGAGAGAAATAGAGAGAGAGAGGATATTGGTGAAGCGTTTGTAGTAATTGAGAGCCTGTGCAGCCTTGTGCAACCTCCCAGCCCCAGCCCTACCTCCCCCACATCCTCTTGCTCATTCCAGGTGTTAGGAATGCACATTTTTTTTGCACTGGCGCACCCACCACTAGGCAAAACTTGTTGTAGGCATCGAAAATAAAAAATATTTTTCTCCCCATTAGGGGTTTTATCTCTAATATTAGAGATATATTTAGTCTCTGCTAAAACTAGAAGGCTGTTGTAATTGGAGGATTGTGCTAAAAATTGGAGATTATTTTTTATCTGGAGGCCTGTGTGTATGTGGAGCTTCTGACCGGGTTACTTAAATCTTTTCCTCTAACCAAGATCTCCACTACCAGGTTGCATTTCTCTATTCTCCATCACCTTATCTCCCTTCGAGCTCCTTCTCAAATGGTGACCTACATACAAAAAAACAACATATGTCGGGAGATAAAGGGAGTTGTTCCACACTCCACGCAAAGACCGCATCAACAAAAAAAATATAGTGGCGAGGCATTTGTAACAACGAACTCCGCAACACAAAAAAACATTGAATGAGGCTTTAATTCCTCATGCAGACCAGCAAAAGCATTCAAAGCAAAATCAACATGGTGACTGCATTAAAAAACAAAGAAGAATCAACAAAACTCAAAGGAAAATACAAAAAAGGGGAAGAGCAATCAAAATGGCGGCCAAAGGAAAATAAAGCAAAGAACAAGGAGATAAAGTCATCTCAGATCCATTTTTGAGCTTTGAAAACCCTAAAACCACCTCAAACCAGCAATCGCCACTTGGAACTTCAGCCAAATCACCATTTTAAAAGGTGAGTTCAAAATTCATCTTCTTTTAATACAAGTTTGTTCATTTCATACTCCAAGCGCTCATAGAGCCTAATTGGATGAGTGGATTGACTTAGAAGTGAGAGGTGTGGGTGTTTGAATCCCACCCCCAAATTCTATTTTGAGTTTAGCATATATTTAGGCGGAACCGCTAACTTTAGTGAAAAATTCAAATTTAGTTATAACTAACTAAATTTAGCAGGGAAATCCCTAATTTAGGGTAAAAACCTTTTTCCCAATTCAGCCTATTTTTTTATTCGGACATTTTTTGCTAAAGGAGGCCTATCCAAAAATTGCATTTTCAGCTATATTTTTGCAATTATTTGGCAATGAGGTCATTTTGTGCTTCGAGACCACTGGGGCCTACAAAACAAAAATGTTTTTGCCTTCCATTCAATTTTTTTATAGATTTTTGAATGTAATTTGTATACTTCAATATATTGTACTAATTTATAGGTTTCCATAGTCAACTACAAACTTTGTAACTACTCTGAACCTGCAAAATTGTAATAAAAATAGTTAAAAATTTGTTCTAAACACTCACAAGATCCTAGATCTCATTCGCAGTGTTTGGTATACACGGTGCCTCTGGGAAGCGCTTATGGGTAAATCCATCACGAATACTACTTGCACTTAATGCCTAATATAGTTGCAAATAACGTCATCTAGGCATTGACCCTTTAAATCAACGAGGAGTAATAACGTCACAATACACACACTATGAGACATCCCATCCGTCTCAGTGAACGATTGCATGACATAAATCCAGATCGATAAATTATCTAAGTATATATTGAAGTTACACATGTGTATGAAGATATTTCTTTGAGCCGTGTGTAATAATAACATGTAGACCCCTCTCAAGATTGTCTTGGTACCATGTATTGAATTCTTTCACGTACATTAACGCATATTTCACGTACCGTCGGGTATATAGAAAGGGCGAGCTTCTTCCACGTACCACTAGGTATATCGGAAGGGCACGTATATAGAAAGGTTCAGTATATCGGAATGATGGTATATAGATTGGGAGACCTTATACTTGGAGTGATAAGAGCCAAACCTTGTCAGTGATTTCTGTAAAATGGGCACCAATGCCCCCAAATTTTTTCTTCCAGATTCACAACTACTCAAAGGAAACAACTATGCTACATGGTACATCAAGATTGATGAGACTCTTGACAATTACAACAGGTGAATGCCCGGATGATTTAAAGGGTCGATGCTCGATGACGTATGTTACAACACACACATCATTGGCATAGTTTGATAAAGTAGATCAAAAGGCCAAACTCATCATCTTGTTTAGAGTGTCCGACAATGTGCAACCCCACATTTGAGATGCCAAAATAGCCAAAGAAGTGTGGGATAAGTTGAGCATAGTATACGAGGCCAAGAACAAGAATGTTATACTAAATTTGCAGAGTCAGTTACACACATTGAAGTTCAAATAGAATGAGAAAATCAAAGCTTTCTTAAGAAGAGTTGCAGAGTTGAGGGCTTCACTTCTAGCCCTGGGAGAAGTGGTCTTAGATGATGCTCTCATTCCCATTATTCTAAGAGCACTCCCCTCTTCTTACCAATTTTTTTTTTTACAACACTAAACGTGTTAGATATGACTGTTAGTTTTGACAAATTGGTAAACCTACTGCAACAAGAGGAAGCAATGCACAATAAGGATGATTAAGAAGAGTAATAACTCTCTTCACATCAAAATGGAAAGGAAAAGGTAAAGGAAAACCTAATTCCTATCAAAAATCCCAAAATAAAAATCAGAATCAAGGGGACAGACAACAGAAGAAGCAATGTCCTATCTGAAAAGAGGACATGACCTAAAAGATTGTTGGTATAATACTTACAAGAAAGGTTCATCTAGTAACTTTGGACCTCACCAACAACAATCTTACAAGGGACATTCTAACCACAATAAAGGGAAAAAAAGGGGAACTGGAAAAGAAGACCCCATCAACAAGGAAATATTGTTGAGAAATAAGAATAGTCAGACAATGAAGACTACTTGTTCATTACTTGATCAAGTGAACCATCCACGTCATCTAGTGATGTTTGGTATGTTGATTCAGGGGCCACTCAACACATGACCAGCCATAGAGACTAGTTTATTTCAATGAGGGACACGCCATTGAAAAATCATGTTTCGTTGGGAGATGATTCTTCATATACAGTTTAGGGGATTGGGAACATTTCTCTACCCCTTGTTTCACGCAACTGTAGACTTTCAGATGTCTTATATGTCCCTGGGTTGACAAAGAATCTACTTTCAGTCAGTCAACTCCTTGATCACAATCTAAAAATTTACTTTGATAGTCATTCTGGCAAGAAAACATGTTTGATTCGAGATAAATCATGAGGCTCAAAAATAGTTGTGAAAGCCTCTAATGTGGGATGCATGTTCCATCTTGATTTTGTCCACAGAGATGATCAGCAATTGTGGCTAAGAACTCTACCTCAACACAGTTGTGGCATTAGAGACTTGGTCATGTAAGTTTCAAGTATCTTGAGACACTTTGCACATGTAATATGGTATATGGGCTACCATCTCTTCATAAGGATACATACAAGTGTCCTCACTGCCTAGCAGGAAAACAAAAAAGAGCTTCGTTCCAGAAGAGTACATTTTGAGCTCATGGAAAACTTGACTTGGTTCATACCGATCTTTACGTTCTGATGTAACCAAATCATTCTGGATTCCAATAATTCATGCTTTGTGTTGATGACTATTCAATAAAAATGTGGAATTTTTGTCTTCGCAAGAAAAGTGAAGCTTTTGAAACTTTCAAGAAGTTCAAAGTAGCAGTTGAGAAAGAAACTAGTTGTCACATCAGAACTCTCCACTCAGATCAAGGGGGGAAATCACCAGTATTGAGTTCGAGACTACCTACAAACTCATGGGATTCGTTGACAAATGCCTCCTCCACGCACACCACAAAAAAATGGTGTTGTTGAGAGAATAAATCGTACTATCATAGAAATGGTGCGATGCATGATCGATGACTCTAGACTTGCAAAGACATTCTTGGTGGAAGCAAGAAGAAAACAATAGGTGTATTTTTTGAACAGAGTGCCCATAGTTGCTCTTGATGGAGTAACACCACAAGAAGCATGGTCAAAATGGAAACCATCTATTACACACCTCAGAGTATTCAGGTGTAAAGCAAAGCATGCACATACCCAAGCAGAATAGAAATAAATTGGACATGAAGTCACAGAAACTCGTCTTCATTGGGTATAGTGAAGAGACTCTTGGGTACAGATTAATGGATCCTAAGACCAAAAAATTCTACACCAACAGAGATGTTAAGTTTTTGAGAAGAAGGAAGCAGAGAATCCTCCTCCAAACTCACCAGATGTAGATTTTTCACCAGTTGTAAAAATTGAAGTTGATGTTCCCTCAGAAGATGAAAGTGATGATGGGGATGATGGTGTTGATCAGATAGAACCATGACCCACATGAACAGTTTATCGTATGTCCAAGTGGTGTAATAGCACATTACAAGATGCAAGAATGGATGCTCCACTGGATACATCCACCCTTGGACCACGGACTCGCAGTAAAAGAAGAGAAGAAGTTAACTTTCCTTTGATGAGTAGAGTTATTGAATTTGAAGAGCCCTCTACAGTCTAGGAAGCCCTACAGTCAAAATCTTGGAAAGATGCCATGGATTCTAAATATCAATCAAGATGATGAAGAATAGCACTTGGAAAATTTTTGATCTTCCACCAATGAATAAACCCATTGGATTCGGATGGATATTTAAAATAAAGTACAAAGTAGATGGGACAAAGGTGGACAAGTATAAAGTGAGACTAGTAGTAAAGGGGTATGCACAAAAAGAAGGCATAGACTACAAGGAGACATTTTATCCCACAACTATGATCAAAACAATCAAAATGATATTTTCTCTAGCTGCACAATTTGGTTGGAAAGTCCATCAGATGGACGTAAAAAGTGCCTTCCTAAATGAAGATTTACAAGAAGAAGTCTACATGACTCAACCTGAGGGATATGTAGTACTTGGTCAAGAAGCAAAGGTATGTAGAGACCAGAAATATCCGTATGGCCTCAAATAGGCACCCCAAGCATAGTAAATCAAGATTGATGAGCATCTCGTATAACATGGAT
This sequence comes from Taxus wallichiana var. yunnanensis, assembly GCA_018340775.1. Lineage (NCBI taxonomy): Eukaryota > Viridiplantae > Streptophyta > Pinopsida > Cupressales > Taxaceae > Taxus > Taxus wallichiana. The sequence goes on along the minus strand of CM031236.1, from coordinate 227,977,647 downwards.
TTGTTAGAAATCCATATGATCCCAATATTTACCTCAAAAAGTAAGGGGGAGATTGTGATTGTCGTTGTCTATGTCGACGATCTAGTCATCACTGGAAGTTCAGTGAGGATGATCGATGTAACAAAGAAAGATCTTAATCGATCGTTTGACATGACAGATCTTGGGCTAATGCATTATTGTCTTAGATTGGAAGTATGGCAGAAAGAGAATCACATCTTTGTTTCTCAGATGAAATATACCAAGACAACACTTGAGAAATTCAAGATGATGGATTGCACATCAATTGCGACACCTATGGAGAATAGGTTGCATTTATCTCATTCAGATCCATATCCTTAGGTAAATGCCACTCTCTATTGGCAGTTGATTGGGAGTCTCATTTACCTGACCTACACTAGACTAGATATCATCTTTGCAGTGAGCTATCTATCCAGGTTCATGCAGGAACCCAAAGTTTTTCATTGAAAAGCAGCAAGGCACATTTTGAGATATCTCAAAGGATCATTGGATCTTGGTCTAGAATACAATAAGAACCACAACTTCTTCTTGACTAGATATTCGGATTCAGATCATGCAGGTAACATTGATGATAGAAAATTCACTTCTAGTTTTGTATTTTTTATGGGATCTGGACCAATATCATGGGGAAGCAAGAAACAACACTTCGTTTCTTGCTCTTCCATAGAAGTCAAGTATCATTCTATAGGAGAAGTTGTCTGTGAAGCGATATGGCTACGTCGCATACTAGAAGGAATTGGAATACCACAGGACAAACTGACCACCATGTTTATTGACAATGAAGGTGTTCTTAAACTTGTTTACAATCTAGTGTTTCATGAAAGAATAAATCACATTAAGGTACAATTTCATTTCATACGCGAGCATGTGTTGAGGCACAACATCCAGCTTCAATTTTGTCCAATAGCTGAACAAAGAGCAGATATCTTCACGAAGTCACTTGCACGTGATTAGTTTGAGTTGTTCAGAGAGTTCCTCTCCTCATCCCTTGAGACAATGTAAAATTAAGGGGGAATGTTAGGATAAATAATTATGCATTGTATAATTAATTTTTATTATTTAATTATTATTGTTATATGGTTTTATTAAACCATATTTGTCTTATTATATTCACGGATATAATTGTTATGTTTTTATAAAAATTATATCATTATTCATTTGTGCTTCCCATATGATATTTTGGAAGCTTTTTTATTCAGCATATTGTTGCACTGTGCAAACATATTTATTTGTTTGTATATTTTTGTTCAATATGTATAAATATTGTAGCACTCCATTGTAATGGTTGATTGAGTTTAATAAATATAATCGGCTTCCGCCCTGTTTCTCAATTTACAATGTGCGCATGTAGATATCTTGACAAGTAGGAATCATCATTGATGAGATTCTTGCAGGATGGATCATGTGAGGTATAATGGACATGAAAGGTTGCGTTGAAGCAAGTGTCCAAACTTGTTGTGGTTGTATTTCGACAACAAGACTAGAGATGTTAGGCATAGGAAGAATGGAATGAAGCTCAATTGTGCTTGATGAAGGACCCTCCTCTGTCATGTAAAGTGTTGAAAGAGATTCTTGAAGAAAATTCAAGTTCTTGTTAGGTGTTAGAAGATTGTTGTCCAAAATCAGGTTCAATGTCTGTTTGGACTATAAGAAGAAAATCTATAGAAGAAATGGATTTTTTTAAAGGGGATATACCTTACATTCATCGAATGTCGGTATGAATAGAAGTGGGAATAACAATCAACTATTCATTTGAAGGTGTGGAAGTTGATAGGTCATATGTTGTAAGAGATTCATTGTCAAGATCTACAAATATCTCTTCTCTTCATCGTCAATTAAGTCTTGGACATAGTTCTTAAAATGTACATTTATCTGTTGAGTGGCCATCAATGTGATGAAAATCACAATATGTATGAGGTTTGTACAAATTTATGGCTTAGGTTATCCTTGATCAAAGGTCTTGTAAGGGGATATTTATCATCCTAGCCATTTTGAGTTGATGAAATACACTAGAGAGACTTTAACCGAGGGGTGTAAACTTATGTTTAACTTTACACGGTGTAGTGTCTTGGCTAGGTTGTATGATTGGATTTTTGATTGATTGGTCATGTATGTTGGCCATATTGTGATTATCTGTGACACCAATAATGATGACATTGCGGTTGTGATTGATGTACCAAGATTCATCATGAGAAGCTCTAGTACGGTGATTATTGCGGGTGAGGTTGAAAGAAAAATGTTTGAAAAACTTCTCTGAGAGGTCTATAAAGGTGGTGATAGATCCCTTTGGAAGGTGTAAGAACCAATCCAAATATTTTCCTCTTAGACTTCTAGGAAAAAGGCACAAGAGAAAGCTATCGTTATATGCCACTTCGTGACATGCTATGGAAAATTATTTGATATGTTGTCTCGATCAGTTTTTCCCTTATATTTATCAAATTTGGGTGTCTTAAAAGACTGTGGGAAGGGTATGCATAAGATGTCCATATTAAAAGGGTATGGACACAATTCATCAAAGTTGAATTTTTTGCATTGTTTTTGCATACCCGCAACAATGTATTTCATCATTTGCCATTCTTGGGAAAAGGATGAATTGTATAAATCCACCATTGTAATGAGAAATGAGGTAGAGTGAAGAAAGGTACAATGAATAACACAACCCTTAGCAAAGTGAATGATAAGATGGAAGTGATATAATTTTTTGAGAAACTCAGCTCTAGTAAAGTGAATGCTAAGATGGAAGAGGAAAGAAGATGGAAAAGTTTGACTCGTAGTAAAATGAGTACTAAGAGGGAAGAAGAAAAAAAAGGTTAGTCAAGTTCCTGTCTCTTAACAAAATGATATTAAAGAGAAAAAGGGATGACAAGAAGTTAGATGCGCTCTATTCCATAATAAAAATGTTTGTTAAAGGAAGAGATACTGGAAAAGGTGGATGTGATCAGCTCGTAATGAAAATGAATCATAAGAGTGATGAAGAAATGTAAAAAAGGTTAACTCCTAACATGGTAAGTGTTAAGAGAAAGGAAAAAGGGGGGACAAGTGAAATGTGCTCGACAATTAACAAAATGAATGTCAAGTGTGACAAGACTTAACATGATGAAGGTGATCAACTCTTAACAAAATGTGTGATAAGAGTGAGGAAAAGAGGGGAATTCGCAACACCTAACAAAATGAATGATGTTAAGGTAGAAGATGGGTTGAAATGTTAGTTTAGATGATTCTTAAAAAAGTGAATGTTAAGAAATATGAAGAGGTTTGAAATGACTTTACGATCCTTTACAAAAGTGAATGTAAAGAGGGGAGAGACAAAAGGTTAGCGTGCTCAACTTGCGAAAATTGTAAGTGTGACAAGACGAGACTTAAAACACATTGGATGATGCTCAATTATTAACGAACATGTTAAGTGAAGAGACTTAGGAAATAAAATGATGGATTTTCTCAACTTTTAACAAGATGAATGGTAAAAGGGGAGACTTAAGAAGATGATGATCAATGTCAACTCTTAACAAAAAGTATGTTAAAATATAAGACATGAAAAGGAAGTGAAATTACTAAAATAACGAAAAAGTAAAGGTCGTCACAAGAAGTGAATAAATGATGATAAAAAGGTCCGAATCTCACAAAAATGGAGATAAGAGACAAGGGGGAAGTGATGGATTAGTGATCTCAAATTAAAACAAAGCGAATGGTTTAATGAGAGAAGTGAATAAATAATGAGGATGTTGATAATGCAACAAAATGATTGTGAATTATGACAGCGTAAGATGATAGGATAAAAAAAAGAAGACGTCACAACTCAACAAAGTGGGTGCAAAAATGCGACGACGTAAGAGTGAGTAGAGAATGATATTGAAGAATGTCAATAAGTCCAAAAAGTAAATGTGAAATGCAATGATGTAAGAATGGGGAATGTTTATATTTCAACAAAATAACATTAAACTTAAGACTTATGATAATGAAATATCAAGGTGATCAAGAGTGTGCTTGATTGTGATAAAGCGAGTATCGCAATGTCAAGACTTAGATGAAAATGAAAGTGCTTAAGTGTGAATATGGATGTCCACAACCCAAGACTTACACACATGTATAAAGTGACAAGATGGATGAGAGAGAAAACATGAATGACAAAATTGAAACACAAGTTTGTAACATGCGAGAAAAATTAAAAGTGGTGAAGTGAAATTTGTGGCCTCTATCTTAGATTGTCTTGGACACGCTGTGGCTTCCTAGGTGGCTCTCTCAACTAAATGTCAGCAATATATCTGAGTGAGCAAGATGCTATTGCTAGCTAACAGATTTGCTTTACCCCCTTTGAAACCCTGAGAAAATATCTTGCTTAGAATGAATCGCATTGGGGTCGCCACTAAGGATATCCGTGACTCTAACTCACAAAGGATTTACTAGTCAGGTAGGATAAAAAGGTTCCTATTTCATCCACCAGTTCCCTCAAGGTGTGGACTACTTTGGGGTTCCTAGAACCACCCCCTTTGTTGTATCTTAAGGCTTATGCCAAGGGGGTTATGTTCTAGTTAAGCGGTCAAGTCGTAGCTCTTAACCGAACCTACAAATACAATGTTTTGAATGTGGTGTTTTTTTAATCTTTTGATTTTAATGTGGTTTGGTTGAACTCCTTTAGCAACTTGTAGTTAGTATTTTTTTGGAATGTTTAATCCACCTTGTGTGAGAGTGGGTCCTACAAGAAAAGATTAGAAAGTTTTCTAGAAGGAGGTAAAAGACAAAACAATAGAAGCAAGTTCACGCTTTTGATTTCCAAGATCACTTTAAAAAGTGCGAGGAAAGAGCATACACATAAAACAAGATTTGATTAAAAAAAAAAGAAAGGTTAATTCCCAAAAAAAAAAAAAATAATCATGTTTCTAATTTCCAAGATCACTTTGAAAGTGTGAGGAAAGATCATGTGTGAGGTTGTTACGTTAAAAAAAAACGAATTAAAGTTAAAAAAACTACAATTTTTTATATTTTTTGAAAAAAAAACAAGTGTTAGGAGAAATGAAACCATAAATTTTCTGTAAATCCAAATCAAAAAATTATTTTTCCATTGCATATATATTTTCAATACCTTTCTGTAAAAAAATGAAGTCATTCTGAGTTTGGGAGAAAAATTTATGGCTTCCGGAAGATGGGTTACTGATAGCGCTCTTAGTGAAAAATTTGAACATGAGAAAAATGCCCTAAAGCAACTAGTTTTTGGGTTTTTTTGCTTCCGTACTTCACACGAGAAGCTAAAATTTTGATAGCATGGTTAAAAAGAAAAATAAACATAAAGAAAGAGTTAGATCACAAAATGATTAACTAAAATGAAAGAAAGAAATGTGGGGAGTCCCACTGGGCATGCCAAAATGTATGCAAAGAAAAAAACTACAGTAATGAAAGATACACAAATAATAATGCAAACCTCCTGTAATCCTTCATCTGTGCAAACCTCAGTAAGGTTGTGGAGAATTTGTCTATGGAACATTGCAAATGAATGTGATGTTTAATATTCTCTAAATGTGAGTGAAAATGCTACAAACACAGATACTTTGGAAAGCTTCAAATTGCAAATTGACAGAGTTTATTTGCAAAACAATTCAAGAGGATTTGTAAGAGAGTGAGTTTGTAATTTATAGAAGTAAAAGTGGTTGGAAGTTGGTTGAACACAGTTGAATGCACATGTTAAAAATAACATTGGAGGAAGTTATAGTAGTTCGAGGGCATTTAGGGGCTATAATGGATTTAATTGTAGAAGTTGCATCCGAGAAGGTGGTTGTACATGTAATTCAATTGCCCCCACCTTTCTAGGATTCTAGAAGTGTAGTTAACTAGGATGAGGATGTGGAGTCCAAGTGGAGTCTAAGTGGATGTTGACTGAAATAGGTGGAATTAAATAACTAAATTTAATTAGTATTTAATTGTGAGGAGATAATTAACCATTTAAATAAATAAATGTTTAATTATATTAGCTAGAATATGTTAGGAATTAATTTAATTAATTCCAAGAGAATGGTATAATTAAATTAATTTAATTGTGAGGAGATAATTAACCATTTAAATAAATAAATGTTTAATTATATTAGCTAGGAGGGTGTAGGAATTAATTTAATTAATTCCAAAGGCATGTTAGAATTAAATTATTTAATTCCAATGGGTAGGAATATAACTTAGGTAATAGAATTAATTTTAATTAATTATAAAGGGGAATATTTGAATGATGAAATTAATTTAATTAATTCCAAAGGGGTGTATTGCGGCAAGATAAAATTAATTTAATTAATTCTAATTAGATAGAAGCGGGATAGAATATGTATGTATTTTTAGGGTGTCTACGGGGACACCACGAGAATCTTACCTACTGACAAATCCATAAAATCTTCGATTTGAAATGATTGTGTAAGGATTTAAGGTTGATATTTTACCTTTCGGACCATAGGGAACTTGAATGATTTGAGGTTTTTTTGAAACTTAGGTCCGTGACGTAACAAGCTGCTATTGGGGCTGATTTTCCGGTCCTTTGAAGGCAATTTAGAAGCTCAATGTGATTTATTTGAAGGAACAAGAGAAAATAAACTATTAAAACCTATCCTTTATCAATCTTAGTTTCTCTACATTTGTTTTAATTTGAAGATTATGAATGTTCCCTGTAATCATGAGCTTCTTACATGCGGGAGGCCTACTAAAACACCATGTACTGTGTTGGAGCAAATGTGAACCAAAAGCTATGTACAAAATAGAAGATCATACATGCCTAAGAAGACATGCAGAGTTTGCCTACGCACTTGTTATGCCAGAAGCTACCTAAACTTACCCTACACTAATAGGAAGCAAGGAAACTTCAAATAAATCCTACAATGGGTTGTGAGAAACAATTTCCCTTCCTTGAAACTTACACCATGCGCATGATTTGGCATTGACCATGGATCTTGATAGCGGTGGAAAGTTGTCCCAAAGTTGACTTTCCATTTTAGAAACCAAGTTATCAATGAAAAATAATAAACACACCTCCTCAAGATGACTTCCATTGGACTCCTAGAGGCTTTAATGCTGACCCTCGGTGCTTTGAACTCCTACTTCATGCCTTGAAGCGGACACGACCGATTTTGGCTTCTCTGTTGCCTCTAATTAAGCCAGTGCTTGTATTGGGGTAAGACCTAATCCTTTGGTTTGCTCGTTCTTTTGAGACTCTTTACCATAAATATGGGCTTCCTACATACTTTCTTTCGAAGGAGTTTCTTGCGTAAGTGACTTGTATCTTGCTCGGCCTCTACAAGTAACTTTGTTTCCACTTTGATGAATGTTAGCATTGAGCTTGATTCCCCATGGGTCTCCCCACTCTTTGTTTCACCTTTATTTTCCAACAAAAGTGCTACAAGTTCCAGACATGTGAAGCAATGAGGATCACTGCACTCAAACAAGTCACCTTCTTCATTTTCACTGAATTTTCCCTTAAGGCCTTAGGAACCCATAGTGTTTAAAAAAACTTCTTCCCCTTTAACCTTACCAATTTTATCCTCTTCCTTACATGTCTGCCCTACTTCAACACACAACTCCTTCCTTTATATTTGCACCTTTCAATCTTCCGAATCCAAATCGGACCAATCTTCAACTGTTACAAAATTTTCATTTTCCATTTGATCGGTTGGAAGGGGACTATAAGAAATGGATTTTTCTTTACTTCATGTGTGGGCAATGGTGTCTGGTGTTCAAGTGACTTGATTTGGCCATCTGAGGAAGCCAAAGGACTCTCCAAAGCATGCCTCTCACTTCACCAATATATTGTCTCTCAAACAATCAGTATGATTTTTCTTGAAACTTTGTTTCTTGAGGTGTTATATAGACACATCCCTTTCTCCAATGGCATAACATGTCTCCCTTTCTACTAATTTTTTAAGATATATTGGTTTATTAATAGTCAGATATAAGGTAGGGACAACATAATGAATACCACAATTCTGGGAAGTTAGTGCATGGTTTAGGGGAATTAGGTAGTGCCTTGGGTGGAGATGGGAGGGATTTTGGAATGCTTGGGGAATGCTTTGGGAATGGAAAATATGTGATACATCAAATGAAGAATGTAAAAATGGAGGGGTTTCCTGATTTTGGAAAGGAATGATGAACTTCTCAATTTTTTCATCATGGCAAGTAATGATGGATTTTCTTTGTTTTCACATGGGAAGAAATAATTTGAGGTGGTGAGGGAGAGATTGCAACAATATGGATGTAATTTATCTTTCTAGCCTGAATCAAAATCTTCTCAACTTGTAATGCAATTGAAAATGCTTAGGAAGACTCCTACCTCCTAGTGATTGGATCAATATAGCTAAGTCAACATCAAAGGACCTCAAATAATACAAGAATGCCAAACCTTGAGAGGGTCTGTATTCTTGAGGGATTATGTTCTAGGTCCTTGTGAATCTAAGGTTAAAATCAGGAATGAATTCCATTGAAGCTTGCTATATTTTGCTGATGTGTTCTATGAGGAAAATGACATCGAAATCCTCTTTGAAACGGTTGTGCAGCTGTTCTCTCGGTTGATTCCAAGTGGATATGGATTGTGGTACCAAACTACCATATCAATATTTTTATTTTCCTTTGAGAGATGTAACCAAAATTTTGAGGAAAACATTTTCCTTTGTGATGGTGTGAATAGAAAAGTGGTTTGCAACATCTTGAATGTGATCAATCGGAGACTGATCTCCATTTCCGTATAAAAGAGGTAGATTTTTTAGGGCCACTTTAGGGATGACATCTAAGTGCTACAAGTGGATAGGACTAGAACTAAAATGAGGGAATGTAAGAGCTCCTTGGAGAGCCATGAATGAAGTGAAAAATTTAAACACAAGCATGCAACCAAAGATGGGATACTCTCGAGTCGGTGGAGTCGCCGAGATACACTTGAAATTCACCTCTAAAGGTTGGAATATTCACCAAGAGAATATCAACTCGATGAAGTGAAGTGACTACCTGTACACACACCTTGGAGCCCAAAATTTGTCGGGATGGCTGAAATGGCCTACTACAAATCATCTCCAGAATTTGAATCTTGGAACCGGAGCTCTGCACACAACCTTTGAAATCTTGAAATTCCTCAAGATCCAAAGTCCGAAGTAAGAAAACTCTGAAATCCTAAATTTGAACAACCTTGAAACTCAAAATGAAGACCTCTAAAATTCTGAAGTGCGAGACCTCAAAATTCCAAATGAAAACATCTCAAACCTTTGAATTTCTAAAATCCAAAATTACCAAGACTACGAAATCTAAAAATCCAAAATTTCAAAACCTCCAAAATTAAAAAGTATGAATTTTGGAAAGGTCCAAATCTCGAAGTGCAAAAAAATCAAAAATTTTGAAAATGAGATTTAAGGCATGTTTTGGATACCCATTTCCCTAATCTAATTGTTGGTCAATTTTGGGCTTGTTCCACACATGAAAAACCTCCAAAAAATTATTTTAGACTTTGACCACTAATTTGAAACCTCTGAAATTTGAAATTTGTAGTTTTCAAACTCCGAAATCCAAGGGAAACTCCATAATCTGAAGTGTTTGAACTTGGCCTCACAGCAACAAGATCTTCAATGGAACACCTGTAAAAATGAAACCTTGACTTCAATGCGTCCCACCGGGTGTGCCAAAATTGTTATGGCAAAATAGCAGCACCCCTTGAATGGCCAAGTTAGAGATGGGACATTCGGTGTGATTGCCAAACATTGAGCTATCCTAAGTGTGGGACATTGTGAAATGGGATAGCTCTCCGGAGAAGGCTAGTTCCTACTCCTAAACTTACCTGCCACAAACTACTCCTAATACTCGTAAAACTACTAACCCTAATCTAATGCTTCCAAAGAGACATGGAAAGAATTATTGCATGAAATAAACCTACACTAAGAGTGGTGATACACAAAGAAAAGGAGTGATAATCACTTCCCCTTACTGTAAAAAATGAAAGAATGAACCTATAAAGGGTGGTCTTGCACCACAAACTAGATCATGTTCAATGCACTATTCCCAAATGAGCACAACACACCAAACTTGCAATGTACCAAAGATATACACAACCACCGCTTATGAATGAAAGGCAAGAAAGAAAAATCAAAACCATGAGAGGCTAGAGAAATTAACACAAACCATAAATTTATTGCTCCAAAATATGCACAATACATTGCAAATTAGAGGGAATGCATGAATCCCATTACAATGTTTGGAAGGAAGGATTTAAGCCCTAGAAGAAGAGGGGTACATTAGAGGAGAAAAATGACCAACCTTTTACACATTTAAACTACCTTACATTTTTAAGAAGAAAATTTGAGTGAGAAAGAGGAGAAAATCTGATTTCTTGTTTCAAATCACTTGTAAAAACCCATCATGATGCCTGCAAGAGTGATGGGAAAACTTCAGAGCCCATACCTTTATTAATTTTACCTTGTTTTAGAAGAAAGCATGCCCATATCGTTATTGATGGCTCTCACCTACCTAGAGAACTATTCACTTGTTCATGCATTTTCTGAAGTCTAAAAACTCCAAAATCTGAAATTGATGCTCCCATGTTGTAGATTGTCTTTTGAGCTTTCCATCGGCTATTTGCAATAATTTGACAAGCTGAAGCTTAAGATATGCCCATTTTTGCATTTAGGGGTCCCCAGGAGTCTCCACAATTTTAGGGTTTTGAAAACCTCCCAAAAATCCATTTTCATGCCTTCATTATGTTTCCCTCTCTCATACCTTTTTACTAACTTTATTTTTGAGGAATCCAACAATCTGAGCCAAAGATACAACCATTTTCATGAACGGGGTTTTTTGGTTTTGTTTGGATCTGACATTGTAGAGTTGTTTTCACGAGTAGCTCATTGAGCCACTCGGCGATATCTGTAATTTCTCTTAGTTTTCACCTTCGAATGGCTCATTATAAGCCTATCAAGATTCTCCCCTTCATGTCTTTGGCTCAACATTATTCCTCTTTTTGCGTGTGATCTCTTCATTATGCCGATAGGCGTGAACTAAGTTAGAAAGCTTGAGGGGCTTTGACATGGATGATGACAGGAAGGCCAAGATCATTTGGTCAACGATGTACGGGCAATCGCGAGCCACACACGTGGTGGTCGTGGAAAAGTTCACATATGTTGAGGAATTTGCTTGTGTTTGTGTAGGTGAGCTTCATGTGGATTATTATGTGGTTTTGGCATAGGCCGACGATGAGGGCATTTTCGTCCAGGAAAATGAGCAAGGGTGAGCCCTGAGGAAGAGGACGCGCTTGCCATAAGAGCCCTCGCACATGAATTTCTCGCGGGTTGTTCCGCTGATGATTTCACTATTGATTTGTTCGTCAATCCGCGGAGAAAAGTTCTCTTCACGCGCTCTTGGACCCCTGTTTCACACGACATGAAGTAAGCTTCTATTTTTTTTTGGTCTGTTATAATGCTATGCAAGATAAACTTGGTCCACCTAACTAATATGGATATATAGAGATGATCTCTGATAATTTCTACGCCACAATCCAGGCCTTATGAAAAATTATTGGAATATTTGTAGTTACGATGCCATGGATTTTTTCACCTTTCTTTTCTCGGATTCAGTTTAACCAGATTACAACAAAATAAATTAAATTCACCAACAAAGCGGTTTCTGGTCGATTGTCATTTCTGAATAAAATCTGAATTGTTATGTAAACTCCTTTTCCCCAGCCTCTATCAAAAGCTGAAATTTTCCTTTGTAAAACGTAAGGGTTTTTAGTGTTGAGGAGACGGATCCCAAATTTCACCGTTTGCAAAAGTTCCATATTTAATGGAGCAACCTGTAACATCAAAATACGAGCGAGAAACCCTTTCATGGCGTCACTACACCTTGAACCCTTGGAATTGTGATGATTATTAGTTCCTGCCATAGGCAGGAATACTATACCTTTCAGTTCAATGAAATAATTTTTTTCAATAGACCAATCACAAATAATTATTTTTTCTTATCATTGAAACTTCTAATGTTTTTATTTTATGTAAATAATTTGGCAATTTAATTTATTTAAGAAAAATCATTTACCTGATTTTCTATTGGTTAGTTAAGAATGATTTGACAAATTTGAGGCCTTATTCCAACACTGATTTTTCAAAAAAATTAACACTTAAATTCTTAAACTGACATGTGTACATGTTTTAATGTTAGATTTGACATGCTAAACAAATTTCATGATTTACTTCCATGTGTCCTACGGACTAGTCAATTGCTGATGTAGAAAATAGTAAAAAACTTTATTTACATTTTCTAGGCTTATCTAAATATCCGGACAGAGATATGTTTCATTTTCTAGGCTTATCTACTCTTCTCTAGAATAATCTTGACTAATTTTCCCCTGCTCATCTTTCCCTCACTTTCTCAGATATTACCTTGGCGTCAAGCATCAACGGGTTCATCTATGAGGAAACCAGGGGTGTTTAGAAGATTTTTTGGAGAATGTCGGTGAGACACGGTCTCCACCGAACTCACTTGCAAATGGTGACGGCCATGGATGTCTTCTATACCCTCAAGAGGCAGGGCAAGACCCTTTACGGCTTCAACGACCATTCCTATTATCTCATTGTTTGTTAACACCGCCCCTTCACATGGAATCATTTGTGTAAACTTTACACGCATCAGGGAAGAAGCACTTCATACCAGAGGAGACGGGGTGAGAAGGAGGCCCAGGAGCAGGGCAAGGGAATTTGGGGTTCTCTTAAATGAGGCAACTGCATGAAGTGTTGTATCATCACCTTCATAACCAGAGCCAACCAGAGTTGAAATTCGGTGACTATGAAGAATACAGGTAGATACAATTTGTATTCCTAATTACATAACATTTTCTATGCTTCCGCTGCTTGCAGAAAACTAAGATAATGCCATTATTCTCTGCTACAGGTAGTCCTTGGCCATCAACTGAGTACGACTGGTGTATTTTGCACCTTCATTCCTTGAACATCAATGCCTTGGTTTTAGGTTTTTCCTTCTCTCCCTTTCTTGCAAATCGCTCTGTCCTTAAATTTTTTATGTCTCCGTAATACCTTCCACGTCAAATTATCTGTCTCCTTCATATGGTGGCTCCCTCGCCGTCATTTGACAGACGGGTTAATCGAGTGCTCGAATCACACCCTGAAATCTGCTTCTCCATATTTCATGAAGGTCGTGTGGTCTTGGCTAAGTTCCACGCTGGTTGGGTTCTCTCACTCTCCTCCGCCATTTTCACCTCCTCTGTCCCGACCGGAGTTCCCTGGTTGAATTCTTTGAGCTCTTTTAATTTCATTTTTGTCAATTGCCACCCTCTCAAAGCATTTTAGAAGCACTCGTTGTCACCGTTTTAATTGGGTTTCAGATTTGCATTTAGTTTTTAATTTAGTCTATCTAACGAAATGTTATCTTGTACAATCCAACATCATCTGTGTGCAGTTTGTTATCCTCCCATGTTTGTTTTATCATGAAATATGATAATCACATCTAACAGAAGACACAGGCATTCTCATGAATTGTTGACATTGTTTCACCAAATGCAACCAGTAGTCCAACCGATCAGCTCCCCTTTGCTAGCATACTCACATTGATGGGCAGACTAAGATGACTACATATTTCCTGTAACCCACACCTCTTTATCATTTTTGTGACCTGAATAATAAATTTGTTATTTTATTGCAAGAAATGATGTTCGCTGCAATCAACACCTCGAGCTTGACCACTGAGTGGGCAATGTCTGAACTTTGGCAAGCCCACCTTCCTTGATGGAAAAAGTGCAACATGAATTAGAGCTGTTTTGATCACACAATTCTCCGCCAATAAACTTGTTCCATTTTCATAGACAACTATTTTGATCACACAATTCTTCGACAACAATAGAACTGGAAGTGCTTTTCTCCATCTAATATTGTTCCATCCAGATCTGCTGACATGGGAAAAACGAAGGAGATGCCTTCAATGAGACAGGGAAGGCTAAATTATTTCGTATATTTCCTGATTATCAGTTTCTTTCACATAACTATTGGGGATCCGTTGATCCTGATGCTCTGTGTTGCCTTAGGTCAAAGTTTAAATATCTTCTTAGCTACCGCTTTTTCACATTTGATACATATTGATCAAACTTTCAGTTGTTATTTTGTTGCACTGGATGCGTCTGGCACGTGCTATGCTGCAAATTCTTATCTGGCAACCAGATATAAACTATATTCTATTGTGTATAATTTCAACATTTGGAATTGGGAAATAAACGCCGCCTTATCTATTGCAATTGCATTCCGAAGTGCACTGTGAATATACAGAATTTATTTTGAAATGACCGTAGCCAGCATCTCTCACATTGAAGGCTTCAAATTTATCATGATTAGCGTGTATGATAACTAGGTATTGATTTTGTTTTGTGTTCTTTATCATAAATCTTCCATGACATGCAATTGCAAGGGCGTATATATCATATGAAAGCTATGTTTTCTTTGATCTGTGTCTATTCACATTGTAAATTGATTTTCTATATTGCAAATATTCATCACGAGTAACCTTTCTTTTGCATAATTTGTGTTTCTGATACTTTATATCCAATTTGACAATGCTAATACTTTTATTTATTCATCTCGCAGGAATGCGTAACAGGTGCTCTTGGTTAAAAGACAGTTTTACTAGTTTCAGTGACTAGACATCCTAACCTGCTTTCTACTTGTACCATTGTTTTGATTTAGTATTTGCTATTAGTTGTTTTGTTTCTATTTTCCACTAGTAGATCATGAACAGATCTCATGTTTACAATTCAAATATCATACAATCTATGTGGCGAGGCGCGCTTCGCGACTCTTGTTTGTTTAGTTTCTTTTTATTTTGTTGTTTTTACAATAGGTGCACCATACATCATAAAAGTTTTGGAAATTATTTCGTAGGAGCATTCCATTTACATGGAACACTAAAAGTGTAAATGGAATTCAATTACTCTGATAAACGAAGAGCAAAATTGAAAAAAATGACATTTCAGGACAAATTTAAAAATAAATAAATCTGGAAATAAGTTACTAGGTGCTCCACAGTTAATCAAAAAAATGGAGTTAGTCCCTAGTATTTCAAAAACTGACATGTAAACTGACTGTTGACACTAGTTCTGACAATCTCCAAAAGTGTATATTTTTTCGAGCTCTACGCATTGATGGCAATTTTTTATTTTTTCATAAAATCTATTTTTCCACCTTTTTTGACGGTCCGAGAA
The DNA here is from genome assembly GCA_018340775.1 of Taxus wallichiana var. yunnanensis. Taxonomy (NCBI): domain Eukaryota; kingdom Viridiplantae; phylum Streptophyta; class Pinopsida; order Cupressales; family Taxaceae; genus Taxus; species Taxus wallichiana. Next base: position 227,962,436 of record CM031236.1, on the reverse strand, counting down.
GATGTAGTAGCAAAAACTTGCACGTGCCATAACTTTCATTCCGTGGCTCCGTTTCAGGTGTCGTTTACTCTAGAAACGTGTATATTTTCTCGAGCTCTACGCATTGATGGCAATTTTTTTCTTTTTTCATAAAATCCATTTTTGCACCTTTTTTGACCAAACAACTTCTTGCAATCTTCTGAAAGAATCATGAGCTTTGATCGCCTGTAGACAGATTAGTAATTAAAAATACTAGATAGCTTTCCAAAACTTGACGAGTATTCTCCCGTGCTTGGACTAATCATCCCACCTGCCAGCTTGACCGCAACCTGCTTATTCAAATGTTGACTTCACATATCAACAAATGCGTAGGTTTTTTTGTTTCTATTTTAAGAGTTCTTTTGGTGTTTGCACTCCAATTTGTGCACCCTCAGACAAAAGACTGAAGGCTATCGTAAAGGTCCCAACAAAAAGAAAGCATTAATAGCAATGAAAGAAAACACTTTGCAAATACACGGTTTTGGCTGCAAATTTAAGTTTCTTTAATAAAATTTGAGTGTTTTTAAAGTTGTCGAGTATTCCCGAGTATTGGCTGAGATTTATGCAATGAGACATTTGCACATGCGGAAGACTCCACCCCATCCGACAACTAACGGGACACCATTTGAACAAGTCCTAGCGTATGCACTCAACATGAGGATAAATCTAAAATATTTGTATAGCTTGGAAATCGTAAAATTTTATTATCGAAAGGCATTTGCACACTGGAATGCTCCATCACTTCGGAAAATTACCTAAGCATGGATGCTAGAGATGATTTTAGTAAACCGATATATCAAATTTAGTTTATTAAATTCCATATTAAAAAAATAATAAAAAATAAATTCTCAATCAATTGATAAAATCTTACTTTCATTAGTACATCAATCCTTAAAGGGTGGTCCTACACCACATGTTTTCCCTACAATTACTCGAGCTTACTACTAAAAACATGCTTGAAAAGTGCTAGAGGAAGTACAGAGTGCATTCTCGTCTAGCACAACATGCATTTTCGACTTCAAATGCTTAACAACCTTGTGTTCAATTAGTCTTGTGTAAAGTTTTAGACTGCTTCCCATATTTCAATTTCCCCATATTCACTATAACGCCTTGATTTTGGTAAGCTATCATGGTAATCAATTTTCATGATGTTGTAATTGCATAAATGAAGATAAATATGTTAAGATATATCTTTTAATCTTAAAAGGAATGTGTTACTAATCTGGACCCTTGTTTGCTGTAATTTGTTTACTTGGGACGGAGGTTATTATTGCTTGTGTTTTGCTAAATGAGACAACAGACTTGTCGTATGTTTGATGAACTCTTTTCGCTGATTGACAACACACCTTGAATCAATTCCATTGATCCAAGGTATGCTGGGGCCTTCTTGAGATCACTTTTTGATTTACTTCTAAATCGGAAAGAACCCTGAAACCAGACTGAAGGTTGATATAATGTTGCAGCACCTGATTTCAGGTATGAATATCTGGTACGTAGATGCCAATGGAAAAGGTTCGATTCTGAACCACATACAAGTTGTAATGCTAGGCAGCGTAAGACAATAGGAGTCTGGATGCAAGTGACACAGGTATGTGTTGAGCATGGGATGAAACGTCCTGCATTGTGTTGAATGTGAACGCCAGTCGGTAAGACTCGTTGGAAACTATTAATTAGACGCTATGGAATTAAATTCTAACCTACAACTAAGTTTTATCCTATAACCTAACTACTACCCTACGTGGATTTTATATAGCATGGGGTGTAAGTTATGGCAAATCCTAATGATTTGCAACCTAGGTGAAAAACCTAAACTAATACTAACCTATGGAGGGGACCTATGGACCCATATGAAGAAATGGATAAGAAGGGAAGGTTAGGGATTTATTAGGACAATAAATGATGTCCTTACAAGTTTCATAGCGCAAGTTTGGCGGGAACAAGAAAAATTTGGAGGCATCTAACTAGGTGAGTGGCTAAAAAGGAATTACATGCAAAATTTGAAAAAGGAAACTTGCCAACTTGATTTGGCGGTGGCATGAGGAATGAGGAAAAAGCAATGCATTCAATGCATTCAATGACCTTGGTCTTAGCGATTAGCTCGCCTTGGAAAGAGGATAGAGGAAAAATTTGTTTGTCACTATGTTCAATCGGGTTTTTAGTTGCTCTGCATTTCTTCCATGGTTCTTTCGAACCTGTTGTTATTTTTGGTTATTGTTCTTTGTTGTTGGAATAGCCACGGCTATTTTGAGCTTGAGGAAGTTAGGAAAGCCCTGCATTGCGAGATGCCGTGGAGAGAAATAGCTCCTGTGGATGCGGTTTTCTTCAAACCACAAAAAGAATTGCAGGCATGTTAAGCCCTTCTCCTTAAACCGTTTGCTTTTGTTTAAACGTATCATTAAAACAACCTTGACCTTATGATGGGGGTTTTGGTTATATGATTTTGTTTGTTATGTTGAGGTGATTTTTAGGTTGAGTCATTTTCTTTTCTTTGCGTGCGTGCGACTTGAGCATTTCTTTGCATAATGATTAAGTCAAATATAACCGTCCATGTTGTGTGGGTTCATTTTGACAGTGTTGGGTATTCGTTTTATTACCAATATGAGTTTGTGCTGATGAATACATTAGCTGTGCGTGTATCAATTACGAGTTACATGCATTCTTGTGAAAATGGAAGGATGAGATGATTTTGTATGTCTGGTTGAACTGTCATTATAAGGATGAATACGACTTGGGTATTCTTGTGCATTTTGAAGAAAAAGAGTGTTTTCTTACTAAAATTATTAATGAATTAAGTTTTCTCTTTTGCTGTTTTGAAATATGAAGGTAATGGTAAGTGGATTTTATTGTGCATTATGGATTTGGTCTTATGTAAATGATACTGATATGGAGATTGTTTTCTTAATTCTGTGCGTGAACGGTTTTTGAAGAACCGTGAGAATGATAGATGGAACTGTTGGGTGAGTTATTTTCCCTGAGGGTATACAGTGCATAGAATATAAATTCTTGGGAACAGTGGGCTTGTTTCATCGTTTTACTCTCACTCCCTTTTAAAACAATTAAAAGCCTCTGTATTTGGTTTGAAATCCATGAAAGATTTTGTTTAAAGAATTATTTTCCTGATTCTGGAACTGAGTATCTGGATATTTACCGGATGGATTAGAGTTTACTATTTCAGTCTTCTTTGGATTGGATGATGAAATTATTTGCATATATATGTATGTATATCTATACGAATGCCTTCTAGACTTCTTGCTTTGTTTCATCAAGACTGAACTGAAGTGGAATTCTTACTTTGAATGTTTGGAAAATGATTCTTTTACTATTATGATGAAACTCATGATTTCGTAGCTAGTGTACATTCTTGTTGTTCAGGTCTAGCTGAAATGCTTGTCTTTGATGAAACATTCTTTGATAAAACTAGTGTATATTCTTGCTTGTTTATATCTAGACGTGAATGTCTGTAGAGTGAAATATTTAAAAGGAAATGATTGTGTTTAAAGGTTCTTTTGGCACTGATGCTTACGGACCAGTTGCAATGAACTCTGGTCAACTTTTTGGAAAGGTAATTAGTAGTTTTGAATACTGAAATATGCTTTTCAGAATGAATCATACTATTGGAATATGTTTGTTCTAAATAATGGATATTTGGTTAGACAGTGAGAAGAGGTAATATGATCCTTCTTCCTTTTACTCGATTATTGATTTTATTTACTTCTCTTGGGACTTTGTTATCATTGATTGATATCACGTCTGGATTAAATTCTCAGTACAGTTATGATGAAAGGTAAGAGAGTGTTGGATGGATAATTTGAAGTAATGTTCATTTCTTCTTTCATACAGTTGGAAATCTATAATTGTTATGGAATGAATTTTGTACTGCCTTGGTTTAAGCATCTGCATTTAACTATTGTTTACTTTTCTCTTCAGCATTTGATTGCTTGAAATCAGATGAGTTGTACGAAAGGAAAGGAAAGTAGTTCGGTTTGAATTTTTAGTTAAATTCTATCTTTTGAAATTACAACTATTGTAAGGGAATGGAATTTATAGCATTTACATTAGAACAACAGTATGTACATATGTGTTTTAGTTCTCACAGATGTTATTTCTGGAACTATTTGAAGGAAATTACTTCTTGTAGTAATTATTTGGGAAAAAGGGTAGTAATCCTTTTGTCTGATTGGGAGGGTAATTAGATGATTGGGTTGTTATGTTGTTCATCCTTATTGGTACTTAATTCTTGGATGATGTTCATTTTAACGTTTCATAAAAGCAAGGTTCTTTTATTGAGACAATTAATTAAAAGCACCTCATTTTAATGACAAGTGCTTAATATGCTTAGTTCAATGAACTGACCCGTGCAAGTAATTTTGTAGATGGATCTTGAATAAAAATGAAGACATGGTTGTTTTCTGATACTTCTTTTGATTAGCATAGGATGGATTGTATTTGATAGCTATTATTTCTCTACGAGGAAATGGGAAAAGAAGAAGTTACATTCTTCTATCCTTATGTGTTGAAATGTTGTTTGATATAAACGAAGTCCAGTTGTTTGGCGATTGTATAGATTGTAAATCTTATGGATGAATACAAGGAAAAGTGTGATATTTTAATGGTTGTATCAGTTTGAAATTGTTTGAATAAAGATTGAGAATATAGTGTTATTCTTTGATTGGAGTTATTCAAATGATAGTGGATAGATTTAAAAGGAAATAATATCTATTCTTTACTTGAATGCAACTTTTAAGTTGGAATGTGCAATTAGTTCATACTTGAGTTATATGAATTTTAAATTGACATTAAAATGGATTTAGGTGAATATGAACTCTTAATTGAATGATATTCGGGATTAGCTTATAAGCTAAGGAATATCAAATAACATAGGAGTAGCTGAACCTTGTATTCGGACTCCGTTAATATCCTCGAAATGTTTAAATTCAGAAAATATTAGATATGGGAAAACATATCTATTGTTAACAAACCTTAACTGAAGTAAGGTTCAGGAGGATAGCTGAATACCTTCTTTTAGGAAGGGACCTCATGTAAATGATATGTAATAAGATGGAATTCTAAATTTAATTACAGTTGGGAGTAAAACTTGGTTAAGTTTAAAAGGTTGAACTTACTACGTTAAGCTGTAGTGGACTATTAGTTCGAAGCTTAAAGAAAAGAACCAAGAAGAAAATATGCAACCCTTCGGTATGAAGGAGAGGATGTATATTAAGCTATACGACAAATTAAGTTTCTCTTAGCTATATACAACTGTAGCGAGAACGAGGTTAAAGGATCAACACGGTTGCTTTAAAAATTGATCTTAAATATTAAGATTATAATCCAATCCCTCAAGTTCGATGTGTACTCCTTGATGAGAGGATTCCGTAGGACCTTAACACACGCCAGCTGCAATATGGTGTCTTCATGAAGACGGGGCCTTCATGATGACACAATGTTGTAACCGACATGCTACAATGCCCTCTTGAATCAATTTGTCAAGTTTACATAAGGCTGGGGACTAAATTTATTAGATGGGGATAGGAATGTGATCACGTATATGGAGTGACTCCGGAGGAATAAAGGTAACTCGACACATGGAGTCACCTAGGGATGACATAGTATGTCTGCGTACCTTTAGTTACCATGATTAACTTCCTTTACTCGTTCATATTGCTAGTTGGGGTTAGAGCTTAACCATAGACAGAAGGACTGACAGAGATCAGGAAAGACTATTCTAGATAACAGACGAAGTGAGGTGAAGGACATATTCCATTGATGTGTATAACATCTAGGAATATGATCATGCAAAGCATGTGAAAATCTTTGGCCAAAGTATCGCAAGTTGTTGGTTGTGTTGTCCTAATCACCTAGTTTAAGAAGCAGGATGTCAGATGAATATCAGTAACAAATATTCAGATAGGCCTCTTAAATGGATCACTTCGATAACCGGAAATGGTAAAATAACCCTGTATACTTATTATACAATGCATGGATTAACATGAAGGATCGGTAAGTCGCTGAGTCATGAAATGAGAGATCGCTGAAACTTCGAGACATAAAATGGGAGATCGGTAGTTCTTCGAGTCATTTACAGCAGCGTATGGTATCTGTTATATGATTGAATGGCATTGAATGTGTGTTCCATATTGCAAATATGTGAACAGAGAACATTGGTTTTAAAAAGGAATTGTGTGATCCGAATTACATTAATTGGACAGAGAACAATTATCAAAACTTGAACGTGTGTTTGAATTACATAATTGAATGAGAACGTTGTATAAAAAGAATAAAAATTCCCTTGTTCTAGTATCTTAAAATGGGGATGTTACATCTCTTGAAGGTTGTAGCTCTTGGACCTAATGAGTCCACAATTTAATAAGGTTTACATTTTCTTATTGAACAGAAAGTGGTTAGAACAAGAGGAAATGTTGTGAACAACCCGTTACTGGTGGAGAAGCAGTGCTTGCTCAAAAGGCTGGATGAAATCCTTGCTGCCCTACTAGATACGAGAGATCATCTTACTATTTTGGAACAACAATTAATGGGCAATGAGGAGGAGGAAGAAGAAGATGATATAAATGATCAAGCACCTCCTGTGGACAACACCAATGGAGGGAATTTGGGTGTTGATAATAGTAACGTGAATGCTCCTAATCATCCTGAAAATAAAAGGGTAAGATTAGCAGCTGAACTTACAAATGATATAAAGAGAATAAGTCCTCCAAAGTTTGATGGAACAATGCTTGGGGACGGAGCTGAAAATTGGCTCAGTGAAATGGAGAAGTACTTTGCAATAAGAAACTTCTCCGAGGAGACCAAAGCGATATGGGGAGCATATCAGCTTTCTCATGAAGCATCATCATGGTGGGACAACCGTAAGGTTGAGTTGAATATTGTTGAAATAGACATAACTTGGGATCAATTTAAGGGTTACTTTAGGCAACGGTGGCTACCTCAACTCTATTTTGATAGGAAAATGACTGAATTTCAGAACTGGTCACAAGGAAGGCTGACGGTGACATAATACTAGGAAGGGTTTACTAAACTCCTTAAGTATGTGCCGCAGTACCAAGTTGATGAGAAGTTCAGAATACGAAAGTTCATAATGGGACTGAATCCCATCATTGGTGGCGAAGTGGATGTCCATGGTCCAACCACTATGGAAGGAGTTGTCGAAAAGGCAATAAGACAGGAACAAAAATTGAGAGCAATTTCTGCTCATAGGAGGAGATTAGGAAGAAGATTCCCAACTCTTCTTTATCTCTCACACCTAAAAGGGGGCCCTGGAAAAGGTTTGGTGTGAAAAACAAAATTTTTGTAGATAACAACAAGAAATCAGTAATGAACAAACCTGTAAATAGTGTGCGGAGTAGCTTTGCAAAAATTAGTGGCAATGGACAAAAGTCCTATGGAAGCCAGAGTGATAACTTCAAAGCTGGTAGCAAATTTGAGCCTAGGAAAGGGCCAGTTGGAGGATGCTTCAACTGTGGAAAGGACCATTACGCGAGTCACTGTCCTCTAAAAAAGGATGATCGCGATCAGCAGCATAGGATACATGCTGCGGTGGCTAACAAACAAGCTGAAAAGCAAGTTACACCCATAGAAGTTCCGGGTAAGTTATTCGGTACACCTGTAGTCATACTTTTTGATACTGGAGCTACTGAATGCTTTATTTCTACTAAACTTGCAATGAAATTAAAAGAAAAGGCTGAACGAATGGAGAAGACATGGACCGATGCATTATGGGAATAATGTTGTCCATACAAATCAAATGTGCCTTTTTGGGGAAATTCTTGACTTGCCAGTTTCTCCACCAAATTCAACTTTGTATGTCACTCCCTTAGGATCATATGATATCATTATTGGAGTTAACTAGTTGGCAAAACATAAGGTAAAGGTTGGCTGTTATGAAAAACAAATTTGTTTTTTTGATGACCTACAGAAAGCAACAGTCATTCAAGGTGTAAGGCATGAAGTTGTAGTTAGGAAAATAACAGCTATGCAACTAAAAAGGGCTAAAAATAGAGGTTGCACCTTGTATGCCGTAAAAATGACAGAAAATGCTAAGGAAGATAATGATTTCATGGAAAGGTACCCATTATTAAGGGATTTTAGTGATGTATTTCTAGAGGAATTACTAGGTCTTCCGCCCAAACGAGAGTTTGACTTTGCAATAGAGATCAAGCTAGGAACTAAACCCATATCTAAGGCACCTTATAGAATGACCACCCTCGAGTTGGTAGAGCTTAAGGCTCAATTATAGGAACTTTTGACTAAGGGGCTGATAAGACCGAGCGTCTCACCATGGGGAGCGCCCGGTAATTTTGTAAAGAAAAGGATGGCACATTGAGACTGTGCATTGATTACGAGAATGTTGAATAAGGCAACTATTAAGAATTGATACCCACTTCCTAGGATTGATGATATGTTCGACCAGATGCGTGGAGCATCAGTCTATTCAAAAATATATCTTCGATCCGGGTATCATCTGCTGAGAATAAAGGAAGAAGATATTCATAAAACAAATTTTAGAACAAGGTATGGGCATTATGAATTCACGGTGTTACCTTTTGGGTTGACAAATGCACCTACCGCCTTCATGAATTTGATGAATAATATTTTTCAAGAATACCTAGACAAGTTCGTGCTTGTATTCTTGGACGACATTCTTATATACTCTAAAAATGTCGAAGAGCACCAAGAACATTTAAGGATAGTGCTAGAAGTTTTGAGAAAGAGAAGGTTGTATGGTAAATTGTCTAAATGTTCCTTTTATGATGCAGAGGTGCATTATTTGGGACACGTTATAAGCAAGAACGGGATAGCTGTAGACCCTTCAAAGATTGTAGCTATAACTGAGTGGCCTGCGCCTAAGAACGTGCATGAAGTAAGAAGCTTCATGGGCTTGGCAGGATATTATAGAAAGTTCATTAAGGACTTTTCAAAAATTGCTACCCCAATCACTTCACTGCAAAAGAAAGATAAGAAATTTGTCTGGACTGACAAATGTGAATCTGCCTTTAAAAATTTAAAGGAACAGTTAACTACTGCACCTATTTTAACTATACCTGACCCAAATGGAAATTTTATAGTTGTAATGGATGCATCTGGAGAAGGTCTTGGAGGCATTCTGTTATACAAAAATCATGTCATAGCTTATGAAAGTAGAAAACTTAAGTTACATGAACATAATTATGCTCCACACGACCTAGAGCTCATGCCATTGTATGTGCACTTCAAATGTGGAGGCATTACCTTCTTGGCAAACCCTTTGAGTTAAAAACTGACCATCTGGGGTTGAAGTATATTTTTACTCAACCAAATTTGAATGCAAGACAATGAAGATGCTTAGAATTTCTGTCTCAGTATGATTTTGATATAAGCTACATCAAAGGCAAGGAAAATAGAGTGGCAGATGCTCTGAGTCAAAGGAAGCACATCTCTGCTCTTATAACATTAAGAACTCAGTTTAAGGATGAGGTGAAAGATGTCATGGAATCAGACTCTTATTTCCAGCAAGTTAAAGCAGCACTTACTGCAGATCCAAAGGATGTAAAGTACAAGGGATTTCATTTTGATAATGAAGGAATTCTGAGGTTCGAAAACAGGGTATATATACCCTTGGCAAATGATTTAAGAAAGAAATTGTTAACTGAATTTCATAATTCACCTTTTTCTGGACACCCTGGCATTACAAAAATGCTTGCTGATCTCAAGCAACAATACTTCTGGAAGGGAATGAAAAAGGATGTGGTGGAATTTGTAACACACTGCTTGGAATGTCAGCATGTTAAGGTGGAACATATGCATCCCGCTAGATTACTTGTATCCCCACAACATTCCGCAGTACAAATGGCAAGTGATAACGATGGATTTCGTTCAAGGATTGCCTATGTTAAGGAATAAGCATGATATCATCTTGGTTTTCATCGACAAATTAACCAAAGTGGCACACTTCATTGCTGGTAATTTGAAAGATGATGCACCAGTGTTAGCAAGAAGATTTGTACATGAAATTTTCAGATTGCATGGAATACCCGAATTGATCATATCGGACAGAGATCCGAGGATGACATCAAGGTTTTGGAAAATGCTTAATGGAGCCTTGGGAACTAACTTAAACTTCAGCTTTGCGTATCATCCAGAAATGGATGGACAGACCGAGAGAGTCAACCAAGTTTTAGAGGATATGTTAAGAATGTATTGCATGGACCAACGTAGTATAAATGGGAGGAATACCTTCCGCTGGTAGAATTTTCCTACAATAATACATACCACGCCTCTTTAAAAATGGCACCTTTTGAAGCATTGTATGGAAGAAAATGCAGAACCCCTGTTAGCTAGGACAGCGTAGAGGACAGAGAGGTAATTGGGCTAGAAATCCTCACGGAAATGGAACAACAAATCAAAATGATTCGGGAACATCTAAAGGAGGCTGCCAATAGGCAAAAGAGTTATGCAGACTTAAAGCGGGTTGATAGGAATTATAAACTTGGTGAGAAGGTCTTTCTTTGAGTTAAGCTAAAAAAGAGCTCAATAATTTTTGGCAAGGCTGCCAAGTTGTCGCCTCATTATGTGGGACCTTTTGAAATTGTTGAAATAATCAACCCTGTAGCTTATCATCTAGCATTACCTCCTGCTTTATCACAAATGCATGATGTTTTTCATATTTATTTGCTTAAGAAATACGTAATGATTTATCACATGTGTTGAATTGGAATTCCTTGCAGTCCAAGACCTAGGAATAATCATGGTTAAACCCATTTGAGTGTTGGGAAATCGCTTGAGTTGTACTTAGAAAATCACGAAGTGAATCAATGTAAGGTCTAATGGGACCAGTTTAGCGAAGAAAGTGCAACTTGGGAAAATCTTGAAGAAATGAGATCTGCTTTTCCATACTTGTTTGATCGAAATTGAATTCGAAAAACTGATAAATCTACCAAATTTAGACAATTACTGGTCTATTTTACAGTTATCTTAAAACATTGTTTTAATGAGTGAATCTGTTTTTGGTATGAACTTATGAATGGAAGGACAATAACTAAATTTTTCCTAGAAACTCCTTGAATTGGTTAATTTGATCATCGGGATGATGATTCTTTAAGAAGGGAGGAATGTAACGCCTTGATTTTTGTAAGCTATCATGGTAATCACTTTTCATGATGTTGTAACTGCAGAAATGAAGATAAATATGTTAAGATATATCTTTTAATCTTAAAAGGAATGTGTTACTAATCTGGACCCTTGTTTGTTGTAATTTGTTTACTTGGGACAGAGGTTATTATTGCTTGTGTTTTGCTAAATGAGACAACAGACTTGTCGTATGTTTGATGAACTCTTTTTGCTGATTGACAGCACACCTTGAATCAATTCCATTGATCCAAGGTATGTTGGGGCCTTCTTGAGATCGCTTTGTCGATTTACTTCTAAATCGGAAAGAACCCTGAAACCAGACTGAAGGTTGATATAATGTTGCAGCACCTGATTTCAGGTATGAATATCTGGTACGTAGATGCCAATGGAAAAGGTTCAATTCCCGAACCACATACAAGTTGTAACACTAGGCAGTGTAAGACAATAGGAGTCTAGATGCAAGTGACACAGGTATGTGTTGAGCATGGGATGAAACATCCTGCATTGTGTTGAATGTCAACACCAGTCGGTAAGACTCGTTGGAAACTATTAATTAGACGCTATGGAATTAAATTCTAACCTACAACTAAGTTTTATCCTATAACCTAACTACTACCCTACGTGGATTTTATATAGCATGGGGTGTAAGTTATGGCAAATCCTAATGATTTGCAACCTAGGTGAAAAACCTAAACTAATACTAACCTATGGAGGGGACCTATGGACCCATATGAAGAAATGGATAAGAAGGGAAGGTTAGGGATTTATTAGGACAATAAATGATGTCCTTACAAGTTTCAGTGCCAAGTTTGGCGGGAACAAGAAAAAGTTGGAGGCATCCAACTAGCTAAGTGGCTAAAAAGGAATTACATGCAAAATTTGAAAAAGGAAACTTGCCAACTTGATTTGGCGGTGGCATGAGGAATGAGGAAAAATCAATGCATTCAATGACCTTGGTCTTAGCGACTAGCTCGCCTTGGAAAGAGGATAGAGGAAAAATTTGTTTGTCACTGTGTTCAATCGGGTTTTTAGTTGCTCTGCATTTCTTCCATGGTTCTTTCGAACCTGTTGTTATTTTTGGTTATTGTTGCTGTTGTTGGAATAGCCACGGCTATTTTTGAGCTTGAGGAAGTTAGGAAAGCCTTGTTGCGGATGCCATGGAGAGAAATAGCTCTTGTGGATGCGGTTTTCTTCGAACCACAAAAAGAATTGCAGGCATGTTAAGCCCTTCTCCTTAAACTGTTTGCTTTTGTTTAAACGTCTCATTAAAACAACCTTGCTCTTATGATGGGGGTTTTGGTTATATGATTTTGCTATTATGTTGAGGTGATTTTTGGGTTGAGTCGTTTTCTTTTGCTGCATGCGACTTGAGCATTTCTTTGCATAATGATTAAGTCGAATATAACTGTCCATTCTTGTGTGGGTTTGTTTTGACAGTGTTGGGTATTCGTTTTTATTACCAATATGAGTTTGTGCTGATGAATACATTAGCTATGCGTGTATCAATTCTGAGTTCTGTGCATTCTTGTGAAAATGGAAGGATGAGATGATTCTGTATGTCTGGTTGAACTGTCATTATAAGGATGAATACGACTTGGGTATTCTTGTGCGTTTTGAAGAAAACGAGTGTTTTCTTACTAAAATTATTAATGAATTAAGTTTTCTCTTTTGTTGTTTTGAAATCTGAAGGTAATGGTAAGTGGATTTTATTGTGCATTATGGATTCAGTCTTATGTAAATGATACTGATATGGAGATTGTTTTCTTAATTATTTACGTAATGCAGTTCTTGAAGAACCGTGAGAATGATAGATGGAGCAGTTGGGTGAGTTATTTTCCCTGAGGGTATACAACGCATAGAATATAAATTCTTGGGAACAGTGGGCTTGTTTCATCATTTTATTCTCACTCCCTTTTAAAATGATTAAAAGCCTCCGTATTTGGTTTGAAATCCATGAAAGATTTTGTTTAAAGAATTATTTTCCGATTTCGGAACTGAGTATCTGGATATTTACCGGATGGATTAGAGTTTACTATTTCAGTCTTCTTTGGATTGGATGATGAAATTATTTGCATATATATGTATGTATATCTATACGAACTGCCTTCTAGACTTCTTGTTGTTTCATCAAGACTGAACTGAAGTGGAATTCTTACTTTGAATGTTTGGAAAATGATTCTTTTTACTATTATGATGAAACTCATGATTTCGTAGCTAGTTGTACATTCTTGTTGTTCAGGTCTAGCTGAAATGCTTGTTTTTGATGAAACGTTGCTGATAAAACTAGTTGTATATTCTTGCTTGTTTATATCTAGACGTGAATGTCATAGAGTGAAATATTTAAAAGGAAATGATTGTGTTTAGAGGTTCTTTTGGTACTGATGCTTACGGACCAGTTGCAATGAACTCTGGTCAACTTTTTGGAAAGGTAATTAGTAGTTTTTGAATACTGAAATATGCTATTCAGAATGAATCATACTATTGGAATATGTCTGTTCTAAATAATGGATATTTGGTTAGACAGTGAGAAGAGGTAATATGATCCTTCTTCCTTTTACTCGATTATTGATTTTATTTACTTCTCTTGGGACTGTTATCATTGATTGATATCACGTCTGGATTAAATTCTCAGTACAGTTATGATGAAAGGTAAGAGAGTGTTGGATGGATAATTTGAAGTAATGTTCATTTCTTCTTTCATACAGTTGGAAATCTATAATTGTTATGTAATGAATTTTGTACTGCCTTGGTTTAAGCATCTACATTTAAGCTTGTTGTTTACTTTTCTCTTTAGAATTGGATTGCTTGAAATCGGATGAGTTGTACGAAAGGAAAGGAAAGTAGTTCGGTTTGAATTTTTAGTTAAATTCTATCTTTTGAAATTACAACTATTGTAAGGGAATGGAATTTATAGCATTTCCATTAGAACAACAGATATGTACATATGTGTTTTAGTTCTCGAGATGTTATTTATGGAACTATTTGAAGGAAATTACTTCTTGTAGTAATTATTTGGGAAAAAGGGTGTTAATCCTTTTGTCGATTGGGAGGGTAATTAGATGATTGGGTTGTTATGCTTTTTCGTCCTTATTGGTACTTAATTCTTGGATGATGTTCATTTTAACGCTTTCATAAAATCAAGGTTCTTTTATTGAGACAATTAATTAAAAGCACCTCATTTTAATGACAAGTGCTTAATATGCTTAGTTGATGAATCGACCGTGCAAAGTAATTTTGCGAGATGGATCTTGAATAAAAATGAAGACATGGTTGTTTTCTGATACTTCTTTTGATTAGCATAGGATGGATTGTATTTGATAGCTATTATTTCTCTACGAGGAAATGGGAAAAGAAGAAGTTACATTCTTCTATCCTTATGTGTTGAAATGTTGTTTGATATAAACGAAGTCCAATTGTTTGACCGAGATTGTATAGATTGTAAATCTTATGGATGAATACAAGGAAGAGTGTGATATTTTAATGGTCATTGTATCAGTTTGAAATTGTTTGAATAAAGATTGAGAATATAGTGTTATTATTTGATTGGAGTTATTCAAATGATAGTGGATAGATTTAAAAGGAAATAATTTCTATTTTTTACTTGAATGCAACTTTTAAAGTTGGAATGTGCAATTAGTTCATACTTGAGTTATATGAATTTTAAATTGACATTAAAATGGATTTAGGTGAATATGAACTCTTAATTGAATGATATTCGGATTAGCTTATAAGCTAAGGAATATCAAATAACATAGGAGTAGTTGAACCTTGTATTCGGACTCCGTTAATATCCTTGAAATGTTTAAATTCAGAAAATATTAGATATGGGAAAACATATCTATTGTTAACAAACCTTAACTGAAGTAAGGTTCAGGAGGATAGCTAAATACCTTCTTTTAGGAAGGGACCTCATGTAAATGATATCTAATAAGATGGAATTCTAAATTTAATTACAGTTGGGAGTAAAACTTGGTTAAGTTTAAAAGGTTGAACTTACTACATTAAGCTGTAGTGGACTATTAGTCCGAAGCTTAAAGAAAAGAACCAAGAAGAAAATATGCAACCCTTCGGTATGAAGGAGAGGATGTATATTAAGCTATAAGACAAATTAAGTTTCTCTTAGCTATATACAACTGTAGCGAGAATGAGGTTAAAGGATCAACACGGTTGCTGAAAATTGATCTTAAATATTAAGATTATAATCCAATCCCTCGAGCTGGATGTGTACTCCTTGATGAGAGGATTCCGTAGGACCTTGACACACGCCAGCTACAATATGGTGTCTTCATGAAGGCGGGGCCTTCATGATGACACAATGTTGTAGCTGACATGTTACAACGCCCTCTCGAATCAATTCATCAAGTTTACATAAGCTGGGACTAAGTTTCTTAGATGGGGATAGGAATGTGATCGCGTATATGGAGTGACTCCGGAGGACTAAAGGTAACTAGACACACGGAGTCACCTAGGGATGACACAGTATGTCTGCGTACCTTTAGTTACCATGAGTAACTTCCTATACTCGTTCATATTGCTAGTTGGGGTTAGAGCTTGACCTTAGACGGAAGGACTGACAGAGATCAGGAAAGACCATTCTAGATAACAGACAAAGTGAGGTGAAGGACATATTCCATTGATGTGTATAACATCTAGGAATATGATCATGCAAAGCATGTGAAAATATTTGGCCAAAGCATCGCAAGTTATTGGTTACGTTGTCCTAATCACCTAGTTTAAGAAGCAGGATGTCAGATGAATATCAGTAATAGATATTCAGATAGGCCTCTTAAATGGATCACTTCGATAACCGGAAACGGTAAAAGAACCCTGTATACTTATTATACAATGCATGGATTAACATGAAGGATCGGTAAGTCGCTGAGTCATGAAATGAGAGATTGCTGAAACTCCGAGCCATAAAATGGGAGATCGGTAGTTCTTCAAGTCATTTACAGCAGCATATGGTATATGTTATATGATTGAATGGCATTGAATGTATGTTCCATATTGCAAATATGCAAACAAAGAAAATTGGTTTTAAAAAGAAAATTGGTTTTAAAAAGAAATTGTGTGATCTGAATTACATTAATTGGATAGAGAACAATTATTAAAACTTGAACGTGTGTTTGAATTACATAATTGAGCATGAGAATGTTGTATAAAAAAAAAAAAATAAAAATCCCTTGTTCTAGTATCTTAAAATGGGGATGTTACATTCACACGTCCCCACCCTCATACCCCTTCTTCACCCATCTTCCTCTCGCATTGCTCTTTCCCTCCACTTTGACTTCCTCGCATGATAGCTTTCGGCGTTTCCGTCGTACACTTCGCGTACGAAATACAACCAATAAAGTTACTAATACAACAGTGAAATACAAATTTGATACAAAAGAATGCGATCTTCACCATGGCGGGCATGTCTAGCGGGCGAGTCATAGGAATCAGGCATTCATTTTTGACCTACTTGATAACATATGCTCATAATTAATATTCATATAATAAACTACAATTTATTAAGAAATCAAGCAGATGCGTGGCTGAATCTCTGTACCTTTCAATGTTAGTAATTGTTGTCAAAATGAACATATATACAGAACGAAATTGACGTGTTGAATTCCATGATATAAAAACATACTGTGAACCCCAACATGGTTGGTGTGAGGAGAGTTGAAGATGGGGGACATATTGCTTCAGTAGTCCTTGCTGTCATCTACCGCTGCTGAGGCACAAACCATGGATCGATTCTCTGTAGACAGTGTGGGAGGCACAGGCACAAGCACCAGATCCATGAGCATGTTTGTCGTGAAACCATCATAATAGGTTTTGAAATCCACGTTGTTAATTTCATGATCAGGGGAGCGGAGAACATGATAATGAGAATCATCGCCGTCGACAGTGTAATGCACAAGGGAGCTATCCTCCTCGCTCTGGACCAGCAGCCTTTCCGGGGTTTTTCCCTTTCTATAATACCCTTTTTCTCATCAGTGTACGATGAATTAGCATCGTTTAACAGGCCATGGATCTTGTGGGTTGCGACGATTTTCTTTGTCTCATGTTTTATCATGTAGTCCAACACCATGTGACGATACGCTTCATGCAGTTCTTTGTCACCATCCAACTGTTCTGCCAGAGCTCTTAACATACAGTTTCCATCTGCTTTTATGCCCACAATTCTTAAATCCTCCGTCCCTTCCTCCTACCCCTCCTCCATCCCTTCCTTCTACCCTTCTCCTCCTTCCCCTCCTCTCGTCCCTTCCTCCTCCCCTTCTCCTCCTTCCCCCCTCCTCCTCTTCTCTTCCTCCTCCGCGTCTCGCCTCCCCCCTTCCTCCGCCACCTCCTCGCGTTTGGGGTTAGAACACTGAATTCTTGATTAAAATTGTGCATATTGAAAGCTTGCAAAAATGACGGATGCCGCGTATCTCTTGAGATCTCTCTTAGGAAGAAATCTTCCTGAAAGAAATTTCACACTAAACCTTTGTACAGATCCCCAGAAACTGACCCAAATCTCACCAATCAGCCACGAAGATTAATTTCTTGAAAGATATCGTTTACGAATGTTTGAAAATTTAAGAAGCCGTGGTCACGATTGTGAATAAAGTGGGACCCATGCTAATACACAAACGTGGTTTTATGACAGATTTGTACTTGTTCGAAAGCAATAGATGTGTATAGTGGATTTTATAGCCTGGAAACAATTTCAAGACTCATTGGCAATATGGACCATGAATTAATTTCGATTTTCTTGTTTTTGGACCATGAATTAATTTAGTTTAATTTCATTCTTCAAATCAATATCTACCTAAATATGGAAACGATCTCGGTGTGCTTGATCCTCTTTCTTTAACATCTTTTCAATACTCCTTTAAACATGTCCAATATATTCTAATTGATGAAAGGAGTTTTATCGACCCAAACTTGCTCGGTAAAGTTGATTGCCGTGCCCAAACGTTCTCGGTAAAATTGACTACTGCCTTCAGGAAGCTTTCCCTTGTTCCAAAACATTTGCTTTCGGGAATAGGTCTATCATCCTCGTTGGCGACCTTCGCCAACTTCCACCTATCATGGACATACCTCTATTTTCCAACAATTCCTACGAGGCTAACCTATGGAAAGGCTTCACGACAACCATCTCCCTCAATGTAATCTTCAAGCAACATGGTTCCAATTCTGCACAAGCATCATTTTGGAACTTATTACTCAACATTCATACTTCTCTCCCTCTCTTTCAAGATTGGGAGATCCTTATGTCAGGAACGCATTCCTGCCTTTCTGAACAAGAAATCATTGAGTTCAAAGATGACCCCCATCTTTTTGCTAAAAACGGCCTGGTCAACAACCACAACCTTCAAATATTAAAGTCCCTTAACTCTCCTATGGCTAGATCAATCCCTCTAACCATCAGACATGATGACTTCAGAGAGGCTGATGATGATCAATTGCGACACAAAGTTGTTTGAATCAACCAAAAATTCATGCTTTCTGCAAACTTGTCGGTGGAAACATGAATTTTCAATAGTGTTATTGGCTCTGTCATTGGCATAGTCAACGAATGCTCCTCCGATTCCTCCTGGTTTTCTTGTATTTGTTGTCGTCGATTTGATCGATACTCACATCCTCCTTGGGATGCAAACAACCCCTTCCACGTTCTTGTACCTCCATTTTCCAAAGGTAATTGAGGACAACTACTTCTTTAAATGGCATGGGCATTTTCAACCCACAAATATCAAGGGCTTACTCTGCAGTGAACCACTATTGACATAGGAGGAATATAAAGACAAGGCCTAACCTTCACGACTATATCGTGAGTTCCCTCATTGTCGGCCCTTCGTACCTCTCCTCCTTTTTCATTCAACCACTATAGAAAAAGTCCTTCGCACCTCTACTTCAGTCACTCTTACTAGAGGAATCTTGCCTTCGATCCCTTCCTTCATCTCTCCTCTCTTGGACTCATATTTTGTTGCTCATTTCTCATTTCACCATGTTCATCTGGTTATTATATACCCACCTGCATTTATGTTAGTCTTTCCTTACATATTTAACTTTCCTTCTGCTCACATTCGCCTCATACTTTCGGCGTTTTCATCGCACACCCCACGTGCGATTGCTAGTTCATATCTCTACCAAGATTGAAAACGAGCCATTTATCTTCCTTGGATAGCCGACGATCCTTTTGGCTTGCATTCCACGGTGATCTTTACCACCCGCCTTGACACCTTCCATTGTTTTATTGGCTTGGATGCCCATGGAAGTTTCTGTTTTGCATGCTTCTCCATCGAGTTATATGCGACTCCCTTTTGTGAGTCCACCGAGTTCCACGGTCTGTCCGCCTCGCCAACTCCATGTGGTCTAGCTCACCACCCAAAATGCCTTGGCCTATCCCAGCTTGCTTCGAGCTTTGTGAATTCCGTTATCCTACCCGCCGTTTCGACTTCGGAGTCTCCCTTTTCGAAGGTTCAGGCCCTTTCCATTTCGAGGATTTGGGGCATTATTCGCTTGCCTTGGCTCATGAAACTCCGAAGTACAAAATTCAGATTTCGAAGTTCGGAAACCCTGACTCACTACGCAGAAATCTATTCACCGAGCATGGTGAGATCCTCGATTTACTGAAGTGCCGAAGTCTGAAATTTGGAGTCGGACTTCGGGCCTTCAATCCGTTTTCATGCGTAAAACGAACCCGGCCACCAACGACGAGCTCGAGCCAATGGGCTCCTTCCTTTCTCCTTTTCTATGTCGGGTCTATCTTGATGACATACGAATTGAGCTCACCCTCCGTTACTGCGACCATGTTTTGTCGAATCTCGAACCGAGCGTATTGTCGAGCCTCTTGTCTTCATACCACGGTTTTTCCAGGTTCCCCGAACTTGATTGAGTCAACTCACCCTCAATGCAAAGCTCATTCATTCCACGAGCTAAGTGAGCTTGATTCGTTTACCTCGGCTGAAGACACCCGCCAATCCTCACTGTCACTGTGGCGAGCTTCCTTCCTTGTGCAAGCTCCGAGTCTCATTGTTCTTGAGCCCCTCTTATTACTCCGTCTTCTCCACGAATGGCCTTGAGCTCGCCCTTTGGACTTCACAGCCGACCTGATATACTTTTTCGAGACCTTCGGATTTGTATTTTCTCTCTCTAATTCTTTGATGTGCCCATCCTTCTCAGATTCGCCCCCGAATTACCTCCTTGAGCCCCGAAATCACTTATATTTCGAGCTCCATTAACTTGCATGTTGGAGTCGACATCCGTTGACCTGATTTGCGTGCTTGTTTCGCTCTTGGCCTGAATCATGTCGAACATTCTCAAGTTCATTCCATCAAGATCTCTTTTTCCGCTGACCTTTCTCTCGTGCCTCGTCTCTGATCCTTACGAGTATTTCTCTTGGCTCGGTCTTGAGCTCATTCGCATCACCGAGTTCTGCTTTGCATGGCCCTGAGCCATTTACATAGAATTCAGACTCATGGCCCATTCCCTTTCTTGTGAGCCACGCAACCTCAGGGCTAACTGCTATGTGCCGAGCCAAAACCATTTGAATCGCTCCCATGCCATAGCCAACTTTCCAGAGCTCATGGAGAGCTTGACGAGCTCCAATTCACCCCATTAGCTCAGAACCCGACCCATTTGATCAACTCTCTCCAGTGCCATGCATCATGCATAACGAGATCGCAGAGCTGTGTTCAACATTGGTGTATATGCTCAGCGCTTGTTCCTGACCTGATGAACCAGAGCTCAATGAGCTCGCTATATGCCTGAGCTTTGCAAAGGTTTGCCCGACCATCAACACGACTCGGCTCGCCAAGTAACTAAGCGAGATAATTTTAAGCTCGATGGCCTTTGGCCTATTTTTTGAAATTCCTCCCATTTTGGAATCTTTCTCGGATTTTCTTGAATTTTCTTAGCATTAATGAATCAAGAAGGACCGGGTAAAAATGTCGAAGAGCCCATAATTTCATTTTCACCATTTTCGCTCATTCTGGACCGGAGATGGGCCCGCCATGGGCCAGTTTCCACCATTAAGAAAATCTGAGTCTATTCAAGACTAAGAAGGGGAAAAATTTTCTCTTGTGATCTCAACACTCCAAAATTACCAAAACTATTTCTGGGACCACAGAAACCGCTGCAAGATCAATTCTGCCCTATTCGGTGCCTAGGCCCCGCACACCTGTTGTGCATTTTGCCCCGAGGGAAAAATGGATAACAATAGGCATCAAAGGATTCTTTTAGAGGGTCAAAAGATAGATACCAGGGCTTGATCATGAGCCCATGTTTTCCCCAAACCGAGTATTGGTAAAAAATGAAATCCCTTTCTTTAGGGGTTTCAAAGATAGCAATAAAATAAGCTTTAACACGGGGTAAAGCTCTATCTTACCTTTGATATTTTCCCTCCATCTTTGGGAAATCCAAATCATGCGGTTGAGAGAGCTTACGCCAGAACTTGTGAAATCTACAGATGAGTCCAAGGTGGGAGAGATTTTCCTCCTCTTTGAAAACCTTTTGTAGAAGATCCTCATCTATCTTGATGCAAGAGTATTCGGCCGAGGGTTTTAATGGATTCCCTACTGACAAACGTGTTGTCCTTTAGCTTGGAAACAACGACAACAAAGGACTAGTCACCATTTTATTTAACAGAGGTAGATAATAACATAATATTATTTTGTAAGGGCTAAGGCATCATTTAGAGATAGGTAGGGCATCTCTTTGACAAAATCAAGGTGTCACTTTTAGAAACATAGTGAGAAACATTTGATTTGTCAAAACCCACATTTTATGTAAGTATTTTTCATTATTCTAATTTCATTTTTATTCATTGAAAAAGAAGATTTTTATTGACTTCTAAAGAGTTTGAAGACTCAATTTATTTCTTTTGTTTCTAGTATATTTTTCATATGCTAAAAACTATGTTTTATCAATTTGTGAACTCCTAAAAGGTCTTTATTGAATGAATGAACTTGTTATCCGTGAAAGGAGGGGATCCCCCATATTACCTAGGCCTAAGGAAACATTGTATATAAACATTAACTTCCACGTACCTCATGGTATTAGGAGGTATCTAGATCATTTTAAATAGAAAGTCATTGAATGTATAATTCCTTGGGGTAGGGGTAAGTGATTAGCCCCGAGAAATTAATCTCTGCGTACTCGTAAATGGGATAAATGCGATTACAAGTATGGTGGAACTCTCTATAATAAGTGACATTAAACAATATTGGTCTATGTTCACTATCTATCAATAGGATAAGTATATCAAAGCTCATATACACCAAAAAGTCCTTATACTAGATATCTCCTACATTAATCATAACGAGTCTCACAAAAGACAATGCATCATTTTGAGAAAGTGAGGGCATAATATTTTGAGAAAATCAGGCCATAATTTTTTGAATTGAGAGAAGATTTTGTTTGATTTACTAAAACACCATCATTTACTTGTATTTTCATGATTTTTAGTAATTAATTTTTTTGATGAAAATGGATCTTATATTATATTAATGCAATAAGATACAAGATAAAATTCAACAAAAAGCGGGCGGTATGAGAGCACGCCCCAAAACCATTAACAAAGCTAGGACGAGCCTAGAACAACAAGAGTCAAAGTCAAAGCCGAGTGCCAGCGAGAGATTAAAAAAATAAGAATCACCTAAAACACTTTAAAGGCACTATCAAGCAACAACAACAAACATGCCCGAGGCAGACGGATCTGATCATTTGACCACCCCGAATAAGGCAAGTCCTTGCCAACATCTGGAAGCTCCCAACTAGTAGAAATTTATTCCTCTGGGCTTGCTTCCCTGCGTGTAGGAATGGGGAGGTTGAGGCGAGGTAATTTGTCAGATGTTGGCAGAGGTGGCGGTTGGTGCCAAATATCCTATTACGAAGAAATGGCAAAGGAGAGCCCCACCCATGCTGGCGAGGTGGTGAGCCCCAAACTTACCGGTGAGTCGAAAAATGCAGTGGAGAGCCCTTGCCATAGTGGTGAGATGGCAAGTGACTACGCCGTTGTAATGGCCCTAGAGAGTGGCGAGTGCAATTAAAAGCACGATCCTGAGATCGGTTGTCCTGGCCACCACGGGTTAAAGGCGAGGAGCACTTGGTGGGAGAAAGAGGCACTTGGGAAACATTGCACGGGCTTCCCCTAGTGGCGCAACATGGTCTAGAGGTGATCCACCTCTAGCGCCACCTTGTTTTCTGAACTTGAATCTATAGAAGCACATTGGAAATCACCGTAGGTTTATTATAAATCGAGAAAGATTGATAGACCATAGAATTAGAAAAGAAAAAATAATTTATTTCTTTCCATATCAAAAATTGAATCTCCTCTCTAAAACATGTGAAATCTGGGTGAACATAGGAAGAAGTTTGGGATTATCTCCCAAGAGGATATGTTGCCAAGTGAAACAATGGGGTCGTGAAGGAAAAAAATGAATGGATCTAGTTCCAGAAATTTGAGCTTTGGGACAGAACCAGAAGACATGCAAAAGTGTTTCTAGATGTCCATAGAAGGGGCAGTTGGGATTTGGGATCCCAATTTGAACAAGATGAGCCCCGATAGGAAGGCCTTGGTGTAGAATACACCAAAGAAAATGAGCAATTTTGGGCTCCACACATATAGTCCAAACAATTTCAAATTGTCTACCCCAGGTAGACAGAGTGGCATGAATTCCCCAATGAGTATTAAGTTTTTCCACCATGGGAAAATGGGGTGAGAGCCAATGATAGCCTTTGTTGGCTTTGTAGTTACAAAAAGGAGTATCAACATACCACTTCTAGTCTGTCCACCATGGGTGAGAGGAATGCACAACAATCTTATGCAACATGTGATCAGGAACCAAATTGATCACAATAGTGAAAGTATCTTGATCTTGGTTGGAAAGCCAAAACAAAGCTTTAAAATCTGGCCAAGAGAACCAAGATTGAGCGTTCTTGCAGAAGAAGTCCTTGATTGTGCAAATTTTGCGCTTGAAGAATTTGAGCGCAGATATTCTCGGGACCTCTGCTAAGCATTTATCTTCGGATTAAAAATTGGAGACCACTAGAGAGATTCTTGATTGGGAGAAATCCCATTACAAAATCCATCCCCTTTCCATAAAAGACAGGGTTTAACACATTCTCACGCTTTCCATATACTCTTAAGCACAAAGGTGCCAACAATTTTGACAGGCACATGAGTGATGAGCAAATTGAAAAACCCTAATCCTTTCCACGTAGGAAGGCCATAAGGATAACCTTCTACAATTCCATGCAGTATGAGAACTTCCCATGCTTCCTAGCCAGTAATGCTTCCTATAATCCACTTAGCATAAAGATCTTGCCCTTGACGTTGAATGTAAATAAGCCCTGGGCCTCACTATTATGAGGCGATAAACATATATCCCAGGCTACCCGATGAAAACCTTTTCCAGTAGAAGCATTATCCCATAAGAAAGCTTTGAGCAGCTTTTCTAGCTTCTAAATGGAGGCTTTAGAAGGAACCCAACAAGACGAGTAGTAAACATGGGTAGTGACAAGAACTTTATAAAAACACAATCATTTTGAGTATGTTATTGTGTGAATTTTCAATTATTTTGATTGAAATGATCTCTTAAATATCTTTCTTTTTATTTAACCCTAAATTATAATTTTTGAAATTTAAAGCCCTAACTTATATTTAAATTATTTGGTGAACTGCATATTGATTCAACACATCCTCCCCCACCTTAGGGATCTTACCTCCCATGTTTATGTTTATTAGCCTATTATCTACCTTTGCACTCTCAATTTTTTTATGGAATTAAGTTCTCTATTGTGAATCTAAGGTATATTAAATATAAAAGTGTCTCACATTGACACCCTCATTATAGAACACCCTCTTTATTATGTTATCATGTTAGTCCTTATCTAATCTTCCTAAGGGAAAGTTATACAAGATGATATCGATCCCTATCCCACCTTAAAAGAGGTCGATGTTATTAATACACAAGAGTTTATAAAATAACTCAATCTTAATCCTAGTTAATCTGATGCATTATTATTCATAGCTGATTTGAAAACGGTTCTAATTTTTTTTTTTAAGTAGTACTTAGAAAATTCTCATATTTAAAAAACTTGATAACTGACTAAGAGTATTAGCAATTTTGGGAATTCTTGAAACCCAAATCCTTGAACTCTTCTAGATAAATCAATTATCTTTAATTTTCAACTTAAGTGAATATATTGAATCTATTACAAATCCATTTAAAAATTCACAATTGATTTTAGAATGCACTCAAATTGAATTCTTGATTCCAAATATGAAATGTGCAATTCCCTTTCTATTGTGGGTTATGGATACTAAAAATGTGACTTCAATCCAAATAATCCAATTTTATGCTTTCTTAAATAATTAATCAAATAAAATAACTTGAATGTTTTTATCTGATCAAAAGCTTCTAAACAAACTGAAATCAAATCCACAACACAAGAACTTGATAACGAGTTTGGCAGAATGCCTACGTCTCCGGATCCACGTAATTGTGAATCGATCTATTAACATCTAATGAAGTACAATATCCCTTAAATATTGAATTAACAGACCTTTATACCTACAATTGAGCTGATTTGGACCTCTTGGAACTTTGCAATTTCCCAAAAATGTTCCCAAGTCCATCCGTGGCTCCTACAGTACTTTTTCTGTTTGTTTCCTATGTAATTACGTCTGAAAAATGTCTACAAATTTAAATTTAAAACACCTACATAAAATAGGTTTAAATTTATGGAAACTATAAGAAATTATGAAAAACTTCCCTTTTTACTCCATGGCCTGATTCAGACTAGAAGTGGTTGGAAAATACGAGATCTTTGCTGCTCCTCGTGCCTGATCTGTGAAATTGCGATGGAAAACACCTACATAGGAAAATATACAGAACTTCCTGTAACAAACTTTACATTTCTAGAAATATCTTAGAATTTTGAACAAATTTTATTTTTACACCATTGCAAAATTTAGACTATAAGTGCCTCAAAAATGGTGATCTCTGCAAACTGGTCCTTCGTTGTCCCTTCACAAACCTACCAAAAGGTCCCTTTAAATAGAAGTGATCTCATATTCTATCACTTGCTAAAAAGTGGTGGGTTGGTAAGGCTGATAAGTATTTTGGCATAGGTCAAGGGTTCAAATCCCCCTTCCATAGGTTTAGGCACCCAATTTAGCCATTGACCCCACATTTGGTGGGAAAGGGATATGATAAGCCTTTAAATAGCTTTTTGGCCACAAAATCCTCCTTATCCCATGGGATTTAGGCTTATTCACGTGAAATAGATTAAATAGATTATTTTTATTATTTTTAATCCAAATTCACTACAAACTTGCCAAGTGTCGCGCCCATAATATGTCATTTGTCCATGTCAGAGTGTGCCACATCATCATTTGACCACAACTTCAAGACTATGCATATCGTTCGCATACGAACTCAAATTTGGTCCGTTCAATATGTGTCAGAAAGCTTGCAACGATATTTATACCATGGAACTGATTTTTAAACATTACAAGACCATCATTTTTTTTTTTCACCACATGTCATAGTGTCATTGGTCCACTATTGACTTGTTAACCATAGTTGACTTTCCCGTTGACTGAACTTTGATCGGACATAACTAGAGCTCCCAATGTCCATTTGTCGCGTTCTCATAGTCGATGGAAATATCTCAAAATGATATTCTGCATTGACATAATTTAGGGATGTTTAGGGAAATTTTTATATCAAAAATGATCCCACGATCAATAGCCAAAGATGAAAGGAATAATGTAACGCCCTGATTTTTGTAAGTTATCATGGTGATTACTTTCTTAATGTTGTAACTGCTGAAATGAAGACAAACATGTTAAGATATATTTTTGATCTTAAAGGAATGTGTTGCTAATCTGGATTCTTGCATACTGTAATTTGTTTACATGGGACAACAGTTATTATTGCTTGTATGTTTGCTGATGTGACAACAGATCTGTCGTATGCTTGATGAACTCTATTCGCTGATTGACAACACACCTTGAATCAATTCCATTGATCCAAGGTATGTTGTGGTCTTCTTGTGATCGCTTTGTCGATTTACTTTTAAACCAGACTGAAGGTTGATATAAATGTTGCAGCACCTGATTTCAGGTATGAATAGCTGGCACGTAGATGCCAACGAAAAAGGTTCGATTCTCGAACCATACACTGTTGTAACGCCAGACCCCGTAAGGCGATAAAGGCCTGGATGCGGGTGGCTCAGGCATGTAAAACGTGGGACGAAATGTCCTGCTTAACGTTAATATAACTGACAGTCGGAAGGACTTGATTGGAAATTGATTAATTAAGTGTGAAGGGAATTAGACCCTAATCTACTCCTAAGTTCTACCTTATATCCTAACTACTATCCTAAGTGGATTTTTAAATTCTAAGGGTGAAAATAGAACTAAGTCCTATTAACCTATGACCTAGGTATGAACACTATTATAAATCCTAAACTAATCCTAACCTAAGGAAGGGGACGCACAGACCCATGGGGGATGGAAAGGATAAGGATGGAAGGAAATTTAATGGGCAATGAATGTGGTCCTTACGTGGACAGCGCCAAGTTTGGTGGGAACAGGGAAAAGATAGGGACATTCAGTTAGTCATGAGACTAAACTCTGTTTTCATGCAAAATTTGAATTTGGCAATTCGCCAACCCGAGTCGGCGGTGGCGTGAGGAAAGAGGAAAAAGGCAGAGCCTTCAATGCATTTAATTTTCTTGGTCTTCGCGACCAGCCCACCTTGGAAAGAGTATGGAGGAAATTTTGTTGTTCATTGTGTTCTTTCGGGTTTTTGGAAGTTGCTCTGCATTTGGTTTTTCATGGTTCTGTCGAACCAGTTGTGTTTGATTGTTATCTCTGTTTCTTTGGAAATCTAAGGCTATTTTGAGCCTGTAGCGGAAGGTGATTGTTTGGGAAGCTCTGCTCCTGTCGCCGTGGAAGGAAATAACTCCTGTAGGCGCGGTTTTCTTCGAGCTTCAAGGAAGATTATCAGGCATGTTAAGCCCTTCTCTTTAAACTGCTTGCTTTGCTTAAACGTCTCATTAAAACAACCCTGCTCTTCTGATGAAGGGGGTTTTGGGTTTATTTGATTTGCTGTCATGATTGAGATGATTTGGGTAGAGTCGTTTTCCTTGTTGCGATTTGAACTGTCTTTGCATAAGTATTAAGTTAAAATACAGTCTATGCTGTGTTGAATTGATTCGACAATATTGGGGAATTCGTTCTTATATTATGATATCGTGCATGTTGTGCGAGTTGTTTTGACATTGTCTCTTTACTGAAAATTTTTAAGGAAACGAGTTCCTCTTCCTTCTGCTGTTTTAGATTTTGAAGGAAATGGTAATTGGATTTTATTGAGCATTATGGGCTCGGTTTGATGGAAGTGATAGTAATATTCTGAGTGTTGTGCTTTTCTTTTGTAAAAGTGGAAGGATGAATACGGCATGAGTATTCGTGGAAGTAGAAGAAAGTAATTGTTCTTCTTACTGAAATTATAAATGAATTATGCTTTCTCCTTGCTGTGATGAAAAGTTGATTCTATTGTGTTTTGTGGTTGCGGTTTGATCTTCTGATTCGAACTGTCTTCGTGAAAACGAACTTGGCTTTGAATTTCTGTGCAAACGAATGAAATACAGGCGAATTAGCTTGTTGTTTGAGACTGTTTTGACTGTACCAAGCTTGCACATCTAATACCCTATGCGGGTTTGCCTTGATATAGGTATTGTTATATGAATATTGCATTTCTGGGTTCTGCACATCATTGTAAAATAGAAGAATGGGATTTCGGGTAGAAATGTCTGTTGATAAGGAATTCGAACTGGGTATTTCTTTACAAATGGCATATTGAATGAAAACTGTACAGGCTGTGTGAGTTTGTTTGACATTGTTGAACAATCATTCTATTGTCAATATGGGTTTGAGCTGTCATTATAAAACAAACACGACTTGGGTGTTCTTATTACATTTTGAAGAAAATGATTGTTTCTTTACTGAAAATTATAAGGAAACGAGTTCTTCTTCTTTCTGTTGTTTTAGATTTTGAAAGAAATGGTAATTGGGGATCCATTGAGCATTTGGATTCGGCTTGACGGAAGTGACAGTGATATTTAGATTATTTTTCTGAGTGCTGTTTTCTTTCTGTACAAACGAAAGATTTAAATGTTTCGTGTGATCTCTGATTTTGCACTGTCATTCAAAAAAAAAAAAAGAATGAACTCGACTTGAGTGATTCTTGTTGTGTTTGAAGAAAATGGATGTTTTCTTATGGAAATAGTTAAAGGTATGAATTTTCTCTTCTTGTTGTTTGAATTCTGGAAATAGCATCAATAGAACTTTACTGTACAATACGGGTTGGACTTGTTGTAGGTTATAGCAAAGTGCAAATAATTATTTATGAACTGTGTGCGTTCATAGGTATAGAAAGTCGTGTGAATATTTGATAAAGCGACTGTATAACTGTTCATTTGGTTATAATACAGTGAATGAAGTATGAATTCTTCTAGTACAGTAAGAGCATAGGATGCATCTTTATATTGCTTGCTCTATGAAGGATACGATGCTTTACCTACTTGTTTTTGGTATTCATATGTGCCTGCTTGAAAGGAAGTATTGATATGGATGATAAATTCTTCCTTGTTTTTATTTAAAGCTGAATAGGAATGGATTTATTCCTTGCTGTTGGAAAGTGAATTCTGAATGGATTTTGTAAGTTTCACTCTGAACTGTTATCTTTGATTGATGTCTCGTTTGGATTTAACTTTCAGTACAGTCATGAGGAAAGGAATAGGAGTGAGGATGGATAACTTGGAATAATGGTCGTTTCTTCTCTTATACAGTTAGAAATCTGTAATCGTTATGGAACGAATTTTGTATTGCTTTGGTTTAAGCATCTACATTTTATTGTTGTTTGCTTTTCTCATCTGTATTTGATTACTTGAAATCAAATGAGTTGCATGGACTGAAAGGAAGGTAAATTGGTTTATGTTTTCAGTCAAATTTTATCCTTTGCATTTATTACTAATGTAAGGGAATGGAATGGATAGCAGTTATGTTATAACAGCAGTATGCTTACGTGTGTTCCTAGTTTTTACAGAGGTTGTAATCTGGAACTGTTTGAAGGAAATTACTTTGTGTAATGATCATTTGGGAAAAAGGGCAGTAGTTCTTTGACTGATTGGGATGGTAATTAGATGTTTCGGTTGTTATGCTGATCATTCTTTTTGATACTTAATTCTGGATTGATGTTCATATTGTCGTTTCATAAAAGCAGGGTTCTTTTATTGAGACAGTTAATTAGAAGCACCTCATTTTAATGACAAGTGCTTAATATGCTCAGTTCAATGAACTGACCCGTGCAAGTAATTTTGCAGATGGAATTTGAGTAAAACGAAGACATGGTTGTTTTCTGATACTTCTTTTGATTGACTGAAGATGGATTGTATTTGATAGTTATTATTCCTCTACGAGGAATTGAGAAAAGAAGAAATTACATTCTTCTATCTTATGAGTTGTAATGTTGTTTTATATAAACAAAGTCCAGTCATTTGGACTGGCAAATGTATAGATTATGAAATGGATGGATGAATACAAATACAAGTGTGATATTTTAATGACTGTATCAGTTTGATATTGTTGATTAAGTTGGGAATATAACATTAATTCTTGATTTGGAATTATTCAAATGTTTTTGGATGAATGTAAAAGGAACTGATATCTATTCTTACCTAAATGCAACTTTTACGTTGATATGTGCAATTAGTTCATACTTGGGGTAAGATGAATTTTTAATTGACATTAAAAAGGATTAGGAAGAACATGATCTCATAACTGATAGGTATTCGGGATTAGCTTGAAAGCTAAGGAATATCAAATAACTTAGGAGCAGCCGAACTTCGTATTCGGACTCCGTTAATAGCCTCGAATGTTAAATTCAGAAAGTAAGGATATGGGAAAAACATATCCATGATTAACAGACCTTAACTATGTAAGGTTAAGGAGAATAAATGAATATATTCATTGAGAATTAGACCTCGTTTTAATGACGTCTAATAAGCTGGAATTCTGAATTTGTTTTCAGTTGTGGAAAAACTTGGTTAAGTTTAATAGGTTAAACTTATTAAGTCTATCGGTAATGGGCTGCTTAATCCAAGGATTAAGAAAAGAACCAAGTAGAGAAAATGCAACCCTTCGGTACGAAGGAGAAGATGCATAGTAAGCTAGAAGATAGATTTAGTCTCTCTTAGCTACATACAACTGTAACAAGAATGAGGATAAAGGATCAGCATGGCTGCTGAAAGTTGATCTTAAAATATTAAGATCATAACCAAATCATTTGAGCTAGATGTGTACTCTCGATGGGAGGATTCCGTAGGACATTGACATACGCCAGTTACAACATGGTGTCTTCATGAAGGCGGGGCCTTCATGACGACACAATGTTATAGCTGACACATTACAATGCCCTCCCGAATTAAATCATCAAGATTACATAAGCTGAATACTAAGATCTTGGCTGGGGATAGGAATGTGATCACGTATACGGAGTGACTCCGGAGGACTAAAGATAACTAGACACACAGAGTCATCTAGGGATGACACTGTATGTCTGCGTATCTTTAGTTACCATGAGTAACTTCCTATACTCGTTCATATTGCTAGTTGGAGTTAGAGTTTGACCTTAAATTGGAAGGACTGGTAGGGACCAGAAAGACCATTCTAGATAACAGACGAAGTGAGGTGAAGGACGTATTCCATTGGTGTGTATCACATCCAGGAATATGATCATGCAAAGCATGTGAAAATCTTTGGCCAAAGTATCGCAAGTGCTGGTTGCATTGTCCTAATCACCTAATTTAAGATGCAGGATGTCAGATGAATATCAGTAACAGATATTCAGATAGGCTTCTTAAATGGATCACTTCGATAACCAGAAATGGTAAGAGAACCTTGTATATATATTATACTATGCATGATGAACATGAAGGATCGGTAAGTTGCCGAGTCATGAAATGAGAGATCGTTGAAACTCCGAGCCATGAAAATGGGAGATCGGTAGTTCTTCGAGTCATTTACAACAGCATATGGAATCTGTTATATGATTGAATGGCACTGAATGTGTGTTCCATATTACAAATATGTGAACAGAGAACATTAGTTTTAAAGGGAAATTGTGTGATCCAAACTGCATTATTTGGACAGAGAACAATTATTAAAACTTGAATGTGTGTTTGAATTATATAATTCATAACAGGGAACGTTGTTTAAAAAAAAAAATTCCCTTGTTCTAGTATCTTAAAATGGGGATGTTACAAATAAGATGACTACATCCATTATATCCACCTCTACCTTTGGTATAGGGGCACCTCATATCCCCCATCAAGTTTCAAAGCCCATTCCAAATCATACTACAACTCTATCACTTCTTGTGCATACACATGGGCACTCACCCTCCTTATCTTATAAATGTTACCTCAATAAAACCATTTTTATTTATAGGCTAAGGTGTTGCAATTAGAGCATGGTGTGTCTATATATTCTCATGTAATGGATTCACATATACTATTTCAGAATCCTTTGGCACCCAAGGTGGCCTCTATGTCACATATCATATTTTTAGATTACAAAATATCGTATTATTGTAGATAATGTTAGAAGAACAATTGACTGAGAGGGGGTGTGAATCATTCCTTCAAAACCTTTACATTAATTACTTTTCTTTGTGTGAACCATTCATCATCCTTGAACCATATGTGTTCTTATCAAACATTGAATCAATGATACATAATAACAAGATGCAAAAACATACACAAGAGCACAAGATGTAAGTGAGAAACCCTCAAGCAAAAGAAACCCCACTGAAACTCTACTTATATTACTCAAAGAAAATAAATTTAGTGAAGCACCAACTTCACAAGGAGCACTAACCCCTAGTTTAGTAGAACACCAACACTACAAGGAGCACCAACCCCTTATTTAGCGAGGAACCGACCCCACAAGGAGGCTACATTCCCATAAGGTGATAAAACACCAAATCAACCACATGTAAAAGGATGATCACTGATAATATTATGATCACACAACTGATAGTGATCTAATTTTATCTCCAAACACACCAAACCCTCATCAAGACAAGTACTCTCCTAAATCACTCAATTTCTCTTCTTCATAGGATGAATATATCAATTTCTCTTGTACATCTGATCCTAAAAATTTCTTAGGTATTCATACAACTTATAAGATTTTTCATGACCCCTCAACACTCTTCTTCAATCCCCATAGGTCGCACTTAACCCCATATTCACAACTAATTCAAATGAACCACACACACTAGCTTATATACACACAACTTGATCAAATCACCCCTAGGTCAGCCATGACCAAGTAGGTAGGTAATCCAAACTCAAAAATAGAACAAAAAAATCATATAAAGCAACACAAAATACCCATGTAGGTTGGGAGGGGTCAATAATTATCCAACAAGATCAACAACACACAAGCAAGCTCAAAACATGCTCTCTAAGCACCAACGAATGGATCGTGATCTCCAAAGGCCTAAAAACAAAAATGGCTTCATCATCATTAGGTAACATGATAATGACCCCCAATCATCACCAAAAATCTCAGGAACAACTCAAACATCTATATCCACCTTGAAACTCACCAAGAAGCATGTTATACTAGCTAGGTCTACAAGCACCTAGAATTCATTCCCAGAAAACGAATGAGTTCACATAGCTAAACTCATCATCATGAACCAATTCATACATCAATGGAAATTTATTTGAATCCTATTTCTATAAAAACTCACATTTTCATCCAACTCATAGTGGAAGACCTTCAATAGATCAAACTCTGCAACTCCACCAAACTAGCTTCAAGACCCCAAAACTAGGTCTTCAAAACTGAGTTGGTTCACATGGAAAAAAACGTCATCAAGAAAAAAATAGCAATGGAAATATATCTAAGTTTAACTTCTGGAACAAATCACTTTATCTTCTAGCCCCGATAGTGGAAGGATTTCAACCAATCCATTCTTTGAAACTGCTCATTCAGACTTTTAGGACTCAAGAACTATTCTTGAGAGAAACAAACACAAACACCTCCAAATCAAATTCCAATCTCAACCATCTCTTAGAGCACTTCAAACGAGACATGAAAAACATATTCAAACATTAAGTCTATTTCACATGGAGAAATCTAATCTAACACACATGTTCCTTCACACCTTCTTGAAAGCAAGCCAACTAGGGATTTCTAGGCTATTAGGTCTTCAACCGAATTTTTTTTTTCATACCATTCCAAACACTTGAGAACATCATATCGGGTACTAATAAACTATCCATGAAAAAAAAATCACTTAAATATGTAATATATGGTTAAAATCACTTCAAACCGAAGATTAGCATTTTAACCCTTTACGCCAAAATCGGTAGAATGCTTATTTCACTAAATTTTGACTTATTCCAGTCCGAGCAGAAAAAAAATACCACCATTATTGGAATATGATATTACTAGTTTTGGATTCCAAAATGTTAAATATTGGAATTATTTAGAGTCAAAATCACACATATTGGATTCTAATATCGCATATATTGGAATCCAAAATCACATATATTAGAATCCAAAATCACATATATTGGAATTTACTGCACTCCAAATTCCCATATACTAGAATCTGAAAATCAAAATATTCGAATCTGACATTGATCTGTAAAATAATAACTAGAATATGTCTCTGTTCTGTACACGCTAGTGGCCACACGAATTTAATTCTTACTTTGGAATAAAGGTTCTTATTAGTTTTAAAATTTATTTAAGATTAAATTATGCAGTTGTTGGAAAATTGTTTAATGATTTTAGGGAATCCAACATTGATCTACAAAACCATAAATATAACATGTTTTGTTTTATATGGGCTAGTGACCGCTAGGCTTTAA
Organism: Taxus wallichiana var. yunnanensis; assembly: GCA_018340775.1. Taxonomy (NCBI): domain Eukaryota; kingdom Viridiplantae; phylum Streptophyta; class Pinopsida; order Cupressales; family Taxaceae; genus Taxus; species Taxus wallichiana. The sequence continues at coordinate 227,927,357 of CM031236.1, read as the reverse complement.
TTTTGCTTTGGAATAAGGTTCTTATCAGTTTTAAAATGTCATTAACATTAAACCATGCAGATCTTGGGAAAATATTTTAATGATTTCATGGAAGCTTACATTTGTTTGTAAAAAATAAATAGGTCATGTTTCATTTTTATATGGGATATCATTGTTAGGCTAATGACTTTAAAGATATGTGAGACAATTTCAGTTCACTTACTATGATGTGATTGAGCCTCATTGTAGCTAAAGAATTAATGAAGATATTCTAAAGAAACTAGTAGAGGGCATTGATCTTGACTATATGAATATAATTAAATGTAATCTATCTTCTGATGCGCATGGTAGTGGTGTGAACCACCATCTGTCCCTGCTCATTGAACTTGTATTCAAAAATTTTCTTCATCCAACCTAATGATATTCAATGGTGGCGTAAAAAAATCCGTATCTTCACTATCCTCCTATTCAAGCTCCTCGCATCTTACTCTGTCAGACACCATTAATGTCATCCCTAACACAAGAAATAGGAAAATTTGGGAAATCCTCAAGTGTCTAGAGTAAATTTTAAGGGTTTGCAGACACACAAATCTCCCTACAAATAAAATTAAACAAACATGTTCATTAAAGTGGACACCTATTGAACTTAATCAACGATGGATAATCTTGATAGGTTTTCTTTGGTGAAAACAAATAAATCATTATAATAAATTAGGAATGTCAAAATAAAATAAGAATCTTTACGTTCAAGTGAAATAAATTTTTTCTTATCAACACTAAAAATCCTACAAAACCTAAACTGAAAATAAGTAAATAGCTCCATAGAAAGAAGGAAAGATGCCTAATTTTAAGTCTTCCTTGCTTCAATTTTATTTTTAAAAAGTCGGCCTTGGAGTGGCCCATTCGACTCTGAGAATAAGTTTATCATAACCATCGGCATTGAGATTATTTATAGCTCTCTAACCATCCTCCTTGTTGAACAAATTAACAAAACCAAATCCCCTTCTAATATGTCTTCTGATCCATGGCCACGTAGAAACGCATGATGAGTCCAACCAACTTGAGAATCTCATGTAGATTGACATCCCTCATGGTCCTCGGATAGAATGGTAACTCAAACATAATTTTTATCCTATTTTTGGTGCATGTTGTTTTCGGAGTGGTCCACACCGCCCCGAGACTAAAAGGTGTCCAATAATAGAAGTAGCAACAACCCTGCTTTAGCGAAGCTTCTATAAGTGGTGAGGCCCTCGAAGGCCTTAGCCCTTGTTAAGGTGTTTGTGGCACTAAAGGGGATGAGATTCTTGTAAGGGAATTTTGATGTGTGGTGATCACCCCTTTTAATGAAAATATGAAAAACTATGAGCATCGCCTTTGCTCTTGGAGTGAGAGAGGGCTGACAATGCATCTCCACCAGACTTCAAATCATCGACCTTGGATCATGGTTGGAAGGGTCACTCCAGATAGGGTTCCTAGTTTATAGTGACGTTGAACTTGTGCCACTTGTGGTGCTTGAGAGAACACTTGTTAAGGTGCACTTTGGCCACTTTACGGATATGCATGGTAGTAGTGTGAACCACATTTTGGTCCTTCTCGTTAAACTTGTATATGATGATCTTCTTTGTCCAACTCAATGATATTCAGTGGTGGTAAAAGAAATTCCAAATCTTCATTATCCTCCTATTCAAGCTCCCTACATCTCACTCTATTGGATGCCATCACTATCATCCCTAACTCAAGAAATAAGAAAAGTTGGGAAATCCTTATGTGTTCGGAGTAAATATTAATGGTTTGCAAACACTCAAATTGCCCTACAAATAAAAATAACCAAATGTCACCATAAGAAAAAATTTCAAAATGAAATTAAAAATTAAGATTTGATAGGTTTTCTATAGTGAAAATAAATAAATCATTATACTAAACAAGGAAAGTCAAAATAAAAGGAGAATCATTGCATTTAAGTGAAACACAATTGATCCTATCAACACTAAAAACCCTACAAAACCTAAAGTGAAAATAAGTAAAAGACTCCATAGAAAGAAGGAAAGACACATGATTTAAGTCTGCCTTGCTTCAATTTTTAAAAAAATTCTACCTTGGAGTGGCCCATTCAACTTTGAGAATAAGATTATCATAACCATAGGCATTGAGCTTATTGATAGCTCTTTGAGCGTCCTCCATGTTGACGAAATTAACAAAACCAAATCCCCTTCTAATCTATCTTTTGATCCATGGCCACGTAGACACGTGTGATGTGTCCAAATGACTTGAAAAGCTCATGCAGATTGAAATCCCTCATGGTCCTTGGACAGACTATTAAATCAAATAAAATTTTCATCGTTTCTATAGTGCATGTTTTTGCTTTAGAGCGGTTTCGCCACCTAAAACTTGGAGGTTCCCAGTACCAAAATCCACACCAGCGATGCTTCTATCAGAGGTGAGGCCCTCAACGGCCTTATCCCTTGTTTAGGTGTTTGTGGCATGGGAGGGGGCGAGATCCTTGTAAAGGAATTTTGATGTGCAATGATTTTCATTCTTACTATAGATTCGAAAAACTATTAGCACCACACTGCCCTTGGAGCGAGAGAGGTTGGACATCGCATTTCCACTGAACTTGACTTGTCAGCCTTGGATCTCGACGGGTGAGGTTGTTCTAGTAGGCTTCCTAGTTGGAAGTGATGCCAAACTTACACCACTCATGCCGCTCAAGAATGCAATTATTAAGGCAAGCTTTGGCCACTTTGTGGATGTGCATAGTAGTGGTGCGAACCACCTTTTGGCCTTGTTCATTGAACTTGTATTCAAAAATATTCTTCATCCAACTCGATGATATTCGGCGGTGGTAAAAGAAATTACATATCTTCATTATCCTCCTTAGTCAAGCTCCCCACATTTCACTCTGTTGGACGCCATCACTACCGTCCCTAACTCAAGAAGCAGGAAAAATTCGGAAATCCTCATGCATCCGAAGTAAAGATCAAGGGTTTGCAGACACTCAAATTGAATCAAAAATAAAAATAAACAAATGTCGCCATGAGAAAAAATGTCAAAATGAAATTAAAAAATTAACATTTGATAGGTTTTCTATAGTGAAAACAAATAAATCATTATAATAAACGAGGCATGTCAAAATAAAAGGAGAATCTTTACGTTTAAGTGAAGCACAACCGATCATGTGTCAACACTAAAACCCCTATAAAATCTAAATCTAAAATAAGTAAAAGATTCCATAGAAAGAAGGAAAGATACCTAAAATTTAAATCTTCCTTGCTTCAATTTTTTTAAAAATTTTCCTTGTAGTTGCCCGTTTAACTCTAAGAATAAGAGTATCATAACCATAGGCATTAAGCTTATTGATAGCTCATTGATCGTCCTCCCTGTTGACGAAATTAAAAACCAAATCCCCTTCTAATCCATCTTCTAATCCATGGCCACGTAGACACATGTGATGTATCTAAGCGACTTGAAAAGCTCATGAATATTGACATCCCTCATGATCCTTAGACAAATTGGTAACTTGAATAGAATATTCATCGTTTCTATGACACATGTTGTCATTGGAGCGGTCCACGCCATCCCCGAGAATGGGAAGTGCCCAACAAAGGAGATAAGGTTAGCCCCACAAATGATGCTTTTGTAAGAGGTGAGGCCATCGAAAACCTTATACCTTGTTAATGTTTCTATGGAATGGGCAAGGGCGATATCCTTGTAAGGGAATTTTGATGTGCAATGATCCCCCTTCTTACTATAGATATGACAAACTATGAGCACCGCACTGCCTTTGCACCAAGAAAGGCTGGATAACACATCTCCGATGGACTTAGAATTGTCACCTTGGATCCCAACATGCGGGGTTAATCTAGTAGGGTTCCTAGCGGCAACGATGTCAAACTTACGTCACTCAATGCTCGAGAGTGCACTTATATGGGATAACGACCACAAGGCTTTAATTTTTCCTTTGGAATAAATGTTCTTATTAGTTTTAAAATTTATTTAAGATTAAACTACACAGTTGTTGGAAAATCATTTAATGATTTCAGGGAATCCAACATTGATCTACAAAACCATAAATATAACATGTTTATATTTTATACCAGATTAGTGACCACTAGGCTTTAATTTTTGCTTTGGAATAAGGTCTTTATCAGTTTAAAATTTCATTAACATTAAACCATGCAGATCTTGGGAAAATATTTTAATGATTTCATGGAAGTTGACATTTGTTCATAAAATAATAAACCGACCATGTTTCCTTTTTATATGGGCTAGCGACCGCTAGGCTAATGACTTTAAAGAGATGTGAGACACTTATAGGTTCATTTACTATGATGTGATTGAACCTCAGTGTAACTAGAGAATTATTGAAGATATTTTGAAGAAACTAGCAGAGGGTGACAATCCAGACTATGAGAATATAATTAAATGTAATGTCTTATGATGCACATGGTAGTGGTGCATACCACCATCCGGCCCTTATTGTTAAACTTCTATTCGACAATCTTCTTCGTCCATCTCGATGATATTCGACAGCTGTGGAAAAAGAAATTATAGACCTTCATTATCCTCTTATTCAAGCTCCCCACATATCACTCTATCAGATGCCATCACTTGTCATCCTTAACTTAAGAAATGTGCAAAGTCGGGAAATCCTCCTGCGCCTGCAGTAAAGATTAAGGGTTTGCAAATCAGACACTCAAATCACCCTAAAAATAAAAATAAACAAACGTCACCATGAGAAAAAATGTCAAAATGAAATTAAAAATTAATATTTGATAGGTTTTCTATAGTGAAAACAAATAAATCATTATATTAAATAAGGTAAGTCAAAATTAAAGGAGAATCTTTGCGTTCAAGTGAAACACAACTGATCTTACCAACATTAAAAACCCTACAAAACCTAAAGCAGAAATAAGTAAAAGAATTCATAAAAACAAGGAGAGACACATGATTTTAAGTCTTCCTTGCTTCAATTTAAAAAAAACAGTCTGCATTGTAGTGGCTCATTCAACTCTGAGAATAAGATTATCATAACTATAGGAATTGATCTTATTGATAGATCTCTTAACTTCCTCCCTTTTGATTAAATTAACAAAACCAAATCCCCTTCTAATCCGTCTTCTGGTCCATGGTCGCGTAGACATGTGTGATGTGTATAATTCCTCATGATCCTCATACAAACTGGTAACTTGGACAAAATTTTCATTGTTCCATGGCATATGCTATCACCGGAGTGGTCCACGCCACCCTTGAGAATGGGAGTTTCCTAGGAGTGGAGGTAACGACGGCCCCGCCAATGATGCTTTGATCGGAGGTGTGGCCCTCGATGACCTTATCCCTTGTTAATGTGTCTGTGGCATGAGTAGGGGCGAGATCCTTGTAAGGGAATTTTGATGTGCAGTGATCGCTCTTCTTACTGCAGATATGATAAACTATGAGCACCGCACTACCTTTGAAGTGAGAGACGCTGGACAACACATCTCTATCGGATTTGGAATTTTTGGCCTTGGATCTTGACATGTGGGGTTGCTCTAGTAGGCTTCCTAATTGAGGGATGTCAAATGTACTTCTCTCGTGACACTCGAGAGTGCATTTGTAAATAAGTGGCCAAAAGGATTTAATTTTTCCTTTGGAATAAAGGTTCTTATCAGTTTTAAAATTTATTTAAGATTAAACTACACAGATTGTTAGAATTTTTGTAACTAATGATTTAAGGGAATCCAACACTGATATGAAAAACCATAAATATAACATGTTTCTATTTTATCTTAATAGGCAATGACCACTAGGCTTTAATTTTCTTTGGAATAAGGTCTTTATCAGTTTTAAAATGTCATTAACATTAAACCATGTAGATCTTGGGAAAATATTTTAATGATTTCACGGAAGCCGACATTTGTCCATAAAACAATAAACCGACCATGTTTCCTTTTTATACGAGCTAGCAACCGCTAGGCTAATGCTTTGAGAGATGCGAGACACTTCCAAGTTCATTTACTATGATGTGATTGAACCTCAGTGTAACTAGAGAATTATTGAAGATATTATGAAGAAACTAGAGTAGAGGGAGACGATCCAGACTATGAGAATATAATTAAATGTAATCCATCTTTTGATGCACATGGTAGTGGTGCAAACCACCATTTAGCCCTTATCGTTAAACTTCGTTTGAATATATTCCATATTCTTTGTCCATCCCGACGATATTTGACGGTGGAAAATTAAATTATAGACCTTCATTATCTTCCTATTCAAGCTCCTGCATATCAATCTGCCGATGCCATCACTTTCACCCTTAACTCAAGAAACGTGTAAAGTCGGGAAATCATCGTGTGTCTAGAGTAAAGATTAAGGGTTTTAGAGACACTCAAATTGCCCTACAAATAAAAAAAAATGTCACCATGAGAAAAAATGTCAAAATGAAATTAAAAATTAAGATTTGATAGTTTTTCTATAGTGAAAACAAATAAATCATTATACTAAATGAGGCAAGTCAAAATAAAAGGAGAATTGTATCGTTCAAGTGAAACACAATTGATCCTATCAACACTAAAAATCCTACAAAACCTAAAGCGAAAATAAGTAAAAGAATTCATAGAAACAAGGAAAGACGCCTAATTTTAAGTCTGCCTTGCTTCAATTTAAAAAAAATTCTAGCTTGGAGTGGCTCATTCGAATTTGAGAATAATATTTTCATAACCATAGGCATTAAGCTTATTGATAGCTTTATGAGCATCCTCCCTGTTAACAAAATCAACAAAACCAAATCCCCTTCTAATTTTTCTTCTGATCCATGGCCACGTAGACACACGTGACGTGTCCAAGTGACTTAAAAAGCTCATGCAGATTGACATTCCTCATGGTCCTCAAACAAACTGGTAACTTGAAATGAATTTTCATCGTTTACGCGGTGCATGCTATCGCTTGAGTAGTTCACGTCACCCCTAAGACCGGGAGGTGCCCATGTGGAGATAACGGCATGCCCCGCCAATGATGCTTCCATTGGAGGTGAGGCCCTCGACGAACTTATCCCTTGTTAATGTATTTGTTACATGGGCAAGGATGAGATCCTTACTGAGGAATTTTTATGTGCGGTGATTGTCATTCTTACTGCATATATGACAAACTATGAGCACTTGCACTACCTTTGGAGCGAGAGAGATTGGACAACACATCTCTGTTGGACTTGGGAATTTTGGCCTTGGATCTCGACATGTGCGGGGTCGCTCTAGTAGGGTTCTTAGTTGGCAGCAATGAAAAACTTGTGTCACTCACGACGCTCGAGACCGCATTTGTAAGGGCCACTAGCCACAAGGCTTTAATTTTTCCTTTGGAATAAAGGTTCTTATTAGTTTAAAATTTATTTAAGATTAAACTACACAATTGTTAAAAAATCATTTAATGATTTCAGAATCCAACATTAATTTGTAAAACCATAAATATAACATGTTTTTGTTTTATACCAGTTAGTGGCCACTAGGCTTTAATTTTTTCTTTGGAATTAGGTCTTCATCAGTTTTAAAATGTCATTAACCTTACACCATGCAAATCTTGGGAAAATATTTTAGTGATTTCACGGAAGTCGATATTTGTCCGTACAACAATAAATCGACCATGTTTCCTTTTTTATATGGGCTAGCGGCCGACTAGGCTAATGAATTTCAAGATATGTGAGACACTTCCAGGTTCATTTACTATGATGTGATTAAACCTCAGTGTAACTAGAGAATTACTGAAGATATTATGAAGAAACTAGCAGACAAAGTGATCCAAACTATGAGAATATAATTAAATGTAATACACCTTTTGATTTATATTGTAGAGGTGCGAACCTCCATCGACCCTTATCGTTAAAATTTTATTTGATGATCTTCTTCGTCCATCCCAATGATATTTGGTGGTGGTAGAAGAAATTCTAGATCTTCATTATCCTCCTATTCAAGCTCCCCACATATCAATCATGACGCCACCACTATCATCCCTAACTCAAGAAATGTGCAAAGCCGAAATCCTCTTACGTTTGGAGTAAATATTAAGGGTTTTTCGAACAATCAAATCACCCTACAAATAAAATTAAACAAACATGTTTGTTAAAGTGGATAGGTTAGTTGAACATAATTAATGATAGATAATATTGTTTGTGATCGATGACGTATGACATTGCAGGGGTAGTCAATCTCTGTGTGCATGTCGTGAGAAACTCTTATGAGAACATGTTTCTTAGAAAAAAGAAAGAATCCAACTCAGTTCCTTTATAGTGCATCTATGTATTTGTTGCATATTTCAAAGATCAACTTAATTTTAAAAGCCAGTCCTTTTATTATGGCATCATTATTGTTGGGGGAACCATATTTTTTTATTATTATTGGCAAATAGTTTTTTGAAAGGGACTATACCCTTGTACACAAAGGCTCAGAAGCCAGAATTGAAAGTTAAAGCACAAGAGAAGGATCAAAATCCCGATAGAACAATTAAGCCCAACTGCAGAAAACAGACTGCAAAGCAACGACAAAACAACAGCAAAAAAACAACTGATGCACAACAAACAAATAGCAATGGCCTATCAACACCATTGGAAGCAATCTGCTATCCGGCTAAGAAAAATGAGACCAATAAAACCCAGCCAGCCAATAGCAGAAATGAGAATCATCAAGGCGAAGTGTTACCCTTCAGAGTGGTAGATTTTTTCTTTTTGTTGACCGTAATCCACCCTGATGGAGCCTTCGTGGTTGGAGAAGCAGACAAAGGAGGAGTATTTTCCTTAGTCGCATTTGTCCCATTTGGAACAGCCATGTTGTTATCCAGAGAGAGATATTTATCATTTTCCATGCTGCCCTCAACAACTTGTGTATTTTTCATGTTGCTAACAACCTGAGTTTCGGATAAAGGGGTTTTCCTTGACTCTGGTTCATCTACTTGCTTTAGATTCAAGATCCTTTCTATCCACAAAAATCAGGTGCTCAGGAGTGCGTCTTTCCACCAGTTGCGCTTCTCATGTTGACGTTTTTCCATCCCACAAGCAGTAGAGGTGTGTCCTAATCCAAAACACCTTCTACATTGGAAAGGTAGACCTTCATAATCAAGAGTTTGTGACCAAGTTCTATTTTGCACTCTAAGGTCTATGGTAGCAGGAAGATTTTTATCAGTGTCAAGCTCCACCAGGATCCGGGCATAAGTAGTATGGGTGTAATTAGTTGTTTGAGAATCTATGTGGAGTGTAGTACCCAAGGTATTGCCAATGGTTGTTAGACATTCATGACTCCAAAATTGGAGAGGTAAATGGGGCAGCCTGATCCAAACAGGTTTCCATGAGAATGTCTCTATGTGCGGGTTAAAGGATGGGAACCAAGGTTTCATGATCAAATATTTTGACTCGCAGGTCCAGAGCTTGGAAGCAATGATGTCTTTATCAGCTATTGAAGAGAAAACCATAATGAAGATGCCTTTAGCACATGGATATAATTCAATCTTACCAGTTAAAGATGGAGTCCAATGCTTGGAGATCCACGTGTGAAGAACGGGAAGGCTGGGCCATAAACCCCCGAATCTACAAATCAGAGCATGCTCTTTATAGTAGATCTCAGATGAAATGACATCCTCCCCAAAAGTAATACATGGTGTGATGTCTGCAGGTTTCATGGAGGATTCCTTGTTTTTTAAGACATCCTTGAAGGAGGTTTCAAGAGGCCCGCGCCTAATCTCTTTATCCAGCAATGGAATAACAGGTAGATCTCCTTGCTTCAGCTCACCACGAACCTCGCCTTTCCCAAGAACACCCCCAGATGGTGATTGAATATGGCTAGGGTTTGCAGAATGTCTGAAACAGTCACAACACTGGTAAAGGCGAGGTCGATCCACGACCTAGGAGAAACCCCTGAAACAAGATTCGAGCCCCCACCGTCTGGCTGAAGAGCTCCAGACTGATCTCGCAGATCTACATGGTTCGCAGGCTTGTGTGTAGCGAGAGCAAGGGCACGCGTAGACACCATTAGGGCAGGGTAGGGCGCGAGGACGCACGTGTGGAGGGGGCGCGAGGGTAGGCGCGAGAGTTATTCTTGACCGAGCGCGGGCGCGAGTAAAGCGTGCGCGCGCAGGGTGCGGATAGAGGCGTGGATAGCGCGCGCGGCCGGGACACGTGCGACAGGCGCGAGCAGAGAGCTGCCGAGCGAGGCCGAGGAACCATATTATAACTCATAGAATAGGTAAATATTATTCCATGTCACAAATCCTTCAAGAATAATCTATCTAAAATATGCATTGCTCATCATAGAGAGAAAATCAAATAATAATTGACTTTACAATACTTGTTGCTTTCACATGATTTGATAAGAAGCATGTTAGAGCCAAAGAGAGTTTGGTCTACATTGAAGTAATATTGAACTAAATGTGAGATAAACTCTTTATTTTCAAGTACTATGTTAAGAAATTTTCTCAAGATATAAAATATTACCTGAGAGTAAACAAACACAGATTTGTTGTAAGTACACAAATGATTTCTCAACAGTAAAAGGTAAAATTAAAATTTTAACTTTCAATTTTCTAAAATATATCATGATCATTTTTAAAAATTAATATTTGATAGGTTTTCTTTAGTGAAAACAAATAAATCATTATACTAAATGAGGCAAGTCAACATAAAGGAGAATTGTTGCGTTCAAGTGAAACACAATTGATCCTATCAACACTAACCTAAAGCGGAAATAAGTAAAAGACTCCATAGAAAGAAGGAAAGATGCCTGATTTTAAGTCTGTCTTGCTTCAATTTTTTTAAAAAAAATTTCCTTGGAGTGGACCATTCGACTCTGAGAGTAAGATTATCATAACCATAGGCATTGAGCTTATTGATAGCTCTTTGAGTGTCCTTCCCTGTTAACAAAATTAACAAAACCAAATCCACTGCTAATCCATCTTCTAGATCCATGGGCACGTAGACATGTGTGATGTGTAAAAATGACTTGAAAAGCTCGTGTAGATTGAAATCCCTCGTGGTCCTCGAAAAGATTGGTAACTTGAATAGAATACTCATCATTTCTACGGTGCATGCGGTCGCCAGAGCGGTCCATGCCACCCTTGAGACTAGGAGGCCCCTAGTAGCAGAGGAAGTGACATTCCCACCAAAGTGATGCTCCCGCTTGATCGAAAATCACCAAATCATCAAAGCAGGTGCATGTATTGGTTTGATTTTTTCCCTATGTTCACACTAAGAGGGGAATGTTAGGAAAGCTATGGTTAGTGATTCATGCTATGTTTTATATTTACTTATGGTAAATATATGTGAATGTTAGTAAGTTAGTAAAATGTTAACAGTAAATGTAATTAGTTGTTTATGAAGTTGTTACATAAAAATCTTAGTTTTTTTTTATTGTTTATTATTTGAGGGCGATTGAAACCATCCGTATGGTTTCAACATAAAGACAAATATTTGTTGTACAACTATTTTGGTGTGTTTTCTTCTTTTATATACGGGAGCTTTTTGTAATCAAACAATGATAAATTAATAGAAGACCACTCTCTCTTTGAATTCGGTGTTGCTCTTACTCTGCTTTGCATCCACAAAACTCCTATGTCCATTTCATTTAATGGTTGTTCTTCTTTGTGATGTTATTAGCTACTCAATTGAATTGATTTCACGTTACTAAATTGTTGATTATAAAACATTTTCTGCTTTTAAAAAAATTGTACATTGTTGTTATTTGAATATGATATCATGACATTAATTGTATTAGATCCCAAATAATACATTTGGTTCCAATAGGCTTGCCTATGCTAACTATTCTACGTAATTGTAACAAAAATATATGATTGCATGCACTCAAGGTAATGTGAACCTTATGTTGTCACCTAAGATTTCACCCCTTGTTGAGGCTAGATTTAATACCTCAATGAACATGTGACTCTCCCCAAGGTGTAATACCTTGTCCCCTTCGAAACACCTTTAGAGAAGGTTGGCTTCCTTAACTAACTACTATAATACTAGCACTACTCATAACTAAGATACTAATTGGAGGAGAAAAGGGATGAGGGAGAAACATGAACTACATTGAAAGGGGTGGTGATTACACAAAAACAAAAGTTAGACCTTTCTCCTTAATATGGAAACAAAGAGAGAAATGCATGGAAAAGAGGGAAGAAACAAGCCACATTTCAACTCTACACTTCATTAATCCTGATTCCCTGCATGATTGACATAGTGAATTGAAACCATGCAAATATAACTCACACACAACATGAAATGGAAAAAAATAGAAGGAGACAATAATAGGAGCCAAAGGGTAGAAGAGAGCCACAATAAACATCATATTATTGTCCCTGAATATACACAATCTATTTTCAACCATTTAGAAGGCACTTAGTGTAATGCACAAGTATAGATTAGAGGTTTACAACTCAGAATGTTCAGCCAACATTTAGGCATGGTAACTTTACATTCGAGAGAGGATCCTTTACAATGAAATTTGAGTTGCATTATATAGATAAAGAAGAGAAGATAAAGGATCAGAAGATCTCCATAAATCAATAAGATCACCCACCTCTCAACCACCAAAGGAACAATCAACATTAATATGTGCAGACCAAGTGTGGGTGTCATGGCATGTCTTGGATAATTAAAATCATGTCAAATCATACTACAAAGTTGATGTCCTTGTGACTTTAATCTAATTATTATTGTTTGGTTAATTTGAGAAGTCAATCAAAATATAGTAATATGTTGACCATAGGGTAGAATTTTGGACCATTTAGTTTGGAATTGTTTTTATTAAGAAGCATAAAATATTAAAAAAATATATAAAGAAATTAATAATCGTGTAATATATGTAAAATCCAAGATAAAAATCTTAAGTTTGATATCTATTGACATTTATCAAATACATATAATTAAGATATTTGTACTCACATAATATTTATCACTAAGTAACCACATATTTACGCTATTATTCTTGAATATACTTACAATTCACACATTTTATCCAAAAACGTTTTTTGGCAACCTAATAAATTTTGAAAATAGCATCACTTAGGTCATATTATATTTAATTTAGACGACCAACCAATTGATCCAAAAGATCTTTGTAATCCGGATTCCCAACTATTTCACGTGAGAATAGTTTGAATCAGTTGGTTGGTGTCATGTAACCATTTCACTTGTGATTTTTTTATCAATAAACCCAGTGCAGACGGCAGTTTGAATCCCAAACCTTTCACAACTACTCAAGTTTGGTGCGTATTTAAAGAAGATTCCACCAAATCTTCGACTGTAGTCTGGTGACGCGACCAAAAGGCGTCATTAAAGCTCGCTTGGGAGTAGGTAGGCCGCTTCTTCACACACCAAACCAGTATTTTAAGTTCACGCTTATTAACAGGACACTCTGGATCGCGTCATCCCACGTCGCTTTCCTCACACAAAAAGACGACTTAAACCACAAAGTTGATGGAAACTTCTCACATTTACTTAATACGATTATGGTGCATACGTGCATTAAAGTGGGAGGCGTAAATTCGAGACCTACTGGCCATACAACAATGAAATGCTCACAGACCTGTCTCAGACTCACTAATTTATGTATAGGTACATTTATACCATCCCAGGAGGGGAAATGGAATCCTAGCTACACTCGAGGAGGATTATCTTAAATTCCAAATGGCTGGCCATCCCTTATAATAAGCCCAAATGCTCCCAACATTTTCTACATTAAAAACATGGGGCTTATGGAATAGTGAACCTTGAATCTCATTCTTGATTCAAAAACATATGCAATCCATGGAGAAATCCTCAAAGACAGATTTTGGAGTGGTTGATTTGAATTACGTAAAGCAGGGGTATGCTTATGTTATGTGGGGTGCGTCGCTGTTTTGGATCCCTTTTGTTTCGGCTGTGTTGGGTTCGCTTTTGCTTCGGCGTATCTGTGTTGGATGGACTTCCAAAATGGATCCGCTGGATATGAGCATCGTGTGGATATTGACTTGCTTTATATTGGGCACGGCTATTCATTTTTTCCGGTTGTCGAAACAAATCTACATGGTGGATTTGTCTTGCTACAAGCCTCCCCAGGCCTGGAGAATCCCCTTCCACCATTTCATCGAGCACGCCATTCTTTCAGGTGATCACACATTCTTATCGTTTTACAGCTCTTTTTATGGAAGAGTTATAATTATAGATCCCTGCTTCCTGCTTCCTATATATACGTAACTAAACTAATTTGGGTGGGTGCAATTAACACATAGTTTTGCTGAACAAATTTGGGTTTGCATACGGCTAACGTATCAATTATACATGTTTGAGTTCAAAGGAAAACTAGTTTTTTCCATTATAAAAAAATAATGTCACAAAAGGTGACTCTTCCAGAAATCTGGCCCTAAAATTGCTTAAAAGAGACTATTTTCTTTCCTGGTTTATGATAAATTATACAAGCATTCTTCCCATACTCTTTATGTGTTTATTTATATAAGTTATTTCACAGGTTGATTAATTTAAGATTTTCCTTTCTATTATCGAAACGAAAATAGAAATATATAGAAATGTTTTTATATCAAAATTTGAAGTCTAGATCTGTCACTTGCTAGTCACACATCTTACTACTACTAAGTGTTACAAGTTTAAAGAAAATTTATTAGAATTTTAAGTTTTTAGTAAAAGAATGACCCCTCTACTCGCCAAATAAAATCAATATATAAAGGCTAGGGCGTGCAAACATATGTAATGTTTAGAGACGGCTGAAATGAATGATAATACTATGGATGAATGTGTTTGGAGAAATTAGGGTAAATGCATTATATTTGTTCTTAACCATGTTTACAATGGCAACGCTGTTCTTAACCATGTTTACAATGGCAACGCTGCAAGTTATTTCCCACAAAATCTAGGTGATTTACGCATATGATGTCTTATGTGTGTTCAGGCAAGTTTACAGAGAAGAGCATAGAGTTTCAAAAGCGAATCCTGGAACGAGCGGCGGTTAGCGAACAGGTAGCGGTTCCGCCACATTTACACTACCTGCCGCCCATACTGACCACCGATTCGGCCCGCCACGAAGGAGAACTGGTGATGTTCGAGTGCGTGGAGGATCTGTTGAATAAGACGGGCATCCATGCATCCCAAATCGGCATTCTAGTTGTGAATTGCAGTGTTTTCAATCCCATTCCGTCGCTGTCGTCGATGATTGTAAGAAGATTTGGAATGAGGGATGACATAAAGACGTTCAATCTGGGTGGCATGGGATGCAGCGCCAACCTCATCGCTGTGGATCTCGCAAAGGACTGCCTCCTCGCCAGCAACAAAGGCGCCTACGCAATCGTCCTCAGTATGGAGAACATTACGCAGAACTGGTATTTTGGAAACTACGAGCCCATGCTGGTTTCCAACATTCTCTTCAGAATGGGCTGCGGCGCCGTGCTCCTTACCAACAGGAGAGCCGAAAGGCACCGCGCCAAATACAGGTACTTGTTAAGCATAGTCATACTAATTGTACTTAGCATATTAAAGCGTTACTTAGTGCATCATATACCTATGATGTATGCACTCGTCTCTTTCCAATGTATTTTTCTATTTATCGTTACAAAGCTTTTTAATGCTATTTATAGTCATTCAGGGGTACTACATTCCTCATCTGTGTTTGTGCATTAATTTATTCTAAATATAAATAGTAGGTATATTGTATTTAGACTCTTTTCTACTGTTATAATCCCCACCTTTTACCCACAACTTGCACGTCAAGTTTGGCCCCCATATATATATATATATATATATATATATATATATTGAAAACTTTGCATATTAGAGTTGTCCCATCAATTTTTTAATGTCTAAGGTCTACTATCTCTTTATTTTGTCTAATACAATTTTAATTGTAAGTTATTCAGCACACTGGACACCTATGAGTATAGTGGAATGGATAAAGATTTTTTTGTTAATTTTTTTAGTTTTCATAATTTATTTATCCAAATTTTATTTACAATGTTTATGTCTTTCATAATTTTTTAAAAATTATTTATGTTTGGATATATAGTTTTTATTTGGAGAGGCATTCTACAATGGCATGCAAGGTTGTAATGGAGTGTGTTGTTCACTTTTATTCTTGACATTAAATTTTCCTTATGTGATAATTCATTCATAAATTTGACATCTATTGCCTGTCATGTCAATAATTTTGTTTTTATTTCTTGGTGAAGTCAATAAAAATAGTAATATCTTGGTTGTGTAATAATATGTAGGTCCCTTTTTTTTAAATACATATTTTTAAGATAGACATAATCACGTAGTTAAACGATTCCATTTACAATAAAACAATGAGAAATTGATAGAGAATTTAATGAAATTGTTGATTAAAGAGGTATGTAAAAAATCAAACCCAAGAACCTTGAAATTGACATATGTACTTCATATAAATTCATTTATTATGATATACTTATTATATTATATTTGTTTTAAATTGTTATTTTTTTGGTATATTTATAATACATTTGTATAATTAAATAGGTGCCTCGTGATTAATATCTCTTGACATATGTTAGATAAATGTATTTAAGATATCTATACTAGTTAGGTGTCATTTAAATATATATCTTTATTAGTACCTTTAAAATGTTGCCACTTCTTAGATTTCACACTTTACATGTCAATTTATATTTAGAGAGGATAAGACATTTCCTTTTTGTGATTTAATATAATTTGAATTGGCTTTGGACTTGTGATTTCATTCCACTGACCTTCTTAATTATATTTATATTTGGAATTTGAATTTGAATTTTTTCACACGAAAAAGTAATTTTTTTGTTTTCTTACTTTTTCAATATTAATAGAATTTTATTGAACCTTGAAATTAAAAGGTTGATATTTATTTGTTTGGGCTGCTTTGACATTTTTAATTGTAAGAATATTTAGTTGGTAGGTATCTACCTTTGAAATTGTTTTTTAAAAGTGTCAAAATCTGGTAATGTTTTCAGAAGAATGTTTTTAGGACAACATTATTTTTTTCCTGTGTCAAAATAAATATATAAATATTGGTATTCTCTCTGGCACAATTACAACTCTTATGCAATAAATGTGCAGGCTGATGCACGTAGTCCGAACGCACAAGGCAGGCAGTGGTGACATGGCCTACCATGCAGCGTTCCAAGAAGAAGATCCAACAGGAACTGTGGGAGTGTGCCTGAGCAAGCACATTATGGAGATCGCCGCAGAGGCCCTGAAGACCAACATGCGAGACCTTGCCCCCACCATGTCCAGGCGCTCTATCTCTTCTCTAATTTTCTCTCCAAAATCTTAAAGACCAGTGGCACCAAGTCATGGATTAACAGACAGTATGTGCCGGACTTCAGGCGCCCGTTTCAGCACATCTGCATCCATTCAGGTGGCAAAGCAGTGATCCGCGCTGTGGAAAAGGGGCTGAATCTCAGCGCCGCTATCTCAGAGCCTTCGAAAATGGTGCTGCACAGATTCGGCAATACCTCCTCTTCTTCCACATGGTATCAGTTTCAGTATCTGGAATCCAAAGGCCGGATGAAAAAGGGAAACAAAATCTGGCAGATTTGTCTTGGCAGTGGGTTTAAATGCAACAGTGGAGTGTGGATTGTGAACAGAGATATTGCACCGTCTGGTGATAATGCCTGGTCTGATTCAATCATTGACTACCCCCTTCAAATTCCAGATTTCTGCCCAATCTAAGTGGCTACTTTGCTATTATTATTGAGGTCCACCGCCAAGCGAAACATGTGACAGTGGGCAGTGGGCTTACTAATTATCCTCAACGGGATATAATGAGGTTGGTCGGAATAAATTTGTTATAAAAACTTATATACATAGATTTCATTGCCATACTTATCGGGATGAGCAGACATAAAGACGCTGTCTCATTGCATGAAATTGTTATCAGTAACTAATTATTTTATGTTTTTTTTTTTTTTTGGCTATGTTAAAATTATTAATTGCCGCCTCCTTCAATATTTATAACAATTATGATGGTTTCATTAATATGATTTTCTGATTTTTCCAAAACATGGTGCATTTTGCATCGTCCTATGGATGTGGATGTGTTTTCATGTTCTTGTAAATAGCTTTGGCACGATTTAAGAAATTTATAAATAGTTGTGAATGTAAACTAGGTTATATTAAATCTACTTATATATTTCATCTATCAACTTTAGTCTTTGCAAATATCAACATTGCAATTTTTTTCTTTTTAATTTATAGTTTCTCAAATGACAACTTATACAAAAAGCTATATTCTATCACACTGATTTTAAATTCACAACCCCACTTCTTTTAAAATTTAAGATGACATAATTTAGTCTTCAATGATAAAGTAAATTGTTCAAAATAATGTGCACCAAAGGATGTTCTCTACCGAAGAATGCCACTAAAATAAGTTCCAAAAAGAATTGCAAGGTTTATTTAAAAGTGTAAAGATAAATCTCAAGTTTCATTTAAAATGTAAAGCTAATTTCTAACCAGGAGACAACTGTTGGAAATAGATAATTTCTCTTCACATGATTTTTGTTATTTTTAGGAAAAGTAAAAACAAGTTGCTTTTCTATTTTATAGATTAGTTTTAATTAGATGTCACTATTTTTAGGATAAAAGTAAATAAAACAAATAGTTGTTGGAAATATGCATGCCCATGCATAGTGAATTCCAACCATAGCTTTTTTAGGAATATTAATAATAGATTTAGTTTTGCTTTAATTTGCTTTAGTTAACTCAACTTTATCTTATTTTTAGGATTATCTTTAATTCATGCATAGCATGCAACTATTTTAAAGCATGAGTTTAGATTTAGAATGCTCAGTTGAAGAGTTGTTAGTGGGTGAGTTATTTTATTTAAATAACAACAATTGTAATTGCTTTGTATAGACACACAAATGTGTGAAATATGCACAAGCAAGGAAGGATGTGCATTGAAAGCACACAACCGCACGCACACTGACTTGATTGTAAAAGATGAAACTCGAGTATGATGAAGTTTTTATTAATGGAGATTATGCACACAATGTTTGGTTTGAATATTCATCTGTTTATGCAAGTTATTTAAGTATTCTATTTATTTCTTTTATGTTGTTTGTTGTATAAGACTGCATATTTTCTACAAATTGGTATCAGAGTGAGGTTATTCTAGCAACTTATTAAATTGGTAGCAAGCTATGGCTTCTACATCCGGCATGCAGACACCGCAATTTAATGGAAAGAATTACGAATATTGGTTGTTGACCATGAAGGCGCTATTCAGATCTCAAGACATGTGGGAGATCGTTGAAGATGGGTACACAGAGCCCACAAATGCAACAACGTATACTACACTTTCTTAAGTAGAGAAAGATACTTTGAAGGAGTTACGAAAGAAGGATGGCAAAGTAATTTTATATATTCATCGTGCATGCATGAAATCATTCTTCCAAGAGTGACAAGCAGTCAAGCAAAGATTGCATGGGATACTTTACAAGTTGCATATCAAGGTAAGGAGAAAGTAAAAACCGCCAAGCTATAGTTACTTTGTAGAGATTTTGAGAATTTAGCAATGAAAGATTCAGATTCTAGAATCATTTTTACTTATGTAGTTGGCTTAGTCAATCAAATCAAATCCCATGGTGAGACTCTTGAAGACAGAAGGATTATTGAAAAATTGCTTAGAAGTTTGCCTACGAAATTTGATTAGTTGTTATTGAAGAAACTAAGGATCTCGAGTCGGTTTTTATTGATGAGTTGCATGCATCACTAATCAATCATGAACAGAGGATGAATAGATCACATGCAAGTGTAGATCGAGGATTTTGCATCTCGGACGGTAGGTAGTCGTGGCAAAAGAAGAGGAAGTTTTCAGATCTAAGAGGCGGAGGAAGAATTCCATCTAGAGGATGCGGCAGTGGTTCATCAAACTCAGGTGGAAGAGGAAAAATCAAGAACAAAGTTATGGTGAGACAAGATAAGTCTCATGTTCAATTGCCATTATTGCAAGAAGTATGGGCACTATGCTTATGATTGCAAGAAAAATAATATGATCAGGAGAGGAAAAATCAAAATCAGGTTGGAAGTTCTATTTCTAAACCTATGTTTATTGCATGCATAAGGATTGCCGAAGCAATACCTTCTTTATCCCCTATTGAATGTAATTTGTCAAAAGAGATTCCATGTGATGTATGGTATTTGGATTCAGGTTGCAGTAATCACATGATAGGTAATCTAGATTTGTTTTCTAGTTTGGATGATTCAGTTAAGAGTGATGTAACTCTTGGAAGTAACAATATTGTGTCTGAAAGGAAAAGACATGGTTAGTATTCTAACAAGACAGGGGGAGCAAACAAGTATGCAAGATGTTTACTATGTTGCAGGTTTGAAACATAACCTTATGAGTATTGGACAACTGGTACAGAAAGGATACTGAGTTTAAATGAAAGACGATGAGTGCGTGATTGTGGAAAAAGCTCCTAGCACTTAGTTGATTGAAAAAGTGAAGATGAGCAGCAATAGGATGTTTCCATTGATTTTGAAACCTAGAAAAAAGAAGAAATCAAATCATTTTACAAAGCAAAATCGTGTAGCTCGGTTTGCTTGACAAAAAGTCCTGCGCTAAGCCAAATCAGTCTTTTGTTGAGTCTTGCGCTCAAACATATGAGTCTGCGCCCGATGAAAATCAAGTCCTCGCTACTGACAAAGAAGCAAGTCTGCGTTGATTCCTGCATAAATATAGTTGAGTCTTGCGCTGAAGGAACACAATCAACTTTTCATTCAGTCATGAAGGATGAATCATGGCTTTGGCATCTAAGGTATGGACATTTGAATTTTGGAGGTTTGAATTTATTACATAGAAAGAATATGGTTAAAGGTTTGCCATTGATTCAGAAACTGGAAAGGGTATGTGAAGGTTGTATTTTGGGAAGTAACATAGAGATTCATTCCTAGTTCGCAAAACAGCAAGAGCAAGTGCACCAATTGAGATTGTACATTCAGATTTATGTGGACCTATGCAGACAGCTTCTATTGGAGGTTGTATTTATTTTATGACATTCATTGATGATTACAAAAGGAAGACATGGGTTTATTTTCTAAGAAATAAATCAGATGCCTTTGATACATTTTAGTAGTTCAAGGCATTAGTGGAGAAGCAAAGTGGATACTACATCAAAGTTCTCAGAATGGACAGAGGAGGTGAGTATGTTTCTAATGAGTTTATGAATTTTTGTAGATATCATGTTATACACAAACAATTTACTACCAGGTATACACCACAACAAAATGGTGTGGCAGAGAGAGGAAAAATAGAACCATCATGGAGATGGCGAGAAACATGTTGAAAGCAAAACATCTTCCAAATGAGTATTGGCGAAGAAATGACAAGAACTTGTTTATATTTTGAACAGGTGTCCAACGAAACTTGTTAGGAACATGGTTCCTCAACAAGCATGGACTAATAGGAAACACAGTGTTTCACATTTCAGAGTTTTTGGGTTTGTAGCGTATGCACATGTACCTGATGAGCTAAGGAAGAAGTTAAACAACAAAGGAGAAAAGTGTATTTTTTGGGTATTAAGAGAATACAAAAGTGTACAAGTTGTACAATCCAGTCATTGGAAAGGTTGTGATCAGCAGGGATGTACAGTTTATTGAGAATGAAGCATGGGATGGAAGTATAGAGAAAAGCAAGTGAGTATAAGAACATCTATTCTGCATGATGATATTGTTGGCATAATTAATACATAGTTTTATTTTAGTTATATATAACCGACTATCGATTCTAAGTGGTTACCTCCTAACTGAATTCTCTCTTGTATTAATACACACTTCATTGTGAATAAAATCATTCAGACATTTCCACATTCGGTTCTCTGCTAACATGGTATCGGCAGCAGCGTGGAAGCGAGGAGTGTGGAAACGTGCGAGATAAAATATGGAGAGCTGCTTGGAACCACCACTTCCCCTCCTACGTGGAAATTGCATTTGACAGTTTGACAGAAGTTAGAGAAACCAACAAGGACGTGTCTGGAGCGCAACAATGATAGCTGGAAGGAAATGGGAACTCAGCAAAGTGATCTACATAGTAGGCTCATTGATTCGAGAGACAACGTCTTTCTGCTACCTTTCCACAATGGATAAGTGTTTGTTGCTACCGTCAAGAAAGCAGATAGCGACCCATTGAAGAAAACAGAGACAACGTCTATTATAGACTATTCAACGATCTGGCTTGGAGGAAGAAATATGTAGCGGGAGCGTGGAGATCTGCTTGGCAAAGGATCAAGTCTTAATCCAGCGAGATGTGGCTATTATGGTCACCATCGAATCTGATTTTCAATAATCGTGAGGAAACACCGCCAAGGAAGGAGCGTGGGAGAAGAAAGAAGACTGCAGGAGGAAGCAGTTAGTTGTGAAACCATTTTTCTATTCATCCCTGTCCGCTGTTGTGTCCCTTTCTTGCTCACTCATATCTGCGCTGTCTAAAAGGGGAAATATCCAAATACGCATTTCTTCAGGCTGTTATCATTGCGAATGAGCAGTGATTGATGTGTCTGTCTTGGCATTTTATTGTATAAAGTATTGACTGGCGGATTATGCGAGTTGATTTGCTCATACATTATGTTATCTTGGCCATCATTACATTAAGATCGTAAGAATGGTCATTTGGGAGATGTACATGTGGAGTCACAAAAGAGGGAGAAGAGAGCATGTGGCAATGACCACTGACCAATTTATAAGCACTGTGTGGAGTTTGACATGAGTGGCATCGACCACCGAAAGCCCAGGTGTGCGTTGGTAGACTCCTTCCCCCAACATCTTCTCAATTGTTGTTCACAGACCAAGCAATACATTAGCAAGTGCATCATACAAAAGATCAAGAGACATGTGGAATTTTTTGAATCAAATCGAACAAAACAAGATTAAGCCCCTTCATTCATTCATCAAATTTGCTATCAAAGATGGATGCGAACAACTAGCCTATGTTCCCATGCAACAATATGAGAGCATGAAAGTCGTGCCCCAAGATGTTAGCAACATTGCAAGCAACCATAGAGACGTTCCGCATTTGAGAGAGCCGAAGAGCATCGGTATATACTCTATGTCAGTCTCCAAAACTTGCAATTCGAGGACATAATGGACCGAGTCTTATTTGACATATAGACAAAGAAGAGTTGTGTCGATCCAGATGACAAACATGAGATTAAATGCCCTCAGGCACATCTATGGCGCACTACACGAGCTTTCAAGCTCACTTATTCATCTATTTTTCTACAAACGAGAGCACATCTATCGTAGAGATTCAAAAAATCTAGACAAAGTCCTTGTTGCAAAAAGCGAGATAGGCCATGTTGCGACGTAACAAGATGATGAATCTGGGGTAGATTTGTAAAAACAATGTATTAAGGGGGAATGTTGGCATAATTAATACATAGTTTATCTTAGTTATATATAACCGATCTATCAGTTACATGTGGTTACCTCCTAACTGAATTCTCTCTTGTATTAATACACACTTCATTGTGAATAAACTCATTCAGACATTTCTACATTCAGTTCTCTGCTTCCTAACATATATGACATATGAAACTTTAGAGCAACAAGTGTACTGTGTATCTACAAATCTTGGACATGCACCACAAGTTGTAGCACAAGCTACACCTCCAACTACAGTCAGGAGGTCACCAAGATTTCAACCATCTTCAGCTATGCAAGAGACACCACAGGGGAACACCGTGAAGCTACTCCATCACCACAAAGTAGTCCCGCATCGAATACTCCTGTGCAACAGAAAACAAGAAGTCTAAGTGAGATTTACAATGTCGATACAACTAATTCATTTTCAGTTTTTGCATTATTTTCTCAAGCTGCAGATCCAATATATTACGAAGAGGCTATAAAGAATGAAGTTTGGGAAAAAGCCATGGATGATGAGATCGATGCTATAGAGAAGAATTAGACATGGGAGCTGATAGATCTTCCAAAAGGAAAGGACATGATAGGAGTCAAGTGGGTCTACAAGACAAAATACAATGCTAATGGAAAAGTACGAAGCACAAAGCAAGGCTGGTTGTAAGAGGTTTTACACAACAATATGGAGTTGACTACAACAAAACATTTGCACCAGCACGTTTGGACACGGTAAGAATGGTTTTAGCAATTGTAGCTCAAAACAAATGGCCTATTTATCAGATGGATGTTAAATCAACATTCTTAAATGGATTCCTTAAAGAGGAAGTTTATGTAAATCAGCTAGAAGGTTATGAGATTGAAGGTCATGAAGGAAAAGTATACAAATTGAAGAAAGTGCTCTATGGTCTCAAGCAAGCACCTAGAGCTTGGTACAACAGAATAGATTCTTATTTGATTGAGAATGGTTTCAGTAGGAGCAACAGTGAGCCTACCTTATACACCAAGATAAATGAACAAGGTAAAATTTTAATTTTTTTTTTTATGTAGATGATTTGATCATTACTGGAAATCTATCTACAAATTCATTCAAATCAGCCATGAGAAGGAGTTTGATATGAAAGATCTATAGAGCTTGAACCAGATTTAATAAGAAAAATACACCGGAAATAGAATAATAGAATTTGAATTCATTCAGGATTTGTTATTCACAGGTAGAGGTTACATATATAGAGTTTGATCTCCTCGATTCTAGGAGTCAACACTCATCCCACTAATCACTCAGCATCCCACAAATCTCTCCCAATACCTATTCTCACTCAACAAACCTAGAATCTCTCTAAGAGATCTCTACGAGTTGTCACCAACTCATTATTTGCACAATAATAATAATGTTCACAATATTAAAATATTCCTAACATTCACTCCCCTATTGTTAACATTATTATTTCCACACATACACTCCCCTAATGTGAACAATGTAGAAAAGAATAGTTACACTTTCTCTGCAGCTTGCACACCCCTGTTTTCTCATGATCTTGGTAAACATATGGACCTCAGTCCAAGGTAAGAACCCCTGTTCATGAACCTCTGTTCATCAATACGAACCCCTGTTCAACAATAACGGACCTCTGTCCTAGGTACGAGCCCCTACTCATGAACCTCTATTCATCCTCTTCAAGTATCATAATGCTGACTTTGTACTTGTGTTTTCTTCTTTCTATTACAACATTACATCAAGGAGGTTTATAAAAGGAAATCACAATTGAACAAGAATTTCTTTCTGTTCTTATTATAAAACACACAACTGAAATAAATTGGTCACCAAATCAGTACCGCGGCCTCGTCGATGGTGCCTGACGAGAGGTCGCTGATCAACCTCCTTCCTCCGTTGCCTCCAGCCTCCATCTTTCGCTACTTACTTAGCATAAAGTATAGTCGAGGACGATACACGTTCCTGTCGCAATATAGGGTGGGGTCGAGGGGCGAAGCCCCGAAGCCAAGAATGGTTTTCATTTGCATTTTCTCTTAAAAAATGAGTGTCGGATTACACCGAAAATGCACTCATTTGTCCTTTTTTTTTTTTGTAACAATTTTTTGACTCTTACAAACAACACGACTTTTACAACAACAATACTTGACTTGACACAAGTGACACTTAACAACACAAAAAAATATGAATTTTTTTTGACTCTATCACAATCATTACAATGACTCACTATTATGGAAATATACTTATAAAGACTTAAACGAGACAAATGATATTTTTTTTTTTTTTTTTTTTTAAAAAAATCAACTAAACAATGTATAAATGACTATTAATACTCAAAAACATATTCAAAAGACTTTTGACCGCAAAACATAGATTTTGTAGGATACCACATTCAACTCACATTAACCAAGAACAAATCAAAGAAGGCTTAAAACGTGGCATGTGAACGACATGATCTATGAAGATTACGACAAGTAACAAATTTCTCAAACCTATTTATAATGCCAATACCATGCAATAGAACCTTGACCAGAATTCACACGTACAAGAGGGCTTGAAGGATAAAAGTAAAACAGATTTCCCTGATAGATTTGAAGGAACGTGGTGCATTGCTTTAGATGAATCAACTTGCACTGGAAATGTAGAAAATCACACAGCTGAGTATGATACACAGGCCCTGGTTTGGAATGGGCGGAGATCATATCACTGACATTGAATGAAAAAATTATCACCGTTGCTGCTATGTACTGCCCGAGCGCTTAAATATTTCCCACGTCAAACAAAAATATCATACGTTGATGTGGATAACTCAGATTTTGAAGTCCCTGATGCATGGATCAACACACAGAAGTGAAGACATGCATGAATATAAAAACTGAACACGTGGTTGACTGGTGGAGGTATGCGCCCAGCACAAATTGCCTTGCCTGAATGATCCAGATCTCGCCACAGGTCTCACCTCCCGAAATATCTGCAACTTAGCTTTTTATACGAGCTGTGGCCACTTTGACTACTTCTCGGGCAGGGTAGAAATGCTAAAAACCAATAGTGGATGCCACCTCCAATTCACCTTTGATCTAGCTATATACGCCTTATGTGAGTGGAAGAGATCTAGAATAGAGCGGTGAAATTGTTTAAAGCAATAATGAAAGAAAACACAGATTTTAAAGAATATTTATTCAGAAAACAATGTAGCATGAATCTATTCCACCAAATTCTTGTAGCCAGCGATTCAATGAGTGGGAAATGTGAATTCCCAAACCAAAAATGATCTGAATGCAAATCCGGCTTTGAGTAATGCAGCTGAGTTCGATGGCAAACATATGTGAAATTAATCACAATATTCTTGTATACGATGGAACATAGATCTTCACGAGTCCTCTGCACATAAATTTGGGACAATATTACAAGCTACATAATTATCCCTCAGCATTATTACTCCTCCATCACGAGAACATGATGAAAACCTGCTCTGATACCAAATATAGAGCTTGAACCAGATTTAATAAGAAAAATACACCGGAAATAGAATAATAGAATTTGAATTCATTCGGGATTTATTATTCACAGGTAGAGGTTACATATATAGAGTTTGATCTCCTCGATTCTAGGAGTCAACACTCATCCCACTAATCACTCAGCATCCCACAAATCTCTCCCAATACCTATTCTCACTCAACAAACCTAGAATCTCTCTAAGAGATCTCTACGAGTTGTCACCAACTCATTATTTGCACAATAATAATAATGTTCACAATATTAAAATATTCCTAACAAGATCTTGGTCTTATGCATTATTTTTGGGTATTCAAGTTCAACAATCGGAAGGTGAATTTTTTATCTCACAAGAAAAGTATGCAAATGATGTTTTAAAAAGGTTTAACATGATGAATTGTAAGCTGCGCCAACACCAATTGTAGTAGGTTTGAAGTTGAGAAAAGAGGATGAAGGATCGTTTGTGGATCCACAATTGTTTAAAAAGTTAGTTGGAAGTCTTATGTATTTGACGGCCACAAGGCCTGATATTATGTATGGTGTCAGCCTCATATTAAGGTTCATGGAATCTCGAAAAGATTCACATTGGCAA
Source organism: Taxus wallichiana var. yunnanensis (assembly GCA_018340775.1). Taxonomy (NCBI): domain Eukaryota; kingdom Viridiplantae; phylum Streptophyta; class Pinopsida; order Cupressales; family Taxaceae; genus Taxus; species Taxus wallichiana. Next base: position 227,899,955 of record CM031236.1, on the reverse strand, counting down.
GTTGGAAAAATAATTTTGAGGTATGTACATGGAACAAGAAATCATGGAATTCTTTATTCAAGTTCAGATGAGTTCAAACTCATTGGTTATACTGAGATAATGTGATCTTTGGAAGTATAGATGATCGGAAAAGCACATCCGGCTATACTTTTCACTTTGGAACAGAGTGGTTTCATGGGCATCAAAGAAGCAACCCATTGTCATGCTATCTTTAGCAGAGGCAGATTATGTAGTAGCAATAGGAGCAGCATGTCAAGTTGTTTGGATGAGAAGAGTGTTTATAGATTTACAATAGAAAAACAAGAGGAAGCTACGTAAATTTTTTTGTGACAACAACTCAGCCATAGCATTGTCCAAAAATCATGTTTTTCATAAGAGGAGCAAGCATATTGATATGAGGTATCATTTCATCAGGGAGCTGGTAAACAACAAGGAAATTCATCTTGAATTTTACAGATCCAAAGATCAGTTTGCAGACATTTTTACAAAGGCTTTGGCAAAAGAAGTTTTTGAATATTTGAGAGATTGTTTGGGAGTTTGTGATCCCGCATGGCAAATTTGAAAAATCAAATGAAGCTCCAGAAGAGTGAAAGCTACAGTTTGAAATTAAGGGGGAGTGTTGGAAATATGCATGCCCATGCATAGTGAATTCCAACTGTAGCTTTTTTAGGAATATTAAAAATAGATTTAGTTTTGCTTTAGTTTGCTTTAGTTAACTCAGCTTTATCCTATTTTTAGGATTATATTTAATTCATTCAACTATTTTAAAGCATGAGTTTAGATTTAGAATGCTTAGTTGAAGAGCTGTTAGTGGGTGAGTTATTCTATTTAAATAACAACAATTGTAATTGTTTTGTATGCACACACAAAGGTGTGAAATCTGCACAAGCAAGGAAGGATGTGCATTGAAAGCACATAGCTGCACACACAACTTGATTGTAAAGAGTTGAAGCTCTGAGTATGATGAAGCTTTTATTAATGGAGATTACGCACAATAGTTCTAGTTCAAATATTCATTTTTTTATGAAAGTTATTTAAGTATTACTTTATTTCTTTTATGTTGTTTGTTGTATAAGACTGCAGATTTTCTACTATAGTTTTGTTTGCTTGAACAAAAGTATGCACTATTTGTAGATGATAGTTCTATTTTTAAGATGTTCTATTTTCAGAGTTGAGTGTTCTATTGTTAGATGGAATCCCTCTATATAATGGAGGCAATTGTTAGTGTTTACACACAGTTGTATTGAGATGAAGCTCTGACAAGGAAGAAGATATATATGTACAAAAGTGGTGATTTGAGTTTAAAATGATCTGCTTTATTTGCAATATTTTTAATTTTTTTTTCATGTTTGATATTTTATTTTCCTAATTTCTACGAATTGGTATCAGAGCAAGGTTTTTCAATAGGGTTCTAAATTGAAATCTAACTATGGCTTCTATATCCGGGTTGCGAGACACTGCAATTTACAAGAAATAATTCAAGATGATAGATCTAGGTCTCATGTACTATTTTTTGGGCATTGAAGTCGCCACAGAGGCCACGAAGACCAACATGTGAGACCTTGGTCCGTTGGTGATTCCCTACCATGTCCAAGCTCTCTGTCTCTTCTCTAATTTTCTCTCCAAAATCTTAAAGACCAGGTGGCACCAAGTCATGGATTAACGCATGTGTGCTGGACTTCAAGCATCCGTTTGGCACATCTGCATCCATTTAGGTGGTAAAGTCGTGATCCGCACGGTGGAAAAGGGACTGAATCTCAAAGCACTTCTATCTCGAGCCTTTGAAAATGGTGCTTTACTGCAGATTCGGTAATACCTCCTCTTCTTCCACATGGTATCAGTTTGATATCTCAAATCCAAAGGCCGAATGAAAAGGGAAAAAAATCAGCAGCGATTTGTCTTGGCGATGGGTTTAAATGCAACAATGGAGTGTGGATTGTGAACAGAGATATTGCACCGTCTGGTGATAATGCAGTTTGATTCTATCATTGACTACCCCCTTCAAATTCAGTTTCGCCCAATCTAAGTGGCTACTTTGCTATTATTATTGAGGTCCACCGCCAAGTGAAACATGTGATAGTGGGCGGTGGGCTTACTAATTATCCTCAACGGGATATAATGAGGTTGGTCGGAATAAATTTGTTATAAAAACTTATATACATAGATTTCATTGCCATACTTATCGGGATGAGCAAATGAGACGGTATTGTTTAATTGCATGAAATTGTTATCGATAACTAATTATTTTATGTTTATTTTTTTGGCTATGTTAAAATTATTAATTGTCGCCTCCTTCAATATTTATAACAATTACGATGGTTTCATTAATATGATTTTTTTTTTTCCAAAATATGGTGCATTTTGCATCGTTAAGGATGTGGATGTGTTTTCTGTTCTTATTAAATAGCTTTGGCACGATTTAGGAAATTTATAAATAGTTGTGAATGTAAACCAAGTGATATTAAATCTACTTATATATTTCATCTATCAACTTTAGTCTTTGCAAATATCAACATTGCAATTTTTTTCTTTTTAATTTATAGTTTCTTAAATGACAACTTATACAAAAAGTTATATTCTATCACACTTTGTTGTTAAATTCACAACCCCACTTCTTTTAAAATTTAAGATGACATAATTTAGTCTTTGATGATAAAGTAAATTGTTCAAAATAATGTTCACTAAAGGATGTTCTCTACCAAGAATGCCACTAAAATAAGTTCCAAAAAGAATTGAAAGGTTTATTTGAAGTGTAAAGATAAATCCCAAGTTTCATTTAAAATGTAAAGCTAATTTCTAACCAGGGAGACAACTATTGAAATAGATAATTTCTCTTCACATGTTTTTGTTATTTTTAGGAAAAGTAAAAAACAAGTTGCTTTTCTATTTTATAGATTAGTTTTAATTAGATGTCACTATTTTAAGGATAAAAGTAAATAAAACAAATAGTTTTGTTTGCATGAACAAAAGTATGCACTATTTGTAGATGATAGTTCTATTTTTAAGATGTTCTATTTTCAGAGTTGAGTGTTCTATTGTTAGATGGAAGCCCTCTATATAATGGAGGCAATTGTTAGTGTTTACACACAGATTGTATTGAGATGAAACTCGACAAGGAAGAAGATATATATGTATAGAAGTGGTGATTTGAGTTTAAAATAATCTGCTTTATTTGTAATATTCTTTATTTTATTTTTCTGTTTGATATTTATTTGCCTAATTTCTACGAATTGGTATCGAAATAAGGTTTTTCAATAGGGTTCTAAATTGAAAGCTAACTATGGCTTCTATATCGAGGCTGCAGACACCACAATTTACAAGAAAGAATTCAAGATGGCGATCTAGGTCTCATGCACTGTTTTTTGGGCATGGAATTCAAACAATCGAGAAGATGGAGTTTTTATTTCACAAGAAAAATATGCTAATGATGTTTTGAAGAGATTTAACATGTTGAATTGCAATCCAACGCCAACACTAGTTGTAGTAGGTTTGAAGTTAAGCAAAGATGACAACAAATCATTTGTGGATCCAACATTGTTCAAAAGGTTAGTTAGAAGTCTCATGTATTTGACGGTCACAAGGCCTGATATTATGTATATTGTGAGCCTCATCTCAAGGTTTATGAAATCTCCAAAAGATTTACATTGGAAAGATGGAAAAATAATTTTTAGGTATGTATGTGGAACTAAGAATCATGGAATTTTATATTCAACATCAGATGTGTTTAAACTCATAGGTTATACAGATAGTGATAGTGCCAGTAAGTATAGATGATAGAAAAAGCACATCCGTCTATGCTTTTTAGTTTGGAACAATATTGGTTTCGTGGGCATCAAAGAAGCAACCCATAAACACACTATTTTTATCAGAAGTAGAGTATGTATTAGCAACATGAGCAACATGTCAGGCTATTTGGATGAGAAGAGTGTTGAAAGATTTGAGGAAAAATAAAGAAGATATTACACATATTTTTGTGACAACAGTTCAACAATAACATTGTCTAAAAATCATGTTTTTCACAAGAGGAGAAAGCATATTGACACGAGTTATCTTTTAATCGAGAGGTGGTTTAAAAAAATGAAATTTGTCTTGAATTTTGTAGATCCGAAGATCAATTTGCTGATATTTTTATGAAGGATTTGGGAAATGAAGTTTTGAGTATTTGAGAATTTGTTTGGGAGTTTGTGATCAGGAATATGTTAGATCTAGAAGTGCACACTCAGCTCTAGAATAATAAAAGTTTGAAGGTCAAAATTAAGGGGGAGTGTTGGAAATAGATAATTTCTCCCCATATACTTTTGCTATTTTTAGGAAAAGTAAAAAGCAAGTTGCTTTTCCATGCATAGGTTAGTTTTAATTAGATGTCCCTATTTTTAGGATAAAAACAAATAAAACAAATAACTTTGTTTGCATGAACAAAATCATGCGCTATTTGTAGATGATAGTTCTATTTTTAAGATGTTCTATTTTCAGAGTTGAGTGTTCTATTGTTAGATGAAATCCCTCTATATAATGGAGACAATTGTAAGTGTTTACACATAGAGATTGTATTGAGCTAAAGCTCTGACAAGGAAGAAGATATATATGCATAAAAGTGTTGATTTGGGTTTGGAATAATCTTCTTTATTTTTAATATTATTTATTTTATTTTTGTTGTTCGTTGTTTTATTTGCCTAATTTCTACAACAACGTAGTGGTGCAAGGTGATTTAACACTAATGAAATTTTATTGGTGTTAAATTTTTTTAATAGAGTTAGAATCTAGAATGGGTGTATATTTAAATTAATAAAGTAATTATTTGAATATAAATATGTAGTGCCCACAAAAGATTAATATTAAAATAAATAACAAATAAATAAATATATGGTGAAGTGACGTGGAAGATAAGTGAAGGAGGTTGGTGGGTGAGTAAGAGGAGGTAGCAGTGGCGTGGCGGGTGGCGTGTGGGAGGATCCCCTGCAAAGCACATGGCCGTCTCAAACAACCTTTCGATATATCATTTCTTTGCAAATAATAACAACGCTTTATTTGAAATTCGAGAGGAATTTAACGTGTTGAAAACAAGTTAACATTGTAAATCTAGTAGTATTTGGAAAGGCTGCAGCGATGACGAGAAGACACGGGTTTCCTCGTTGGCGATCACTCTATTTCGCTTATGTAAAAACGGTCTCTAACCTCCGACCGGTTTACTTTTCCTACATACTCCTTGCATGGGCTAAGATGCGAACTAGTCTGGAGAAGGGTAGGACACCCATCAAAGCATGAGCCTTTGTACATGGCATGGATTTCCATTGCGCAACATAATGGAAAGGTGTTTTGTCGATTTTGCGATTCAAAATGTTCTGGTAGATATGTATGCAAAATATGGAAGCATGCACTTGGCATATGAATTGTTTCGACTAAATGCCTGAAATAAATGTGGCATGAACTGCAATGATTATAGGAAACCAAAGCATAATGAAGAAGGGATAGGATTTTTTTAGATGTTGTAGTTGTAAGTGCTCTAGTAGGTATGTATGTAAAATGTGGAAGCATGCGCTTGACATGTGAACTGTTCAACTAAATGCCTGAAATGTGGCCTCATGGAATGCAATGATAGCAGGATATGTACAAAATGGGTTTATTGAAAAGGCCTTAGAATCTCTCAAGAAAATTCTTCCTACAAGTGTCCAAACAAATCCATTACTTTGTCTAGCATCCTCTTTGGTTGTGCCAAAATAGATGCCTTGGGAAACAAAATGCACAAAATGGATTTTTTGAATGCATTAATGAAAGGGTTTAAAATTTGAATAAACAAGTGGTTTGTGCTAGGTTTGATCTTGTTTGAGTGAAGAATTTTAGGAAGGCTTATTAAGAGAAAAATAATCTCTTGGGCAGTAAGTAAGTAAATGAAAATGAAATGGGAGCTGCTGAATGATGTGAGCTTTCCAGATTGCAAGATTCCTTGTGATATGCATTACACAAGCTACGAAATTGATGGTACATTTCTTGTCATAATTTGTAGTGCAATGGCCCAATGCTGCAAAATTTGTGTGTTTTGCTATGAAGGGTGTGAATGTGCCTTGGGAAGGTGTGAACACAATGCAAACATGTTTTCATGTTGTGAATATTGTGTGTGACAAAACAATGGGAAGAAAGCTAAGGGTATGTGAAAGGAGTGTGTTGAGGTGCAAAAAAATGTAAAAATAAGAGCTTTGTAATGAGATATGTGTACTAAATGTGGCAACATAGATTAACACAACGAGTGTTGGTCAGGGCAGCTTGAAGGATTGAATTATCCTAGACAAGGACATGTCTTGAATGGATCAAAATGCAGGATTTTTGATGCACATGAACTATTTGGTAGATTGCCAAAAGAGAGTTAGAGCCTTGTAGAATGCGAGATAAACCCACCTGGAGCACCACTTGCACTACGGACATTGGTTTTTCTAGGAATGGTCTCCTTACCTTTATCTCTTATAATTTTTGTATAATTTGGTTATTCATTTGCAATAAAATAAAAATATTAAACTATTAGATACTCAAACAATTGGATATTTTAACCAGACGGCTAGTGCAATCAATAAAACAACACCTCGTGATTTTGCTACCGACTTACAATTTGACCCTCAACCATGTCGCAACCACAACCTCATGCATTGCTAAACCCAGGGTGTCAAAACTTGGTGCTCGTGTCCATTGGTTTTGGCGAGAGCTAGATGAGTTAACTAAAACAACCATTTTTGTCTACTTTGCAAAGTTTTTAAAAATGCAATTTTTAGAGTGATGCAAAATAACACTCTGAGCCTTGTAAAAGAGATGTCAAGCATCGTATGGGTTCCTTGTTATGTAGATATTTGTGACAAGCATTAGCTCGACCTCGTTTGACCTGTTTGCACTCTCTTCGCCGCTCCTCTAGGAGCCTTGTTACTCCATTTTATAGTTTTAGGGAGCTGCTAAAAATGAAAGTTGGGTTTCATTTCGGCTCACCTTTTGGACCCTAAGCAATGAAATGCTTTCCTGCCTTTGTAACCCTCTAGTATTTTTACTAGAAAATTTCTTGAAACCTTCGGTTTAGGAAAATCACATTCCTAGTTAGTTTGGCAAAGGGGTTTCGTAGGCCTCTGATCGCTATTTGACTAGGTCAAACTTGGCCGATTACGACCGGTGGCTCGGAAAACCATTCGCCAATTGTGCATTGTTTTCTAGCTCTTAATTTTGTTAGTCCTTATGGATTCTTTGTATATATGTGGACATGTAAGAATTTTCCCATCATGAATTTTCTTATCGGAAGATAGTTTTTGAACGCACTTTCTTAGCCTTCGAGCCAAAATTGGGATTTTTTAACTAGAAGGAAAAATACAAAAAGGAAGTTATAGGACCCCAGTCAGTTAGAAAACCATCGTGGAAACTTATTAACACTTGTAAATAACTATTTAGAACTCTATCTTGTGACTTGTTGTGTGAAATTAGACTTTTGGCAAAATAGTGTTTCTCTCTCTTCCCTATCTCTTTCTCTCTCCTTGGTTAAGAAATGAAGTGAAATGAAATGGAATGAATATGTGTCTCTAACCCTCTCCCTTAGAATGCAAATTATTATTATGTAAATGGGAAACTAAAAATGTTAATTATGCTAGATCTAGGTGGATGCCATGCCAACGATTTATCGTTGATTTCATGCTCACATGGTTTCGCAGGATGTAAGTAAGATGGTGAAATGACATGGATGTGATTCTTTGTACATTGTTAGAATTTATGTATGTTAATGGAAAGGATTTTTTATGTATTGTTATGTTACAATGTAAAGTTATTTATTGAAATTTGGCAATATGAATGAGATGTTAGTTTTAGGGGTGCTTCGGAAATGTGCATTTAACTATAGGTGTTATTTTGATTCAAATTGACATATGGTAAAAGGCGTTGAATGTGTGTGTGTGTGTGTGTGTGTGTGTGTGTGTGTGTGTGTGTGTGTGTGTGTGTGTGTGTGTGTGTGTGTAAATGTAATTGTAGAGGATAATTCAACATTTTGCAAAGTATTAAAAGGGTTTATTATTGAAGTTTTGTAATAATTTTAAGATGCTAGTGTTTAAAGGAATGTTCATCTAACCATGGGTGTTATTTTGATCCCCAAGTTTTGTATTGTAAAAGTTGGATATTGTGTTAAGTGAAATTGAATTTAATAGCTTATAGTGCAATTCTAGTGTGTAATTGATGATCAAATAATTGGTGTGTTTTTTTCTTACCTCAAAAATGTAATAAAGAGATCTAAACAAAACAGTCCACCCTAGTATAAACTTTGTGTATAACTACCCTTCCTGTGTGACTCTTGTAGCATAGAAAACTAAAACCTTAGAATGAACTTAAAATATTTACACTCTATGACACCTTCTAGTTAAGTAAATAAGAGCCCAAGTTTGAGTCTATTGTCATAGCTTTGTATTCTTAACGATGTCATTATGAACCCAACACTTAGGAACGACTTGGTTCAAATTTATCTTGAGTATGTTGCCCCTACTAGGTTTGGTAATCATGTGTGTAGTAAGGAAAATGTGTTCTCTTAAGTAGTACTCCTTGGGAAACCAACATTAAACATAGTGTAAAATCCTCTTAGACCGACATACATGTTGAGTGGCAAAGATCGCCAACTAACCTTGGAAGTCACCCTTAAGAGTTGGGATCATAAATGAACTCGATACCCAATCTCAATTATTGTTTGGGTTCTATGATGCAATATTAGAGTTAATTGCAAAACTTAACAACATTTTAGTGTATGATTAGTTTGTGAAAATGTAACCATTAGATGATGTCTTTAGAGAAAGGTGAAATTTAGGTCATTCTCATATCATGTTTAAACCATCTTGTGGTGAGAAGCAAGACCCACATTGTGCAAACTCTAATGTGAACCTTAACCCCTTAAAACGATGAACTACTCCATCTTTCTCTCCCACTTGTCCTATTATGTAATGGGTGTATGATGTGAATCTGTGATCATGTTTTTAGAGATAAACCCCTAAGGATAGGACTAGTAGTCTCATGAGCATACCAATGTCCCTATTAATAAATGGGTTACAAAAAAAAATTGAAAAAGGTAATTTAATCAAAATGGATGAAACCATTTTAAGATGAATAAAATGATGTGAGTGGATGTGATTTTTGGTTACTTATGCATGAGATTATTGAGTGTGAACCTCTTTAACCCCTCTCAAGCAAGAGTGTCAGCTTGGGAAGAAGTATTGATTGTACCTAGAGTCACATGATGATTTTTGGAGATAAAGGTGTTCAATCACCCTAGTTGTGACCTTAGTAAGGTGTGTAAAACTTATAATTGAATGTCTCGTAATATGCATCTAATACTTATTTTCCCAGGAATCCAAACTTGGACGAGTATGAAATCATACTCCTTGGATCTTGCGACACAATGATCTGTAAACTCTTCAACTTTGGAATTATCCACAGAAACACAAAATAAAACATTGTTGTTCTACTTTCTACTAGAAAATGACAAAGATAGTGAATGAATTATGATTATTATTCATAAACACCAACAAATTTTATCCTGGAAACCTCCAGAGGAGGAAAAACCAATCGGGAAGGGAAATTGCTCTTTCTTCCCACTTTTATTGGCCAATTAAAAATAAAAAGTACAAAATTTACAATAAGTATGAAAGAGAAGTAGATAATATCTCACACTTCCTCCCAAATACTTGCTTGCTCTGTCTCAACACTCCTTTCTTCTACAAAACACAATTCCAACACTAAGAACTTCTTGCTCACTTGCTTTCATGCTTCGATGATCCTATTCTCTTATACAAACATGTATTTATAGCCTTTCTATGTCCTCCCGTGCACCGGAGAATGGGAAAGGTCATGGAGGAGAAGAGACACGAAACAACCTTCCGAATTTTGGGTTGTTCATTTTATATTTTTGTTTTCAGTCCAAAAGAGCCAAGACCGCCACCCAATGCAAACTGGCGGTCCCAGGACCACCACCTTGGTTGGGTGGTGGTTTTGTAACTACCACTCTGCACAGAGCGACGGTCATGTTACTAAAAAGATAGAACCTCTATGTATCATTTTTCCTTCTTTGTGCTAACTTTTTTGATGAAGTAGATTCATTTTGGATCGCTATGGATCACACCTCCCAGTTAGGAGTATTTTTGTTCCAAAAGTTTAGTGCGGGAGCACATGAGGACATAATTCCCTCACTTACTCCTTTGAGTACCACCGGACCTGCCTTGGTGTTTTTCCTTTCAGTCTAATCTGCCAAGACTCCTATGGACCTCTCCTAGTCTCTCTGACCTTCTGCTACAACACTACATCCTCCTCAAATTCACCTCGTGAGTCCAAGATGCAATCCTCAATGGAAGGTAGAAAATGTAGACCTTCATCTTCATCTAGCATGGATGGCTCATATAGGTGCAAGTTCTCACAGTTTATTACAGAGTACATCCTCATAAATGGTGGCAAGTCAAGTCAAAAAGCATTTTCTCCCACCTGCTCCAATATGGTGAAGGGTCCATATCATAGTGGCTTGAACTTCCTTGCTTGACCTTGTAGTCTCTCCTTACTCAAGTAAAGACAAACTCTATCTCCAACATGAAGCTTATGTTCCCTCCTATGCTGGTCATGCCTAGCTTTGTACTTGGCTTGAGATTTCTCTAATTGTTCTTTGACTTGGAGATGTATTTTCTGGATCCTCTCAATGATTTTTTTCTCTAGTCACCTTTGTGTCTCATGTCTCCTCCTCATCCTGCTGCCCAAATGCTATGTCCAATATATTTGTAGGTAGATATCCCAAGCATGCTTCAAATAGTGACTTCATAGTGGATGTGTGTACTGCTTGGTTATAGGAATGTTGAATGTAGACTAAGGATTCATCCGAAGTCCTTGGATATTTGTTGTTATACCCTCTGATCAACTATACCAAAGTCCTATTTACCACCTTTGTCTATCCATCTTTCTGTGGATGGAAAGTTGTGCTCCTCTGTAACCTAGTATCCATCTTGTCCCACAAAATATTTCAAAGCTTCCCCAAGAACCTGGAATCCTTGTTAGAAACAATAGACTTTGGTAAACCAAAATGTACCCATACATTAGCAAAGAAAATATCTACTACGTCATGTGCTTTTACTATATTTTTATATGCCATAAGAATACAGATCTTACTGAATCTATCAACAACAACATATAGATAGTCATGGCCATGTTTAGACATAGGTAATCCTCATACAAAATCATAGAAATGTCCTCCAATGGATGAGTAGGTACTGGAAAAGGCATATAAAAACTCTCCTTCCTAGTCTTAGGCTTGCTAGTACAACAAAGTTTACATCCACGTATAAATTTTGATACTTCTTCCTGCATATTGGGCCAATACACGTACCTTTGCAAGTGGGCTAGGGTCTTACCAACACCAAAATGTCCCACTAGTTTCGAGGAATGTGCTTCCCTCATCAATAGAATTATTTATTCTTTTGGCACGCAAAGCTTCCCCATTGATAGAGCAGCCTATCCTTGAGATAAAAATCTTCAATCCCTATCCTTTCAGTCTCTTGGGACTCAGAATCGCTGAAATGTCACCCCAAATTCTATGTCCTAGGCATATGCCTCTCTGTAAGCTTCCTTCGTAAAGGGCTTGATCTGAGAGATAGTGACTAAACATGAAAACGTTTCCTATGTGGGTTGCCTAGACAACATGTTGGCCACCAAGTTTGTACTATCCTTATTGTATTTGATCACCGGATGGAATCTATTTGAAGGAACCCCATCCATTTGTTGTGCCTTGCCCTCTGCAATTTAGGATGTGCTTGCAATGTTGGAGAGGTTTGTGGTCAGTGTTAGAGTAGGTATTTACCTTAGCTCATGTTCACCTAGGTACTTTATTTACCTTTATTGTATTTATCCTCACCCACTTATGTGTGTGGATATTTCTTTTATCTTATTTAGATATTAGGAGATATTATCTAGTTGTTAGGTATAGTTCTTTCCTTTATCTATGGTATTGACTAGATTCTTGATGTCTAGTTCTCTCCTAAATCTATGGTCTTGACTAGTTCTTTGATGACTAGTTATTTCCTTGATTTATGGCTTGATCTATGACCTTGATTGGTTCTTAGATTGTTATTCCTTGCCTATTTAAGCAAGGCCCATTCTCAATGTATTTACTTTGAGTTCCATAATAATATATGATATTGTTGCTCATTTGTTTGCAAAGGTTTATGTAAAGTTATTCTGCGAATTACTTTCATCTTATTGATCATGATGTTTGATTAGCATCTGTGTTCTTGGCTTGGCACGATCTAGTTATTTTCCTTTCAAATACAAGAGGAAAGATCTACTTAGTTTTGTGACATTTTGCAAATTAATTTGGATTTGAAACAAGGTGTGTAGACACTCCAAATTCATTGCACTAAAATCACTCTCAGATAGCTCTTCAATCATATCTAACATCAAATTAAGTCCTATTAATTAGGCCGATAAGCCTATATATAACTCCACACATACTTCTTTTTCCATAGATTGCTTGATAGGTGGGTTGCAAACTCTTTTCCATACACCATATGACATTTGGCAAAAATTACATAAATTGTGTGATTTAAAATTGGAAAAACAAAAAATAGTTATACCATTCGAAATTTCCTAATGGAAAACCTAAAAACAAGGCCATAATATGGCAAATCCTGCCAAAGGTAATGGTTTTTTTGTTGTTGTGATGGATGCATTTGGTCTATAGTTTTTGCGCGGGAATTGTATGTTGGAAAGGGAAACTTTGTTTGGGCATTGCTTTTGAAATGTAATAAATCTGTATGGTGATAAAAAGCATATATTCGAGAAGCTTGAAGCAAATATTACAATCGTAGAATTGGTAGTCTATTTGTGAATGTCTATTTAGCGTAGGACTTGTTTCCTTGTTGTGATGTTTGAGGAAGTAGACAAACGGGATGCAAATATGCAGCGAATTTTTGTTTGACTGGAGCTTGCTATGGGTGTGTTTTTGTCAACAATTGAAGGAAAGATGTTGAAATTTCGAGGCGAGGGGTAGGTAGCAATTTTTATGTATATTTCGTGTGTGAAGATATAGACCCGAAACTTGATGCACCATTGCAATTGTTTTTTGCGTTACGTGAATGCACTTTGTAGGAAGAGGGAAGTATCAACATCTTGTTCAACTTTGTATGATGGAAAGGCATAAGAGTTATCGTTTGGCAGTAGTTGAAAATATCTTTCACGAAACTTGTCGCGAACGTGCAGATAAAATTGTATTAATTCGTATACTTTGCATAGTGTGATTGAAGTATTAGATTGTAAAAATGGAAAGAGACAACATAGAAAATTATGAGAATACCAATAAAATTATTTTGATTGCGGTGTGGTGAATATGAAAACAAGGCTAATGAAAAGGGGTGAAAGTGTAATACAAATACATTTCAGAAATGCATGGCAACGTGGCGTGGTGTGTGGAGGTTGGCAATTGTGTAAAGTTACATGTGGCATGCATTGCTGTGTATTGAAATTCCATTTTTTTTGGAAGAGAAAGTTGAACACATTATCCAGACACAATTGGCCCACTGTGACTGTCCTCAAATGCAAAACACAAAGATTATGGTGGATGCGTAAATGATGTACCCAGCGTGTGATGAAGAATATGTTTTTGTTAAGTTAAGATAAGTTATTTTTTTAATGTATTTGAATAACATTGAATGAAAGTAGCGCTATGTTTGTGCCTGCGTTGTGTTTCAATTTCTGAAGCTAAATTCGTAAGGGGAGAGTAGAAGTGTTTTTTTTTTCATTTGCAATTTTTAGGATGTTGCAATTTTTAAGTTCTGCAAATAGTTTTGAAATAATCTATTAAGAATACATTAGAGTAACAAAAATTTCTTGTCTCTGTTGTCGTAGTATAGAGACAGTTGTAAACAGACTTAGATTTTCAATTAAAACATGGCATATAAAAGCTAAAATCCAGAAAAATCAGACCAAACTCGAAATGTACACATTGTAATTTTTGAAGCCTGTAGATTGATAGGCCACGCATACCATGTGAAATAAAGGAATTGGATAATAGTAATCAGACCATCCACTATTGACATATCAAATATTGTGTAATGTAATGGAAAAAATTGCCAATTGAAAATGCATTTTGACAGAAGGATATAAACCAATGGTGACATATACATCGCAAAATTACATTCTGCCATCACCAGGGGCGGCACCTAACTATTGAAGAACAATGAGAGAGGAGATTGAAAAAATGAGTCAATAAATAATGGAGACAAGAAACCAAAAAATATATGTTTAACAGAGGTAATGCATGAAATATCAAGGCCAAGGAAGACTCCAGCTGGGATATGCACTGTCTGGTTTAGACGTATGCTTGACTGATCCCTAAACAAAAAAAATCCATAACCCCTCCACAGATAACCCATCAACAGTTTCCCATGACTTGCACAACTATAAGCGAAGACGAGACGTTTTGAGCGGAGGTAGTGGAGAAGAAGGAACCAGACCATTGTCACCGTTCGAAGAGGTCCCCAGACAACATCTGCAACAATTTCGCATGACTTCCACAATAAAAGGCCAAAAAAGGGAAGAGTAAAGGGTTTATAAAAGATAAATCGGTTCGAATGTAGTTCTTTTTAATCTATTTCTTACAGCCCGATGTACCAAAAAAATGGAGCTGGGGTGTTCTTCGGTTCTGATGTAAAAAATATTGTGATCTTGGTGTTGTTGCTCAAATACAAAGAACAAAATGTATGTGCAACATGCAATGAACAATAAAAAGTGCTATCATGTTATTGTTGTGGAAATACAATGAAAGATGTCTAGGTCCAATAGTAATTTAAAAAATTAAAATATTCATTGCCTTATATATATTTTCTTCCCTCAGTGTTGTTACTGTACTTGCTTCTGATAATTTGCAAGTGCAAGATGCAATCTGGAGTCAAGTAAATAGTCGGTTATGCAAACAAATTCCAAGAAAGTAAATAGTCATTTACGCAACAAATTCCAAAATTTGCATGATTAAAAAAAGTCAATTTTGTTTAGCTGAAAATGCTTCGCATCAACAGAGTATCGCAACCTGAAATATTTATCATCCCAAAGGAATCTTAGTGAAGTAGATGCGAAATGGGTAAGCAAATTACAAGGCCATGATTATGAGGAAGCAAGTAAGGCAGCATGTGATATGCAGTAACCTGTAAAGAAGGAAGGACATTGGTGGAAAAGTTGAAGCAATGAGACAACAACATAGAAAAACCATATCTTCAGCTGTTAATTTCCCAAACATGCATAATATATTGTAAAGGCAAAAACTTGCGGGGAAAACACTGTTGCAATTCAAGTAGACAAAAGAAGAGAATAAACATTTTTGGATTATAATTTCATTGCATGGGAAGTAGTCTAAGAATAACACGATTACAAAAATGTTTTAAGGAAAGCAAGGAAAAAACTATGTAACAACTAGCATGCTGTGAAGCAGAGTTGTATGTAGTCATAGTGATTAGTGTGTAACATAGACAAATGTTTCTTTTCTTTGCGGTTGATATCATTTGCAGGAACAAACAATTTTGTTTTGTTTTTTTATCTTTCCAAAAACATAGAGTATAATGATGGATTGTTCCTGGTCATACGGGGAGCCAGTCATGAAATTTGTTCATGTAGGTGCATGGGGTGCAAAATCGTTCCAGGAATCTGAAAGAACATGATGGATATGTTAGACAGAAAACAAAGAATTAAACTGAAATGTAATGAGTAGAGTTGGCGGACATAGATGCTCACCAGAGAAGGGAGAAAGCTAGGTTTCTTTGATTGTGGAAATTGAGTTGTCAACTGTCAAAGTGAATGTACCCTTGATTTGGAATTGACGGAGAAGAAATACAGGCTTTGAGATGTCCTGTTGATATTCTTCATATTGTGTTTGAGAAAGTTGAGGGAAGACTTTTCCCAGTAATGGCTCTCGCAGTGTGCAGTGAAGGGAGTCATCTCTTGTTTGCAAAGTGCAATGGAGCAAGTGCTTATACTTGTATGGTTTTGATGTATTGCAAGTTGCACAAAGGGAAATTTGTTTCAGTTCAGCTGGATCTGGTTCCGTGAGATGGTCACATTCTACACAAAAGGCTTGGAAAGGAGAAAGGTATATGTTCTTTGCACGAAGTACGCCAGTGATCTGCACAAGGGAGATGAAGTTGTTAGAGGGATATATTCTTAATAGGCACATTTGATGGGTGAGAAAAACGTTGAAGTGAGATAACTTAAAAAGTGAAATTGCAAAGCACTTGCCTCTATGTTTGTGTTTATGAGAGATTGTAAAAATGTTTTTGTAGGTTCATCATTTAAAGGGTCGATGAAGGATGAATGGCCTACACGTACAACACGTGAACCCTTTGTTCCTTGTCTGATGAAGTTTTTGAAAAGCAATAGTGGCATGTTCCCTGCTGCAATATTGTCTCTTATTGTATGACATAGTGAAACATGAAAGTTTCCCAAATGTACCTGAAAGGAGAAAGCAACATGTTTGGTTAAAATTGAAGGCAATAATATGGTGCAATGTATATTTAAATGAAATAAGGGAGAGTGTTGATACTGTTGCTTTTGCATTGTCAGCGTCAGAGTCTTTAACGTAGAGGGTGAACAGGTCGTTGGTGTGATGGATTCCTTTACAATTGCAGCAAATGACCCAACGGAGAATGTTGCATTTGATTCAACAAGCTCTTGTATTGTCATGTCTGGTGTCAATTTTTGAGATTTGCAAACTATTGGTATGTTTTCCATAGTGGTTGTTGCAATTGCGGAAAGAGAGCAGCTGACATCCCCTCTTTCGTACTTTGTTTTTTCTTTGACAGTGAATCCAGTAACATGCAAACCACAACCAGCAACAATCGATGTAAATTTGTTGACAAAGGTGTTTCTCATGTTCAAAGTAATGGTCATTTGACCATTTTTGTCAACCAAATCAGCGTGGAGGATTTCAAAATTTTAAGGGAAATATTGCTTGCATGCACTTTGTCCGTAGACGACCAAGATATCACCCTCAAACATAGTTGCAACTTTTCCTACACAAATGTCAAGTATCGAGGATGGTTGTTGTGTTCCTGGTTTTGGGCTGCAATTTCAAGGGTATTAGAATGCTTTTATTGAAAGGTTGAGTAGGATAATAAATGAATCATGACAAGAAATTATAGAAATGTTAGAAAGAGATTACCGTTTAGAGGGTTCTTGGAAAAGATCACTGCTACCAATGCCCTTGTTCTTGGGTGGCTGTTCCATGTCTTTCTTGCTGCAACTATCTGCAAAGCATTGAAATATGTACATGGTTGTTATAGAGTGTCAAATGAAAAGGAAAGAAAAGAATCAACAAAGTAGATGTTAGTTTTGGTGAATCAATAGAACGAGGTATGTGCACTTACAATTGCGCAGTGTTGTTGTTGGTGTTTTTGAAGAGGGAAAAAATTGCTGGGTGGTCAGTCCAATATGAAAATCTTTCAAATGAATTATAGGTTTCTTGTATAGCATTTGACCATATATGGTCAATGATGTTTTTGGTGAAGACACTTGGTTGTTGAATGTAGAAGGTGAAATTGTTTTTGCATAAATGTTGAAAGCAACATTTTTTTTTTTTTTGCTTGTGCATGTCGATGTTAAAATCTCCAAAAATGTAGGTGGGGATGGTCAAATCAATGGATTGGAAGACATTTTCGAGAACAATGAAGATGTTTTCCAGATTTGCATTTGGCGCAGCGTAGACATTTACAATTGTTATGCATTGACCTTGCAGTAATATGTTTGCGACTAGGGACTCTACGTTTGTGCTTTGAAAGTAATTTTTTTGTAGGAAAGCTATATTGTTTGCAATAAAATTTCAAGACCATGTACATGGTGTGCAGAAAAGCATTGGTATCCATCAAGGTAGTCAATTGCAATGGGGCAAGGCATGTGAGTTTCTTGTAAACAGAGAATGTGAGATTGCATTAATTCATGGTCGTGGAGAATGGCTTCTCTGTGAGCATGGAGACTTCGGTATTTAGCGAAGCAACTATAATAGAGGAAGAAATATCAGCTGTGGACAAGTCATGTTGAATATTCCATTTAGCTTCGTTTCGGAGTCGTGCCATTTCTGTACTAATAGTTTGTTTGACGTTGAATTTTTTTTTCGTAAGCGGGGATAACAAGTAAAGGTTGGAAATGGTTTTGACTCGTGACAGAGTTGTATATGCCAAGCCATGTGATGATACACCAAGAGGACTGAAAGCAAGTCATTCAAGGGTGAGGCCTTGTGCTCTGTGTATTGTGTGTGCAGAACAAAGTTGTATAGGGAATTGTTTTCGTATTGTAACTGGTCTCTTGTATGATGTTCTACGCAAGGGTCTAGCTACACAAAGAATAGGAACCCAATCAAGTTCTGTTTTGGCTATTGACAATTGCGGGTGTTTAGATCTTTGTTGTTTTCCAATACAGGGGTCATTGAATTTTATCCATATGGCATCAAAGTCATTTTTCATTGTGTATGCTTTGAAAACGCCGTCAGAACCATTAACCAATCCATCTTGTATGTCATAGTTCCCAGGTGAAAAGTTCAATTAACATGTTAAGTTTGAGCTCTATATGTTGTGGCAATTCTATAGTTTTAGAGTAGGCTTCCATTTGTTCAATTGATGTATCTTGTTCATCGATAGAGTTGATAACAATTTTGTCACCAGGAGCAAGAGCAAGCATTTTTTTATTGTGTCGAAGAACATCTGTGTTTTTGTAGAATAGGAATGGGAATGTTGGATCAAGTGGGCAATGGCCGAATACATGTATCATTAAGGAATGAAAGATTGGATTTAGAATGTTCTCCAATTCGAATTATATTCGGGACAGACAAATGCAGGTCTTTTTGATGCATTGTTTCAGTCAATTCAAATATTTTGACATGTGTATTCCAGAAGTCATAGCCAATCAATTCTCTAGAAATTTTGGGGTTGTTAAATACAAGACAGTCATTGACTGGTTGTGCTTGGTAGAAGTCTCCGCAGAAGATCATGTCAATTCCTCCAAAGCAAGTTGTGGGCATGTGTTTTATTTGACGAAGTCGTTGGTCTGTGAAGTATAGAAGTTGACCTCCAACCAAGGAAATCTCGTCTATTAGAGCAAGTTGTAATTGTTCGTAGTGCTTTGCCAAGGAATCCAATCGTTCATTGTTCAATGGGCGTAGTTCAGATCGATTGAAAGGAAAGAGGAAAGTGGAATGGAGTGTTATTCCACTAGCATTGTAAGCAGCTTTTCCCGTGAATGCCAAGATCAAGCCTTTGATTTTCAAGGGGTCATTGTGCATGGAGGTGTCATAAATATGGGCCAATGTTTCAAATATCAATTTTGCAACAAATTTTTTCTGTGCCAGCACCTCCAGTTAGGAAAAGGTAGATAGGAGTTGATGGATCTTTATTTTTCTTAAAGGATATGTCTTTCAAAATGGCTTGTTGTTTCTTGTTGAGAAGTTGCATTTTTTTGAAATACGTTGTGTTCTCCTCAATGATTGGGTGTCTTCTTAGTTCAAAATGTTTTTTTGCAATGACAGAATATTGTTGTGGATTTTGGAAAGGAAAATAACACTCTATGTCATAGTCTTTGAAGGGGAGTTGTTCTGCTCTACTCAACGTTGTCGTTTTCTCATAGGTCTGAAGAGATAACTACACATCCTAAATTGTTGTGTCCATGTCACCCCATTTTGTGTTGGTAGTGTAGCAGAATTTGGATTCGTTGGCACGTATGGTGTGTTCGTGAAATGCATATGCATCTGTCCAAGTTGCAAATCCTGTTTTGAGGGCATGTTCGTTGTCTATAAATGGGACATAAAGAAAAATCCTTTCACGGCAATAGTTTTCTATGTCAAGATGTTTGCTATAGTTGACAAACCTCACGATGATTGGCTTGTTTCGAGGGTTTTTTTACCAATGATTGTGAATGGAAACAAAATCAGCCAAGCAAATGGAATGCAAAGAATGAGGTCGTGCTATGTAGTGATCTATGATAGATTGACACATGATGTTTGTTGATTCATCGGGTTCTTGTTGAAGTAGACTTGAAGGTTTTAGAATGAATGTATGGTCTTCGGGATTTGAAGTGTTTATGAAAACACATTTTCGTGATGTATTGTTTAAAGGGATGGAAAGGACTATGTGGACTGCTTGTTGTGCAGACATTTGGTGGGTATTCAACATCATATCTCCTAGGATCTAAATCATCTGAACAACATCAAGATGCATTGTTTGGTGTTCAATCCATATTATAGTGAATGCTTTCATCATTGTTCTGTCAAATTTTAGTCATGTAGGAGCAGCAATAGGTTGCTCTTTGCATAAGCATTAAGCACATATTGAGCATTGGTATTCGCTTGCCAGACCATGGGCATTTTTTTGGAAAAGCTATTATTCCATGTGTGAGCTGGTTTTCTTTTCAAGAGCAATGTCGGTTGTTTAAGTGTTGATTGTATTGCTTCTATGTAAGTGATTTCATCAATGCCTATTTCTTGAAGGAACATATCATGTGTAATGCAAGTATCGTATCATTTGCTTTCTAGAACAGAGAAAATGGAATGTGCATGTGCAATAGCAGATTGTGTTGGCTCTTCTACAGGTTCAAGTATTTTTGTATACTTCATTGGAGGCTGGGGGAAATTGTACCTACACTTGGAATGTTTTTTTTTTTACTTTGCGTGTGGTGATGGCATTGCAGTTTAGCGATATGCTGAGGGAATAAACTAGTATCACATGTTATGTACTCATCAACGTAGGACTCTATAGTCTCACTGGCTGTGTTTCCAAAGATGGGTGCATTTTTTGTCCAAATCAGCCAATGGATATGAGCATTTCCCCTGTTTTGGAATTCCGTGACCCAAAATTAATCATGTATCTATCCAAAGAATGACTTGTCCTAGAAAAACTTGCTTCAAAGCATTGAGTCTATGCTTGTACTATCGAGTGCACATAACGGGATCATTTTTAATGAAAAATTTAGAGTCATTATAATATGAAGGTGTCATTAAAGGAATAATATTCGATAGTGGATCTAAATTTGTGAGGGTTTCATGTGGCAAAAAATGTTCAAAGGTGCTTGAGAATGTGGAAAAAAGGTTGGTGTGCTAGCTGATGGATCATGGAAAATAGGTTTTTCCTTGTTTGTTGCATATAGTCTGGGGAAATGCATATTCTTTTGAAATCAATGTACCCGATATCAGATCTCAAGATTTTTTCTAGATTTGGTTTGAATTTGACATCTTTTGTAAATAGTGTTCGACCTTTTAATTGTCCCTTTCTGATTCTAAGCCATATTGAATGACCCACTTGGTCAATTAGTATTTTTATTGCTTTGAAAAATATATTTGTTATGTGATAAGAAAATCTACGATCTGAGTGCATTAACTCCCATTGCGCTATTTTTTGATATGGGATTGTTTTTGTAGTTGTTTCATTGCGAGGTGGCCAAAAAAAAAAGTTGGGAAATTCATCTCTTCTGAAAATTTGTCTTGAAAAATACCCAATGGTGTAAAGCCCTCTGAAGGAGCGATATTTATGATCTTGTCTTTAAGATAGTGGATAGTTGAGGAGTCAGTGAAACCATGAATTAGTGTGTTGTGTACATCCTCACTATCGATGTCGTCATCAGAAGAGTTGTTTCCAGGAGGGGATATGCTCATGTTCTTCGTAGTTTCTTGTTTCAAAGTTCGTGCCCATAGAAAGTGTTTGATCCCAGTCATGGTTTAGTTTGATTTCATGCATGAGATATAATGTTGTTGCATAATTGTTTAAGAGCTGCCATAGTGATTATGGGGTGAACATTTCTGAATGGTATGGTTTTATGTATTCAAGACGACATTTAAGTGCCACAGAAATTGTTTTTGTTTCTTCTGGGTATCTTGGCAATGCTTGTTGGATTATATCAATATTTGTTGGGACATTTATAATTTCCCTCTTTAATGTGTATTGAGGGTGTTTATGGCTCTGGTGCCTTATTTGACCAAATGCAAGTCGAAGAGACACAAGTCTTTCTTCAAGGTCAGAAAGCATTGCAACTGTTGGAAGCATTGGAATTAATTGGATTCGTTGAGGGCATGCTAATCTTGGCAACTTTCCATTTAATAAGCTTGTTGAGCATGGACGACAAATTTTATTGTGTTCGGGCATTGTTTTCTTTGATGTGAGTTGAAGATATGTTTTTTTTGTTGCATTTGTAAAAGATGTCAAGTTGAACTTGAAATGGAGCTGCTTACAAATTTGGCATGTATGGATCGGTGTGTCATTTGTCCGGGCATGGAATAAGGCAATAGAACACGTAGAGTTGGGTGTTTGCTATGTATGTTTACGTATAGTTGTCTTTAGCTTTTGAAGAGACAACTGGGACAAGTTGCAGGTTTTGTATTGCTTTATGGTGGTTGATGTTTGTGTTTGCAAAGGTTTCTTTCCTTGTTTCTTAAGTGTTTCAGTGGAGAGAAGGTCATATGTTTGAGTTACAACAATGCGAAACATGAAATTTGTTTTCTCAATAAAGAAATTGGTACGGGAATGTCTTTTGAGTAGTAGGGAATGTATAACATTGCAAGTTGTTTTAGTTGTTTGATGTGTTTCTTTTCGTATATGTTTTTGATTATCAAGAGAAAATGTCAAGAGTTTTGGGTTGAATGTTGTACGATGTTTTTTGTGGTTTTTTGCAAAGATATGTTTTTAATTTTTATATCCATTTGAGTACATGAATTCTTGCATGTATACGCATCAAACATTGCTAGTATGTAGTCAATATTCACAACCAAGAGTTCATAATGAAAATGTCCTTTGGGAAGTGAAAATCATATAAGATTGTATGTTTTTTCAAGTGGTGCATCACTAGAAAAAACCTTAAAAACTTGGAAAGGATGTGAATGCCACAATTGAATATTTATTTGGAAAAGTAGGCATAACCAATGGAGATTGAAGTTGTCTTCCTCTATATTTTTGGCTCATGGAACATGGCCATGCTCACCACAAGGCCTTGCCATGTGGAAATACGCCGTATGTTTTTATTGGTTTTGGGAAAGCTAGGTATGGAGAAAGTGAAGAGTTGTATGGTCTTCTCGAAGGATAGAACCACAAAAATCCTGAGCAGCATACCTGCGTAGGCAACGAGGGTCGAATTCATGGTTGCGAAGGCGACAAATAGAATTGAAAAGGCTATTGATGCAAATGGTGTCACTTGTTGGCAGTCGAGCAAGGTCTACTTGCTAAAGTTGATCACATAAGCCACTCCAAAGTGTCTCAATAGAACATCGAAGGGATAAAATACAAGCATTGTGTGTTGGCTCGGGGCACTCCATATTTGTTTTCTAGAACAAGGGTTCATAATGACCACTAAGAGGTTGACATCATGGAAAGGAATACAATAGAGCATATTTTGACTATCTTCACTAAAACAAAGATAATTTGTGCCTCTTGTTGCAGACCAAACCCATATTGGAAAATCAAGCCACTTTGAAAGCCATTTTATGCAAAATATGTCCCCCATAGGCCTTGTTCGGTTGCTTCGTGTGAGTACACTATAGATATTTTCATTTGATGTAAATATGTTCATTTTGAGCTATGAGCACCATGCAAAAGTGAAAGAGTTTTAGGATCTAGTTCTAATTCAAAAGATGCCAATCTTCATAGGATTAGATAGAGAGAAAAATTATTGAAGTGCTTAATGATACCATTATAAGTTCGAGAAATGTGTATCGGAAATAAGGCAGCACAACAAGGAATCAAACAAACAATCTCTCGACCCCGTATTTGAAAGCATAGTCCCAGAAAAGGTCAAATCTACTCAACGACAATGTCTATGCATTCTACGACATGGTTCGATAATGTATATTGCTCTACGTCCATAGGTGTGTTTGACATGGTTTTTTTCTTGCCTTTAATTTATTAATTTTTGTGTTA
The DNA here is from genome assembly GCA_018340775.1 of Taxus wallichiana var. yunnanensis. Lineage (NCBI taxonomy): Eukaryota > Viridiplantae > Streptophyta > Pinopsida > Cupressales > Taxaceae > Taxus > Taxus wallichiana. The sequence goes on along the minus strand of CM031236.1, from coordinate 227,876,055 downwards.
GAAAAAAGGTTTCCTGAGCACAACATAGAAGAAAATACTAATGTTTATACCTTATCTAAGGGAACCCAAGCAATCCAAACAAACAACAATGGAATCTCTTTCATTCTCCGATTTTTCTTTTGTCAGAAACCTCTGAATGTATATAAAATACATTATGTATTTAGTGAATATTGCAATAGGAATTAGTCGGAAAAGAATTTTTTCTATACGATAAAGAAAATAGGACAAAAAAATATGAAACAAAGAGAAAATCTGTATAAAAACCATTCTACAACATAAACCAAAGGAGGAGTTCCACAGTTACAAAACCATATGAATTTAGGAAATTATGATTTCAACCAAAGGAAAATTTAGTCAAAAATATTACTTGTTTTCTATTACATTGTCGTGCAAATGCGCAATCCATTCTCACAACATGAGACAAGTATAGAATGTTAAACTATGAGAGCTATGAGAAGTCTAGAATCTTCATAGACCAAAGTCATTGATGCCAAATAAAGTACAACCCATGAACAAAACTGAAAACAATGTCCATGTGCTACTAAATATATAGTTTGAAGGATAAAAGATCTTATTAATACACTTAGTTGTGAGCTGTAACTTTCCACGCAAGGTTAGTCAACTTGATTCCACAGTTCCATTCATGTATGATTCCACAGTTCCAATCATGTATGCGGAAATTGTGATTGCTTTTTTCAATCTTATACAAAAACTTAAAGTTGTTGTGTGGCTACTTCCCAAGGCTAAAAGAATATGAACGCTACACACTCGGAAACATGGGACACAAATTAAGTAAGATGTAGCTTTTATGTTTTGCATAAAAGATCAAGGAAATGTAAATTATCTCATTATATTTTTTAAATATAACAAAATCAAACAATTTTTGTTTAGATTTGATAGTGAATTTGTTAAAATGACAAGGAAAATGGATATTATAGGGTAGGGTGAATCTTGTAGGTTTTTAGGCTTGAATTTCTTGACACAACGGATGCTTAAAATTTAGATGAGACTAGTTAGATGTGACAAATTGGGACAAATTGGGACACCAAGAGGGTGAGAGGCCCTATCAATTATGCAGGTGATAACATTCAAATATCTAATGTACGTCCAAAAAAATTGTTAGTCATAAGAGTAATAGATTTACAAGCTTGTCACTAGGATACATGCAATATTTGTTAGTTTCTTATACCCGAGTGAATTTGAGGTGATTAGAAATATATAACTTAAGGTAGCTATAATATTTATATTAGAGTCCTTGGTATTTCTAAGAAACCATATTCTTTTGGGGACTAGGCACATGGCATGCATGAAAAGTCTCCAATATTTTAGTACATGATGAGAAATATTGTACATGAGAGATTATCTCGAGAGGAACACAGGGAAATGTAGGCATAATAGTAGCATGTCTGTTTGCATCCGGGTATGTAATGTAGGAGTATAAAATCAGATATATCATTGGATTCTTGAGATGCTGGATTGTGCTTTTTTCTATTGTACAATTTAACAACATTGCTCACAATTTATGCTTTTTAAATCTCCAAGTGTTGTCCTTGGCTACATATCATCATGGTAGAACATAGTAGGCCCATATGAAGCTAATTTGTTTCTCATGAGACATATACATTGTAGTATTCCCCAAAAATGAATCTACAGATATTGTAGCCGGCACATTTCCGTTAAACACCGCAAAATGTGTATTGGTATAGGCAATGCACTTGAAATTCATTCATTGGAATAATCTACCTGAGCATATTTTTTGGAAATATGCATGTAATTCCAATTGTATCTTTTAGGAATATTAAAAATAGATTTAGTTTTGTTTTAGTTTGCTTTAGTTAACTCAACTTTATCCTATTTTTAGGATTAGATTTAATTCAAATAAATCTACTTTAATTCATGCACAACATGCAACTGTTTTAAAGCATGAGTTTAAATTTAGAATGCTCAAATTGAAAAGTTGTTCTTGGATGAGTTGTTCTATTTAAATAATAAGAGTTATAATTGTTTTGTATGCACACACAGAAGTGTGAAATATGCACATGCAGAATTAGAGAATTGATGCACGCACATACTTCATTGTAATTTGAGCCGAAACTTTGGGTATGAGTTAATTAATGGAGATTACACACAACAATTTTGGTTTGAATATTCTTCTATTCATGTAAGTTATTAAATTTTTCTGTTTATTTATTTTATGTTGTTCACTGTATAAGACTGCAAATTTTCTACAAATTATATCGAGCGCGAGGTTATTCCAAAGATCTTATTGAATTGCTAACAAGCTATGGATTTTATATTCGGCATGCAGACACCATAATTTAATGGAAAGAATTACAAATACTGTTCATTGACCATGAAGGTGTTATTCAGATCTCAAGATGTGTGGGAGATTGTTGAAGATGGGTACACAGAGCCCGCAGATGCAACATCATATACTACACTTTCTCAAGTAGAGAAAGATACTTTGAAGGAGTTACAAAAGAAGGATGAAAAATCTCTTTTCTATATTCATCAGGTGATGCATGAAAGCATTCTTCTAAGAGTGGTAGCATCCAATCAAGAAAAGACCACATGGGATACTTTACAAGTTACATATCAAGGTAAGGAGAAAGTAAAAACCACCAAGCTACAATTACTTCATAGAGATTTTGATAATTTAGCAATGAAAGATTCAGATTCCATAGAATCATTTTTTACTTATGTAGTTGGCTTAGTCAATCAAATCAAATCCCATGGTGAGACTCTTGAAGATAGAAGGATTATTGAAAAATTGCTTAGGAGTTTGCCTATGAAATTTGATCCTTTAGTTGTTGTTATTGAAGAAACTAAGGATCTGAGTCAGTTTTCTATTGATGAGTTGCATGCATCACTAATCAATCATGAACAGAGGATGAATAGATCACATGCAAGTGTAGATCAGGATTTTGCATCTCAGACATCAGGTAGTTGTGGAAAAAGAAGAGGTAGTTTCAACCTAAGAGGCAGAGGAATAAGTCCATCTAGAGGATGCGGCAATGCGGTTCATCAAGCTCAGGTGGAAGAGGACAAAATCAAGAACAAAGTTATGGTCAGAGACAAGATAAGTCTCATGTTCAGTGCCATTATTGAAAGAAGTATGGGCATTATGCTTATGATTGCAAGAAAAAGCAATATGATCAGGAGAGGCAAAATCAAAATCAGGTTGGAAGTTTTATTTCTAAACCTATGTTTATTGCATGCACAAGGATTGTCGAAGAAATACCTTCTTTATCCCCTATTGAATGTAATTTTTCAAAAGAGATTCCATGTGATGTATGGTATTTGGATTCAAGTTGTAGTAATCACATGATAGGTAATCTAGATTTGTTTTCTAGTTTGGATGATTCAGTTAAGAGTGATGTAACTCTTGGAAATAACAATATTGTATTTGTGAAAGGAAAAGGCATGGTTAGTATTCTAACAAGACATGGGGAGAAAACAAGTATGCAAGATGTTTACTATGTTGCAGGTTTGAAGCATAACCTTATGAGTATTGGACAACTGGTATAAAAAGGATACCGAGTCTATATGGAAGACAATGAGTGCGTGGTTATGGAAAAATCTCCTAACACTCAGTTGATTGCAAAAGTGAAGATGAGTAGAAATAGGATGTTTCCATTGATTTTAAAACTTGGAAAAAAAAGAAATTAGATTTGTTTGTAGCAAAATCAGTAGCTCAATTTGCAGCAAAGTCCTCTAAGCCAAATCAGCCTTTTACTGAGTCCTGCACTCAAACAGATGAGTCCTGTGCCAAGGTAAAAGAGTCCTGCACTAGTGTAATAGAGTCTTGCACCAATGCAAATTAGGTATGTGCTATAACAAGCGAGTCCTGCACTGATTCCTGCATAAATACAGTTGAGTCCTGCATTGAAGGAACACAATAATCTTTTCATTCAGTCATTAAAGATGAATCATGGCTTTTGCATCTAAGGTATGGACATTTGAATTTTGGAGGTTTGAATTTATTACATAGAAATAATATGGTTAAAGGTTTTCCATTGATTCAAAACAAGAGAAAGGGTATGTGAAGGTTGTATTTTGGGGAAGCAACACAGAGATTCATTCCCAATTGGAAAAACAACAAGAGCAAGTGCACCACTTGAGATTGTACACTCGATTCTTGTGGACCTATGTTGAAAAATTCTATTGGAGGTTGTATTTATTTTATGATATTCATTGATGATTACACAAGGAAGACATGGGTTTATTTTCTGAGAAATAAATCAGATGCCTTTGATACATTTCAGCAGTTCAAGGCATTAGTGGAGAAGCAAAGTGGATACTACATCAAAGTTCTTAGAATAGACAGAGGAGGTGAGTATGTTTCTAATGAGTTTATGAATTTTTATAGATATCATGGTATACAAAAGTAGTTTACTACTAGGTATACACCACAACAGAATGGTGTGACAAAGAGGAAAAATAGAACCATCATGGAGATGGCGAGAAGCATGTTGAAGGTAAAACATCTTCCAAATGATTATTGGGTAGAAGTAGTAACAACTTCTATTTATATTTTGAATAGGTGTCTAACAAAACTTGTTAGGAACATGGTTCCTTAACAAGCATGGACTAACAGGAAACACAATGTTTCACATTTCAGAGTTTTTGATTGTGTAGTGTATACATATGTACCTGATGAGCTAAGGAAGAAGTTAGACAAAAAGGATAAAAGTGTTTATTTGTTGGGTATTCAAAGAATACAAAAGCGTACAAGTTATACAATCTAGTCACTGGAAAGGTTGTGATCAGTAGGGATGTATAGTTTATTGAGAATGAAGCATGTGATGGAAGTATAGATAACAATGAGTATAGCAATAGCTATTATGCATGATGATATGGTAGATGAAAATTTAGAGTAGTAAGGTACTGTATCTACAAATCTTGGACATACACCACAAGTTGTAGCACAAGCTGCACCTCCATCTACATTCAAGAGGTCACCAAGATTTCAGCCATCTTCAGCCATGAAAGAGACACCACAGAGAACACCAGAAGCTACTCCATCACCACAAAGCAGTCTTGCATTGAATAGTCACGTGCAACGAAAAACAAGAAGTCTAAGTGAGATTTATAATTTTGATACAAATAATTCATTTTCACTTTTTGCATTATTTTCTCAAGCTGCATATCTAGTATATTATGAAGAGGCTATAAAGAATGAAGTTTGGGAAAAAGCCATGGATGATGAGATCGATGCTATAGAGAAGAATTAGACATGGGAGTTGATGGATCTTCCAAAAGGAAAGGACATGATAGGAGTCAAGTGGGTCTACAAGACAAAATAAAATACTGATGGAAAAACAAAAAACAAAAAGCAAGGCTGGTTGCAAGAGGTTTTACGCAACAATATGGAGTTGACTACAACGAAACATTTGCACCAATAGCACGTTTGGACACGGTAAGAATGGTTTTAGCAATTACAACTCAAAACAAATGGCCTATTTATCAGATGGATGTTAAATCAGCATTCTTAAATGGATTCCTTGAAGAGGAAGTTTATGTAAATCAACCAGAAGGTTATGAGATTGAAGGTCATGAAGGAAAAATATACATATTGAAGAAAGCTCTATGGTCTCAAGCAAGCACCTAGAGCTTGTTACAATAGAATAGATTCTTATTTGATTGAGAATGGTTTCAGTAGAACAACAAAGTGAGCCTACCTTATACACTAAGATAAATGAGCAAGGTAAAATTTTAATTATTTGTTTATATAGATGATTTGATCATTACTATAAATCTATCTACGAGTCATTCAAATCAGCCATGAAGAAGGAGTTTGAGATGACAAATCTTGGTCTTATGCATTATTTTTTGGGCATTCAAGTTCAAAAATCAGAAGGTGAAGTTTTTATCTCACAAGAAAAGTATGCAAATGATGTTTTGAAAAGGTTTAACATGTTGAATTGTAAGCCAACACCAACATTAGTTGCAGTAGGTTTGAAGTTAAGAAAAGAGGATGAAGGATCATTTGTGGATTCAACATCGTTTAAAAAGTTGGTTGGAAGTCTTATGTATTTGACGGCCACAAGGCCTAATATCATGTATAATGTGAGCCTCATATCAAGGTTCATGGAATCTCCAAAAGATTCACATTGGAAAGCTAGAAAAAGAATTTTGAGGTATGTATGTGGAACAAGGAATCATTGAATTCTTTATTCAAGTTCAGATGAGTTCAAATTAATTGGGTATACAGATAGTGACAATGTTGGAAGTATAAATGATCAGAAAAGCACATACGACTATGATTTTCACTTTGGAACAAGAGTGGTTTCATGGGCATCAAAGAATTATCCCATTGTCATGTTATCTTTAGCAGAAGTAGAGTATGTAGCAGCAACAAGAGTAACATGTCAAGCTGTTTGGATGAGAAGAGTGTTGATAGATTTACAACAGAAACAAGAGGAAGCTACGTAGATTTTTGTGACAACAACTTAGCCATAGAGTTGTCCAAAATCATGTTTTTCATAAGAGGAGAAAGCATATTGATACGAGGTATCATTTCATTAGGAGTTGGTAAACAACAAGGAAATTCATCTTGAATTTTTCAGATCCGAAGATGAGTTTGTAGACATTTTTACAAAGGCTTTGAAAAAATAATTTTTGAATATTTGAGAGATTGTTTGGGAGTTTGTGATCCTACACATGGCAGATCTAAAAAAGAAAACAAAGCTCCAGAAGAGTGAAAGATACAAGTTTGAAATTAAGGGGGAGTGTTGGAAATATGCATGTAATTCCAACCGTAGCTTTTTAGGAATATTAAAAATAGATTTAGTTTTGTTTTAGTTTTCTTTAGTTAACTCAACTTTATCCTATTTTTAGGATTAGATTTAATTCAAATAAATATGCTTTAATTCATGCACAACATGCAGTTGTTTTAAAGCATGAGTTTAAATTTAGAATGCTCAGTTGAAGAGTTGTTAGTGGGTGAGTTATTCTATTTAAATAACAACAATTGTAATTGCTTTGTATGCACACACAGAAGTGTGAAATATGCATAGGAAGAATTAGAGAAGTGTTGCACGCACAGACTTCATTGTAATTTGAGCCGAAGCTCTGAGTATGAGTTAATTAATGGAGATTACGCACAACAGTGCTGGTTTGAATATTCTTACTGTTTATGCAAGTTATTTAATTGTTCTGTTTATTTCTTTTATGTTGTTTATTATATAAGATTGCAGATTTTCTACAGATTCACACATGCAAAAATGCTACGAGTTCAGAAATTACAATACGAACCAAACGAAAAGGTTTATATAGTTTGAGACATAACACATTGTATAAATAGATTTAGTTATGACTAGTTACTTTCTAGTCACTTTAGTGAACGCGATTCCAGAATTTTATTGTGCTGATTTGTGAATGCAAGTAGTTTATGACTGCATTTTTTAATGTTGTATAAAAATTTAGAGTTGTTTTATGTGTACTTCCTAGGATAGTTCCACAGATATCTATTGGCCTAAGACAATGGCACGATTATGCTCATAGACTAAGTATTTGTGACAATACTGTCAAATTCCAAAATAATGATTGAATGTAAGATTTATTGTGTAATCATTCCTATTCAACAACTAGAAAACGTATTGTTACTTCTTATTTCCCCGAAGCTTGTCTCTAAGTTGAAAATAACATTTTCAAGGAAATTATTGAGAGTTTCAGTGATACAAATTTTTGGTATTTGAAATGAGGATTTTGATTGCATCTTGAGTAGTAAATGAGGAATGTACGAATGAAATCCCCAACACAACTATGAAAATCAACAATCAGGTCTTGTCAGAGATGGAGGTTCCCAATAATTATTTAGAAACTCTCCCATAGGCATGTTCTATTAGAGCTTGTTTTCAAGAGCAGTTCGATAGCCTTCGTCAAGGCATATTTTTTTTCCTCAAGACATATAGTAAAACTAGAAAGCCTTTTTATTAAATCTTTTAGAATGGGGATGTTTTCCTTAGTGATATCATTTATTGATAAAAAAACAATAGCAAGTCCTGGGAAAATAGGAAACGCACCTTTTATTAGTAGCGAGATCAAACACTATACCTAGCCAGGTCCTCAATTTGTCGGTGCAAATGAAAGCCACGGATTAGCTACATTGTCAAAGGTACAATAAAGTTTTATTGTGGATTAGTATGGCTAGGTTTTACAATTGACAAGTATAAAAGCATAAAGGACTTCATAACAATGGATAGATAACATGGGTCTCTTAAAACATCTACCAATTTTTATTACTAAAAATGTTAATATAGAACAATGGTAGATGGAGTTTGGGGCTAGTTAACCACAGTTCATCATTTTGGACAATTTGAGTGGTCTTAAACAAAAAGCAAGAGGCTTCAAGAGTGGATGGCAGAGCCTAAAAGGCACCATGGAAAAAGAATCCATTTACTTATACATTGACAAGGTTTTGTATGTAGAGTCCCCACAAAAGCTTCCACCCGAAGAAAGTATCAAGCCCAAAGGAACTCTTGCTATTTACAGCTAGGAAAACAATTGTCTCAGAAGTAATGAAAGATTATGGGATTAAAATTTGTAAAAATTAGCCCATTGAGTCCCTTTCTCTTGAAGTAGACATAGAAAGGGATGTAAACTCTATATTGCAAAATCGAACACAGGTCATGTAGATGGCACAAATATGTATATGTTGTCCTCTATTTTTGGAAGTGATTGGAGACCACATTTGTAAACGAGAAAACAAAGTTGAAGCTTATGAAAAAGTATTTGATTGGCTACGAAAGAAGGGCCCTTCCGCAGTGACATTCAATTCATTGAAGGAAAGTTCAGTCTGTGTGTTGCTGGCAACAAGTTCTATCTATGACAATTAAACCATCATTATGTAGGCGATGATTCAAACATTATTATTAATTTATTAAATTTTGATTTTTGATTTTTATTAATTTTTAAATTTTTTTATTAAATTTTAGTTTGAATTTTTAACTATTTTTAATATATTACTTTTAATTTTTAATAATTTTTTAATTGTTAATTTTTTTATGTTTAATTTTTATTAATTTTAATTTTTGTTTTTTTCTTAATTTTTTATTGTTAATTTTTCAAATTTTTATATTGTTAATTTTTCAAATTTTTAATAATTTTTAGTTTTTGTTTATTTTTAATTTTATTCATTTTTAATTCATTTTTAATTACTTTTTATTTTTTAATTAATATTTAATTTTTAATTAATTTTTAATTTTTAATTTTTAATTATTTTAATTATGAATTTTAATTTATTTGTAAATAGTGATACTTTTTTTTATTAATTATCATTTTTATTAAAATTTTAAAGGTTTTTTTACGATGTTTCTCGAAAGCTTTCCCAAAATCTCCTTGCGCCCTAACTCTAAATGTTCGCAGGTGGTGATGGCCCTATTTTTGTCCATGGCGGTGAATCTGTCTCTTCACTCACCTTAACAGGTGGTTCTCCCTCTAACTCGCTTGGTGGCGGGGATGGTCGTTTTGGTAGTATTAGGTGTTGTGGCCACGGATCTATGACGACTATTCTGTCTTGAACCCTAAGGGGGTGGTGCTTCCCGCTCTGGTGGTGGTACGTTTGGGTCCTGTCTGGGGTAGTGGCCGAGCTTGGATGGGCTTAATCCTGCTTCACCTCCCCTCTGCATTGTTGGAGGTGGGATCTTCCTGGGTTGAAGTGTGGGCTCGGCTTTGGTTTGGCACTCGACGACATCGACCTTCCCTCCTTGCTCTTGCATTTCCTTCCCTAGATGTTAAGGGAGTGGTCGGCGATCCTCTATTTTGGCGGTGGATCTCTCAAAACCTCCCCTACTAAGTCTGCTTCATTGAAACATTTGTATCTTTGTTGTAACCAAGCATTGTCAGGTGCTAAACCCTACTGCAACTAGCCAAAAATCTCCTTTTCTCACCTTCGAATGTAAGTTATTGAAGTAGAACAATTGTATAAACCGTGGAGTGATTTTCCGCTTCAACGGACTGTGGCCAAGTCTTTTGTAATTGCATTCCTGGATATCATCGGAATGACATCTATTGATGCAAGGTAGAGTGGAAATTTACCCTTGTGCTCGAGGGTTTTTTATTGTGGTTTTCAAATTTCTTGTAGATAGAGATACTATTTTTTCTAAGATTTGGGACCTTGAGGGTCACTTCCTACTTATGAAACCATGGTATCCTTCCTTCAATCCCACCTCTGAATCTTTTTATGTGAAGCCTATTTGGGTTCTCTTGCCTCACTTGCTGCTGCAATTTTGGGGGAGGAAAGCCTTATTTCCATTGTAATGCCTTAGGGAAATGCCTTGAAATTGATTCTAAAACAAAATTGTACACTCACACGACCTATGTATGTATCCTTGTTGATATTGATACCATGATGGATCTACCAACGATTAGTGCGGAATCACAACACCCCGAATGGCCCGTGTGTGAAGTGGAGCATTCCATGTGATTGTAAAACATTGGACCATCTCTCAAGTGTGGGACTTGTAAAACTTGAGATGGACCTCCTGGAGAAAGCTAGTTCTTGCTTCCAAATCTACCCTGGCTTCAAGCTACTACAGTGTAGGCGAGAACCTATTCTATCCCATCTAACCATTGCAAGGGGATAGAGAGAGAGAGAGGGTGAAAGAGCCTACACTAAGTAGTGATACACCAAGAAAAGGAAGTGGTTGAATCACATACCCACCACTTGAAGTGGAGAGAGGTGAGTAGAGGAGAGGGTGGACAAAATGCACCATGGACCAGAGATAGATTTCACATAGACACCACTTTGAAACCCATTAAACACAGCTCCCAGGACCTGCAACGAACATCAAAATATGCATAGTATACCCTGTAATGATGAGAGGTAAGAAGAGACAACAAAATAAGCCAAGGATGGATAGATGCATCACGAAACATATTTTATTGCTCCAAAATGTTACATAGTACATCATCAATGGGAAAGAGGCAAGAAAACTCCATTACAGAGCCATGGGAGGAGGCTTAGACTCCGCATTCTACCCTAAGGAAGAAAGAGAGAGGGAGGGGGCAGAGGAGAAATAACGACCAACCCTTTGAATATGCCCCTTCATTACAATATATAGGAAGAATAAGAGAGAGAAGAGGGAAGAATTAGAATCCTGCTTCAACCACCTAGAGATACGCATTGAATCCTTCTTTGAAAGATCAACCACTATCAATCAATACCTTTCTCAAATCTGCCCCAAATCTGTCATGTCTAGTTCCTGGCGATCAAATCGAATCAAATCTGGTAGTTGGAGAAATCAAGCTTTATATTAATGTCTTGTAAGAATTTTTCCCATTTTTCACCCACCAAAGCTTATTAAGAATGATATTTTATGTTTTCATGGCATAGAGGGTGTTGAGAGGTTTCTAAAAGTCTTTTCCTTGAAATCGACTCTTCACCAAAAGATATGGCCATTTGAATATTTAGATCGTAGGCGTGCAATATTCTAAAGAGTTCATCCATATAGGGTCCACGTGGTGGCCTCTGCATGCTCCTTGGGCTTCTTTGTATTTTTCCTGAGTCTCTTTGCTTGGCAGGGCCAAAATTTTGACCCTGGACACATGGCATCTTGACGCTTGTTTGGAAACCACCCCAAATTTTACCTATGAAATAGCGTCATGTTGACAATTAGCTCCCTCCGCTAGCTATTATTCAACCCTTGAATCTATCCCTTTCTGGACTCTGAGACACGTGGAAGGCCTGCGCTCATTTGAAAACCCACTTAGGATTTTACCTTTGAAGGAGTGTCATGTTGATACTTGGTGCCTTCAGCTTGCACTCTATACTTAGTCCTTTTTGGGCCTGTTACAACCATTTACGAAGCCCGAAGACTTCAAATCTTTGCCATTTCTTTTCCTTTGAGCCTTAGGTTCTTTTGACACCACTTGGTCTCCTACCCCAACCCTCCTATTCCATTTCCGAGCCTGCCTATAATCTGTTTGTTGGATTTGAAGCACGGGTTTGCTCAACAGAGCCATTTCTTGAATTTCTTCTTGCATGGGGTCATTTGATCTTTCGTAAGCCTTGCCACTCCATTGTAGAGTTCCTATATTTTCTGATTTAAGTATTTGAATGTGAATTCTCTGGCTTCTTCTTGTGCGGGGTCGTGGTTGATCAATTTTTCCTGGGGAAAAATATGGATAACAATTTGGTGACTCGCAGGGTATCTGCCTGCTAGATGAGAGGACCAGTTGCCTTGAAGCATCCATTGGGCATGGAGTCATAATTAATGGCCTGGTACTGACCCTTCTTTCAAAATGGACTCTCCGATTACCCACTTTTCACTTTTTCTTGACCCTGAGCCTACCCGCATGTCCACACTCTCAATTTTCATAAGAGATCTTGAAACAAGGCTTCTGAGAGTAGAAAATTGTTTTGACCGGGATTTCGTCTATCCCTGAATGGGCTGTCTTGAAAATGTTCTTTAGTTTCTCTGCATTTGTTTTATTTTGAAATTTACAACTATTATAGGAAACTATGAGTCTTCTGCCATGAATAGTGAAGGGCCTGGCCTCAGTAGCTCGGAGAAATACAAACAAAACTTATGTACAAAGACAAAATCATACATGCCTCAAATGAGACATGTAGAGTGTGCACAAGCACTTCTTCTATTGGAAACAAAGTCTACTCCTACTCCTAAACTAACTAGAGAGAAAAGGGGCTAAACAAATCCTGCTATAGGTAGGGAGAAGTAGCTTCCCTTTCTCAAGAGAGGCAGCCATGCAAATGATTTGACACTAAATATGGCTTCCTGTATGAGTGAAAAACTGACTTTAAGTCGATCCTCCACCCATATTAGCAAGGTATCAACATTAATCAAAAATACCTCTGCAAGATAATTTGCATTAAACTCCTAGAGGTGTTGATGGTGACCCTTGGTGCTTTGATACTCATCCTCATGCCCTGAAGTAGGCATGACTAGTTTTGGCTTCTCCCTTGGCTCTAATGAAGCCAAATATCTGATTGGGCAAGGTATGGTCCTTTGAATCTGCCCATGGTTCTGAACTCTAACTCCAAGAATGGAGCCTTCTTGCTGACCCTCATGGATGGATGGTGTGGGAGGAATGATAGCCTCATACTCTTTTGCTTCCTCTCGCAGCGGTAGGGTGTGACTTTTGGAAGATCAAAATCTTCCAACTTTGATTTAGGAGGCATGTTGCAAACTGTAGGTTGTGCTTGCATGCTCTCTTCCATGGCAACAGGCTCTTATGATTGAAGAATGAATGATGGGGAGAAAATATTGCAATTTCAACTGGCTCCCTCTTATCAAAACATTCTTTTGAGTCTAATAGAAATCAAACTCTTTACTGTCTTGTTGTAACAAGGTCTCTCCCTTTTGCATGGTGATCTTAAAATCTTTGTTATCTTCACCATATGAAGCTTCATCTTCAAACATGAAGCTAATGAGTTTAGGATCCTCCAAAAGATCAAAATTTTAGAGAGGTTGAATGGGAGAGGGGCTGTATTTTCTTGTGCAACTGGCTCATGATTCAATGCCTCTGAATTTGTCTTGGTCACCTCCATATGCTCCTTTTTAATTGGGCTTGGAGCTGGCTATTCTTCTTCCTTCTCTTGTGAAGAACATGGAAGACTCATATCTTCCAACCTTGGTTCCAAAGATACATTGTGAGACATAGGTTGTTGTTATTAAATTCCCTCCTTCATGGCAATAGGCTCATATGCTTGGAAGATGGATGATGGAAGATAAAATTATGTGATCTCCATGGGATTTTCTCCATCAAATCAATCCTCCAAGTCAGACAAATAATCTACCTCATTGTTGTCTTGTTGCATGTGCTCAACCTCCTCCATGGTGTCCTCTTGATTTGAAACTTGCTCACCATGGTTTCCCTCTTCCTCAAACATGAAGTTTGAAATATCAAACTCTTCTTCAACATCAAATCTCAAAGGGGATGAAGTGGAAGGAAGAACTGAAGGTTCTTCTATAGCTTGCTCCACACTTGGGGCCTCTGAAACTGTATGGTCCTCCTCCTCTGCTAAAAATTCAACCTCATCCACCACTAGCTCTTCAACCTTGACCTCCTCTATTGGCTTGACCATCAAGGGGATCTTTTTAAACCCAAATTTAGTAGCCCAACTCATCAGATTGTCTGTTATTTATTTTCTGTTGGGCTCCTCTTCTTGTTGTCCTTGATTGGATTCTTGAGTATCTTCCCAACATGGACTTGGGAAAGCAAGAGGAGTGGTAGGTTGGGGTTCAACCAGCTTTGCAATTGTTTGTGGTGGGGAGGGAGGTGGAACTTCTTGTTTGTTTAGAGGTGTAGACACCCATCATTACATCCGAGCAATTTAAATACTTGAATTGCATTAATCATCCCCTTTCTTGCAAATTAGTGACATATCACCAAAAGGGCTCATCTTCTCTCTATCATCGTTAATTAATTACACCGCACTAATTAATTAAATCACCTATCCAACAAATATCCTAATTAATGACCTTCCATTAATTAACCTCCCCTACTATCTAGACTAATTAATTATTATTAATTAATTAGCATCCCCTTTCATTTAACCAATAAATCAATATTCAATTGATTTAATCCCCTTCTATAGTCTAATACATGCTAATATTCCTCTAAAAGCTTTTATAAGCTTACAAATCTATTAATTAAATCACATTGATTAATTAAAAGGCCCCCTTTATCCACATGAGTCACTAAAGGAAAAACAAACCTTCCTAAAGTTAACTCAACCCTATCTAAACCCCCTTATCCACAACTAACTTAACATCCCTATTATCCCACATGTAAAGGGATATCTTGAGTCCTTTATCGATTGGGATATATAAAGATCCCTCCTCCTACCTTTACACTTACACCTAAATTCCTTGAGAAGACAAAAGCAAAGCACATAGCAAAGAGACTAAAATATTTCCTTTGTTATTCTTGAGAATTCACCGCTTGAAGAGTTAAGCCTATTTTCTAGCCAAAGTGCTTGGGTCATATGGGAGGTGTCAAAGGGTCTTGTAGCCCAAATTTGATAAGCTCTCATTTCTAGGTCCTTGGATATCAAAAACAACCACTTTGATTGCCATGGAGCCTACATAGGTCCATTTAATTTTTTTTTAATCAAAAGAGTAGAGGTTCTTGACAAATTTGCATGCTTAGTTTGATTTATGCTTTGAAGTTTTAAATGCAAATAATGTTATTGTCTAACCTTGTTTAGCTCTTATCTTGATGGTGCTTTAGACTTTTATTTAACTTTTTTAATTAAATACTACTAGGTGTTAGTTTTTATTTTCATTAACTTAGTTGAACAAACTATGCACACATTTGGCACGCCCGGTGGGACCTAGTCCCTTGGCATTTTAGTTTAAATTCTATTGTTTTTGGCTAACTTTTGATATGCACATGTAGTAATTAATGTCCATTTTCTTAGAATTTTTGCTAATATTATATGTGTAGGTTCTTGTTCATAGCCATCATTTTAATGGGTTGTTGCCATTTTAAAACTAACTTGCTAAAATTTGAAGTATTGTGAGATTTTTGTGTTTTTTTGTCATGTTTTGGTTGCAGGAGTGGCGCAGGCGCACTAACAAGAGTGCATGCACATTTATGGTGGCACAAGCACCTCTCGGGTGGCACAGTGCACTTTGTCAGAGACCAATCTCTATCTATTGACCTTGGTGTAGGTGCATTAACCCGATGCATGTACTAACCAGGGCTCGAGCACGTTAACTGAGCACGGACGTCATTTTATCTTTGTACCTTCAATGTAATGCAAAAACTTTCGAGACCGGTGCATTCACCTTAACCCAGTGCACACACTTTTCTCGGTGGTGCGGATGTTTCTAGTGGTGCAAGCATTCTTGTCGAATCTGATACTATTTTAATTAGTGGTGGCGCACACGCTTTTTTTGGTGGCACACATGCTTTTATGGTAGCGCAAGCACTCTGTACGAATCTAATCCTATTTTTATCTGAGGTGGCACATACGTATTTCTGGTGGCGCACATGCCTCTCGGGTGGCACAAGTACTTTATGAGCTAGAAAAACACAGAGTAGCGCATCCACCCTAACCCATGTGCAGACGCCAAAACAAGGGCGCAGTGTCTTTTTGTTTTCTTGAGATTAATGTGTTAGGGTGCTAACTTTCTTGTAGGTTTTATCTAATTAAATACTCATTTTTGCAGGGTGTTTTTACATGCTTTTACTTGATTAGATAAACTTTTCATGCTTGCTTATAAGAATAAGATCATGTATGCTCTTCCCTCACGTCCCTTGGGGCAATCTTGGGAATCAAAAATGATTCTTAAGTCTTTTTAATGCTTTGAAATTGTTATGAACATTTAAATTGGAATGGGTTAACTTGGTGAGTTTGAATTAAAGTGTTTTTCCATTTGATATCTTATTGAATTTTGGAAACATCATGTATGCTCTTCTCTTGCATCCTTGGACGATCTTGAGAATCAGAAATGATGTTTACTCTTTTGATGGAAAACTACCTAACCCATTGTACAGGACCAAAACACCATGCTTCTAAAAGAAAGAAGGAATCAAAACGAAGTCAAAAACTACTAATACAGTTTTCATACAAGTTTCCAAAAGGTGTTCAAGCAAACCACACCTAATTAAACAAGATAAAAAGAACAACATATTTAAAACACTGTATTGCAGATTTCAGAAAAGGGTACGTCCCTATCCACTCATTTGTAACATAACCCCTTTGGCATAACGCCTTAAGCTACAATAATGGGGGTGGTTTCAGGAACCCCAAAGTAGTCCACGCAAGAGGGAACCTTGTGGACGAAATGGGAAGTGCTCCACACTACCTACTTGACTAGTGATTCCTTTGTGAGATAGCGTTACTAGTTGTCTGTATGATGACCCCAGTGATAGTACACATAGACACACTAGTTGCTTACTGTTCTTGAAGGGGGTAAAGTAAATCCAAGATACTCCCAAGATAGTTGGGACTATTTGGGTAAATCGCGCTCGCTTAAGACAACTTTGTAACACCTAGGAAGATATTATTTGGCCAGGAGCCCACTTTGACCACTCCAAAACAAGTGTTGAGTTGTGAGCCATCTTTTCATCAAAAAAATGTGTGATGTGTTACTTTCTCTTAGTTTTTAACTTGCCTTAGGGCGAGATGAAACTTTTCCAAGTGAAGCTAGAATTTTTCATCCCCATTTTTGATCTACTTCCTTCACATTCTTTTGACACTTTGTTGATCAAAAGAAAGGTGATTACCTTTGTGTTACCAATCAATTGTTTTTGCCACTTTTTTTGTCTATTTACACCCATCCATGTTTACGGCTGGGTAAGTTAAATGTCTAAAGTGTGTGGAGGCGTATTCATATCATTGGTGGCCTTTGTGATCTTGATACCCATGTCAGGATCGTCATTGTAGTTAGGTGTGGTTCTTCATCTTGAACTTCCTTAGAAAGGTTACCTTGTTTGTATCGTATCACTACAATTTTGGTATTTACGTCTTGTTTCTTGTGAACTTGACCTAAATATCTATATTGTAAGGTTACACTACACACATTTTAACAATTCCTAGTTATACTCTAAGCTTTTAGTTTGACTCTATTATTACCTCGATTTTGAAGAGTGCTATGTGTTACCACTTGTGCATGTTATATCAATATCATCTTGATATCAATACCTTACTTTCTTGCAAAGTTTGGTTAACATATCTTGGTGACATTGTTGTGTCATTCAAAAATTGTAACTAGCACTTTTTGAGATATAGGTCTTAATCAAATTTGAGCTCACTTCTAGTATACCTTGTTAGGAGGTCACATTAACTTCTTGTAGTTACGTCTTGTTCATTCTTTTGAACTTGGCATAAGTGAGAACATCTTGTTAATTATCTTGCGATACCAAACTACTTTGTTGAAACATAGTCTAGGAAGTATTTCATTCATTTGATGGGCTTAGATACCAAATATTTGTGTCATTGTTATCACTCTATCACATTGGTATTCTCACATTGTTTTTTTTATTAAGGGAAAATATTTTTGAAGGGACTATACCCTGTATACAAAAGGGCTCAAAAGCCAGATAGCATAGGTGAGAGAAACAACCCAGAGAAGGGAAAACGACCAACCTAAGAGGGCTCAACAACCAGATATGACAACACATGAGAAGAAAGGATCCAGACATACAATGATCCAAAAAGTAGCAGAAAAGATCAAAAAGCAAACAAAAGATATTCATCATATAATAACTCCACCAAAAACAGCTCCAGAACCACCAGATAACAACAACTTCATAGCCAACAAACAACATCACAGCAACCCGTTACTTGATAGCCCTGTCAATCTTGGTTTTGATAGCTTGCAGTGACATGAAGAAGGCAATGGCAAAAAGGGCTTTGAGAGGAGTCTTTCATATCTGCCTGAGCAATTGCAATATCCCTTTTCTCTTTGGGGCCCCAAATGTCTTCATTAATCCCACTTAAACTAAACACTATGAACATGTTGTTCAATGAAATTATAAATACTTTTAAGGGCAGATAGTATGCAGTCATTGTGACTTTTTGCATTTCCCATTCTACCATCCAAAGATCTGAAACTTCTTGAAAACTTCAGCAATAACCCCCTCTTCATCATCACTTTGAAGTATTCCTTTTCCCTTAGCTTTTTCCATATTTTTTATAGTCCCTTTGAGCTCTTGTATTTCCTTTTCCATCCTGTCCACTCTACCCATCAAGTCCTCCTCCTTGGGTTCCTCCATCGGTTGGCTGATATGTAGGAGGTTCTCAGCAAGCTCAAGGTCTTTGTGACTTCTGAGGACCCGTTGAGAAGTAGGGATTTTAGTTTTTATGCTCTTTCTTTTCTTGCTAGAAGCAACAGCTTCAATCTTCCTTTTCAAAGGGGGGAGTGAAGGCGGTGTGAGCAAGTGGAGGTATGGAGGAAGAGGGTGGGGTAGGATTCATGCGGGGGCTATTTTAACAATGGGTGGTGGATGAGCAGGATTAGCCCTGGTGGTAGAGGGACAGCCCTAGAATGGCTCTGAACTTCCCTAATTGATTTCTCTAGTGAGTTTATCAAGTAGTGAGGGAAGCTGATGATAATATTTCTACGAAAGTGATTAAGAAATATCAAATGTTTTTGAGGTATAGTCACAAATCTTCCTTCAAGAGTTACATACCTAACAACCATCCTGGCAAGCTCAGCAAAAGGCTCAGGAATCGACGCCACCTTGATGCCAGCAGTCACAAATTCAAGATTCTCCCCATCGTCCAGGAACTTCTTAGTCTCCACCTCCCTGTCAACCTTCTTATTGAAGAATTTGGTGCCCTCAAGGCTGAGGCCCATGATCTGGGTGATGAGCTCCTCCGTGATCTCAATCTCCATGTTGTTGTATTTGACAACCCGATTCTTCCATCCCTGGGTGAATCTAATAGAAATATCTTGATCAAACCCTTGAATCCTTTCAATTAAATTTGACAGACCCCCTATTTGAAGGTAGTTCCAAAGCACCGTATCCTCTTTCCATGCCGGATTGTGGGTGGGTTCAATTTTGCATGGCGGACCCCCCATTTTTCCACTATTTCTGTTCCTGTTCTCAACGGTAAAAATGTTATCACTATGCGGGCAGGCTAAACTTTGTTGTTGGTTTTTGAATCTTTCCCTTCCATGAAAGCAGATTTAATTATTATACCATACTTGTAATTAGTGCCCCGCTCCTTAGCTTTCTTTCTATGCCAAGAAATGATGACAGTCCAGTTCACACATATCGCATCAATCATACATATCTTATGTGATGTCATCATACTGTACTTGAGGATCCGCACATTAGCATCCACATTACAGCCGTTAGTGTTGATTTTCTCGGCCATGTAGATCATTGATTATGGCTTTATTGATTTGAGTGGGTAGAACATCCCCCCTAAGCCAAGTTTGAAAAGTATTAGTAACACCAAGGTTTGCCAAACTATCTGCGACCCTATTTCCTTCCCGATAGGTGTGGGTGATTTTAACATTTTCAAAGCTCTTGCATATATCAATAGCTTCACCAATGAAATCTCTAATTGACCAGCTGGGGTGTTGCTTTTTGTTTAAGAGATTGATGATATTCAGAGAATCACCCTCAATTATAATATTTAGAATATTACAATCTCTGGTAAGTCTTATACCCCAAAGAGCCGCCAGGGCTTCAGAGTAATGGTTAGTTTGCCTACCCATTCTCCCAGAAAAAGCAGCAACAAAACAACCTCTTTGATCTCTGATGACTCCTCCTCCTCCAGAGTCTCCCAGATTGCCTTTTGAGGCCCCATCAAAATTTAACTTGTACCAATCAGTGGGAGGCTTAATCCATCGGATGGTGTTTCTATCCATACCATTGTTATTCTTATTGAAGGCAGTGTCAATATTCCAATCAGTCAGGATGTATTCTTCCTTCTCAGGGTAAAGTCTATTTTTAGGAGGTTTAAATCTAGCAATATTATCCTGCACAACAATGATAATTTCCTTGTAGACTTTGTTACATGCCTTTCTAGTGTTTCTGAAAATGCCATCATTACGAGCCTTCCAAACTCTCCACATAGTGTGGGGTAAAATGAGTTGCCACAATCTCTTCACCACACAATGCTTATACAGAGAGTCCCATTGTTCCCAGGCCTGAAGACAGGTAAGGGGAAAAATCCATCTCTGATTAAATTTTGCAAAAACAAGCTGCCAAATTTTGGAAGCATACTCACAATGGAGGAATAAATGTTTTATATCTTCTGCCTCTTTCTGACACATGCAACATCTATTCGGCATGATGAATCCCTTCTTGATGAGGTTTTCATTAGTCAAGATCTTGCCATTAATGATGAGCCACCAAAATAAGTTCACTCTAGGGGTTAACTCAGACATCCACAACTTGTGCCACTTAATTTCACTTTCAATAGATACAAAGAAAGAATTATATCCTGATTTAACAGAGTATTCCCCATCAAAAGAATCTTTCCAGATGAGTTCATCCTTAAGATTTTGATTACTAATATGGATTAGAGAAAGTTGATTCTGTAAAGATGAAACATCAGCCTGTACATTATCATTCTCCACTTTTAGTTGTTTCCATTTTCTTTTGTTTCCATCCCTCTCAATGTATCCCTGAATTTTGTGTCCATACTTTGTAATTAAGTTGTCTTTAATGTGATCATAAGAAGAAATCCAGTTAGAATCAGTCCATTTATCAGTCCAGAAGTTAATGTTTTTCCATCCCCAAGCTTCCAGCTACACCCCTGAGAAAGGATGTGTCTGCTGTGAAGAAGGTTGTTCCAGAAAATAGAACCATTCGGAAGAGACTGATCATAAATGAAGGAAATCTTGTTTTGGTTTGAAAGATATTTGATCTTAACCAACTCTGTCCAAGGCTTGTGCTCTTTTATAAGTCTCCAACCTAACTTTGCAATAAGGGCAACACTCATATGTTTGATATCTTTGATGCCTAACCCCCCAAGCCTCTTTGGTTTACATACCTACTCCCAAGCCACAAGATGATATCTGAACCTGTCCTCAGTACCATGCCATAAAAAGTGCTTTTGAATCTTTTCAATACTTGTTCATCACTGCTGCTGGTATGCTGAACATTGACATGATGTAAATAGGCAAGTTTTGGAGCATGCTTTTTATCAATAGGCACTTTCCTGCACTTGAAAGTATAGCTCCTTTCCAGCCAGCCAATTTTCTTTGAAATCTCTTAATAAGATCATTCCAGACCTCAACAGAAATCTTTCCAGTACTTAAAGGTAAACCTAAGTAAGTAGCGGAAGAGAATTAATAGTGCATCCTAGAATATTAGCAATCTTTCTTTGCCTTTCCATAGGAGTATTGAAGAAATATATAGAGCTTTTGTCAAAATTAACTTTTTGTCCCGAGGCTTCCTCATAGAACCTAAGGACAGTTTTGATAGCCTTTGCCTCAATGATTGAGGCCATCAGGAGAAGCAGAGTGTCATCAAAAACTGTTGGTGGGAGGAGATCTGATTGCCAGAAGTTGGAGGAAAGCCTTTTATCATGCCAATGCAAATAGCTTTGGAAATAGATCTGCTTAAACTGTCAGCCATTATAATGAATAATAGAGGGGAAATTGGGTCCCTTGCGATTCCTCTATTGCTGGCAAAAAAACCCACCGGTTCCCCATTAACGACCACTAAGAATCTAGAGGTAGAGATACAAGAGTGAATGATTTTTCTGAATTTGATTTGAAAACCAAACTTGGATAAGACCTCATCCATGAATCTCCAGGAGACTCTGTCGAATGCTTTATGCATGTCCAGCTTGATAGCCATCCCCACCTTTTTACTTTTATCCATAGAATGTATAGTTTCATGAACCATGATAATTCCATCTTGAATAATTCTTCCCTGAATGAATCCGCTCTGCTATTGTGAAATGATCTCCATAAGAATAGGTTGCATTCTAGTGGTGAGAATATTTGTGAAGATCCTATATATAACATTAACTAAACTGATAGGCCTGAAATCTTTGAAGTCCTTTGCATCTAACTTTTTCGGGGCAAGCACAATGTGTGTATTATTTAGTTCTTTAATAAGATTTCCAGTTCTATAAAACTCATTAACAGACTTTCAATAGATCTTCAGAGCATATTTCCCAACATCTTTGGTAGAAGTTAGCTAAAAAACCATCTGGACCTAGAGCCTTATCCCCCTCTAAAGCAAAAAACATCCTTTTTAATTCCTCGATGGTGACAATTTTGGAAAGACTCTTAAATCTCTCAGCAGGTATTAGATTATTAGGAATGGAGTCTAAGAGAAAAGAGGCCGCTTGTTCATTGTAGGAGTTATTCTCAGTGAGTAGGTTCTTGTAAAATTTGAGGGCTTCTACTTTGATGTCCTCAGAATCCTTAGTAATGTTTCCATTGTCTTTAGCAACCTCAGAAATTATGTTACAAGCTCTATGCTTGAGGGTTGTCAAATGAAAAAAATTTGTATTCCTGTCTCCTGCTTTAAGCCAAAGGGCTCTAGACTTCATTCTCCAAAAGGATTCTTCATGGCTGTTTATATTATGCAGATCCGAGAGAAGTTTTTTTTCCCACTGATGATCCTCTAGAGACATACCTTTCACGGAAACATTGAGTTCAAGCTCTTTTGTTGTTGCTTAAGTTCTTTCTTCTTTTCAAAAATGTTTCCAAAAACCTCTTTATTCCATATTCTAATCTTTTGTTTAACATTTTTCAACTTCTGTAGAATCCTGAATTGGGCCATCCCTGTGCCTTCCCAATACCACCACTCTTTAATTTTGTCCAGAATATCTTCATGCTCGAGCCACATTTTCTCAAATTTGAAATTGCCATGAAAAGGTTTTGTCCAATTGAAGAAATTTAGGACAATTGGATTATGATTAGAGCCCGTTCAGGGAGAGAAGAAAGATGAAAATTCTGATCCAAGATCCAATTAGCAGAAATAAGAGCTCTGTCTAGTTTAACCTGGATTAAGTTCTCCCCAAATCTTCTGTTAGACCAGGTAAATTGATTGCCATGAAGCTCTATGTCCATAAGATTAAGAGTCGAAATGAAGCCAACAAACTCTTCCATACCAAGAGAGAATTCAGAGCTTCCCCAAAATTTTCTCCCAGATTTAAAGGAGTATTGAAGTCTCCCATAACCAACCAGTTCATGTTCTCAACATTGCTTCGAACAAGGTTAACTCTTTCCATAGATTTCTTTTACCAGTAGCAGTATTGGGTGCATAAATATTAGACAGAATCCAGCTATGATTATTCTCAAGACTTTTAAAGATTATAGCTAAATGGTTCTGGGAGGAGGAGAGTACCTTACCATTAACAATCTTGGTATCCCAAAAGATTGCTAAGCCTCCAGAAGCCCCTTGAGAATCAACAGCAGCAAAGGCAACGTTCTCCCAGAAATATCTTTTGCAATCTTCAACTGCTTTACTTTTCATTTTAGTTTCCTGAATAAGAAGGATGCTGGGTTTGTTTGATCTTTTAATTTCCTTTAGCATTCTTTGCTTAGGCCCCCCATTGAGGCCTCTGACATTCCAAGAAATAACCTTCATTAAAAAAGTTTTGGAGATGCAGTTGCCGGATGGTTCAAAATTCTTTGTGTACCATCTGCAATTTCTTTTTCAGTCTCTTTTTCTCTTGCTTCTCTCTTTGATAGTCTACCTTTTCTATATGTGACTCCAATATTTGTAGTTCTTCTAGCAGTGGCCCTTGTGATTCTTGAGGTGGAAGCTTCCCAACTTCCAATCTGCTTCTTTTTATCACTATAGAGTGATTCCGAATTTCTTCCAGACTTTTTAGTCCTCTTTTCTTGCTTCTCACTATGATGAATCCATCATTATCACAGTTTGGTATATTTTCCTTGCTAGTAGGGGTAATTTCCCCTTCCTCTTTACCTGTGACAATATCAGTCTGTTTATCCATTTTAGAAGCTAGCTCCTCCATATCAGTAAACTCTTTATCTTGGTTTAGATCTCGTGTAATGGATTCCAGAGCCTCTTTGACTTTTCCTTGTCTCATTTTGAGTTTCTCCAGAGAGTTATTTCTATTTAACAGCTCTTGATGAGCAGTAGTTTTTTCCATCTCTTCTTCCATAGAAGTAAGAGAAATGATAACTTTTTCATTTTCTTCATCAACCTCCATACTCAACTTTACCGGATTTGGTGTCAAAGTGTTCATTGCTGAATCCACTGACATATCCCTTTTTCTTTCTTCCTCTTTTTTCGATTCCAGATCGATTTCCTATTGAGTCTCAACCAGTTTCTTAGGTCTCCACAGTTTTCTATAAACCGGTGGCCTCTTCACCTTAAATCCTTTTTTCCATTCTTTTAGCCTGGAATGTCTCTGCAAGCGTCTACTTCTAGTAGCTAGATCAGTTAGCGGCTCTTTATCAGCCTTATCCATCTGTTTCTGTCTTTGAGCCTCAGATATATCTGAGGGTATTTCCAGCTTTTGCATTGTTTGTTCAGGGCATTTGCTGGCAAAGTGACCTAATTTATGACATTTGCTACATCTTAGTTGGAAAGCTTCATATTCTATTTGCTGTTTCCATGCTCCAAATTTGGACTGCAGAACGATGTGATCAGGAAGCTCTTGATCCATTTCAGTAGAGACATAGAACCTAGCAAATGCCAGTCTTGACCTATTTCTCGTGGGCCCATCCAGCCCAATAGGTGAACCAATCGATTTGGCTACATGAAGGAGGATTTCATCATCCCATAAATGAAGGGGTAGCCCTGGGAGTCTACACCAGATGGGTATGGCATGAATGTTCTCAGCATATGGATTGAACCCAGGATACCATTTTTTTAGAAATAGTCCCATATTGCCCAGACACCAGGGACCTCCCAACAAGACAGAGTCAACATCAGATTGGAGATTAAAACGGGCCAGAAAAAACCCTTTGCCATGGTGGTGATGATCAAATCCCCTTTTGGTTTCCATCTGCGAATGGCCCATTTTCTGATAATGTCCACATTGGGTCTTGATCCCAAAAATTTTCCGACTAGGGCTAGATTGGTTTTCTCCAGTGCTCTATGCAGACATCCGTCAGCACTTGTATGTGGGTCACCCCCTCAACATCTTTTGTACTTTTAAAAATTAGATCACATGCAGGCTGAGGACCCACATTTTTGTCAGGAGGAATCTTTACAACATCCGCCCAGGCTCTAGATCCAAAACTACCACCTTTAGCCGATTCTCTCTCTTTTTCCGGTGCTTTAACAACTATTACGCAGTCCTTTGAAAGACATTCAGCAGCCAGAGCTGCTGAAACCGCACTCTCAAAACCCTCACGCAGTCCTCCCACATTTTCAAACACGCAGTCCTCCCGCATTTTCAAACAGGTCCTCCCGTAGGGCACGATTTTAAAATTCAACCATGACCTAAATTCAACCATGCCTATGTATTCTCACATTGTTATTCATTCATATTCTTGGCATTCATCTTGCATTTCACTTAGGTGTGAATACAAATTTTTGAAGACATTTATAACTTACCCTAGTGAAACTACTACAAAATCATGGCTCCCAAAACACGATTAGGACTCAAGAAACAAACATACGAGGAACAACAAGTGCAAGCTTGGGAAGCCTCAAATAGATAAGTGTCAAACCATTTCATTGGACATGATCTAGGGCCTCCGTTTTCCACTTTGAAAAAGAGATAGAAGATATGGTCGATCATAGTGGTGATGAATTAGAATCCCCACAAGAGGATTTTGACTTTGACCCTACTTTATTAGATGGTTTTCTTTTTAGAAATAAGGATAGAGTGCTAGCGTGGGTTGTAGAATTAGGGGCCAAAATGCCCACTGAAAATGAGACAATCCCACCTGCGAACAACGCTAATGAAGAAGAGTAACCCCTTATCAACATGGATGATATTTTGATGCATGGACATGCTTCTACCTCCAATGTAGGAAATGATAGAGTAGTGGGACATAGGATACCCTTTATCAAAGTGCCACATAAAAACATGTTAGGACATGAGAATGTTGAAGAACCTCCATAATATGAGAAAGAAGAGGAAACTTTCAAAGAAGAAACCACCATTCAATAAAAAATTAGTAACCTAGGCTGACAAATAGCTTTGATAACCTCTCATGTACAAAAGGAAGCAAGCAAAAATGTTCAAAAGTCAAGGCCTAAGGTCAAAATCAGTGAACTCCATAGAGAAAATCAAGGAGAAGATGATACAAAGTATCATCGAGTATATATCCCCACTTCTCCCACTAAAGAAAAATTTCTTGCACAAGAGGTACAATCTATGAAAGCAACACTCACAAGCATTCAAGAGAGAAATATGGGGAGCATTAGAAAGTATCAATATGAAGAATTATGTCCCTATCCTTTTGACAAGACTATGACCCTTCAACCTTTTCCTAAGAAATTTGACATGCCAAAATTCGACAAATATAAAGGGAAGGGAGATCCACGGGATCATGTAAAATATTTCTATATGGCATGTCAAGAGGTGTCCTATAGTGATAATTATCTCATACGACTATTTCCCAAGAGTCTAGGAGGTCAAGCCTTGGAGTGGTTTACACGTTTACCTCGGGGATCAATTTTCACTTGGCTAGAATTGGCAGAAAGGTTTGTGTGTCACTTCTCATACAATATAGAGACTAATGTCACCATGGCAGATTTATATGGCACCAAACAATGCCCTAATGAGACTTTCACTAGCTTCCTACAATGGTGGAGAGGGATAGCTAGCCGCTTCCCTTGTGCTTTCCCTGAAAAATAGCTGGTAAGTATTTTTGTGCCCAACCTAAATTTGGACATAACCTTTCACCTCCAAATGCATTGTGTTCACACTTTTGAGGATTTCATTGAAAAAGGGGTTCAAATAGAGAAATATCTCATTGCCAAAGGAACTATCAAGTCCCAATCTAGAGATAATCAAAATTTTAAACCCATAGAGAAGCCAAAGGTATTTAACAAAAACAAAAATGTGGTAGGAGACAGGATCACTGATTCTAAATGTGTACAAGTGGTTCAAACTGGTCAACCTTTTAAACTAACCAAAGGACCCATTCAACCACCACCCAAGTGGAGAATGTTCACCCCCCTCAATGAACCTTTTTGGTTATATTAAAACAATTGGATGTGGCTCACATGGTGACATATCCTATGACACAACCATTTGATGACAATGCTCCAAAACCATCATGGTACAAGGAGCATGAATATTGTGAAATGCATCATGTCAAGGGACATAAGACAAAAAAATGTCTACGACTTCATCACTATATCCAAGACCTCATCAACAATGGGGAGATAGAGGTGGACAACCCAGAGAAAAATCAGACACCCAACGAAAAGATGGGGATATATAAAGAGCCATTCCCCAAACATGATAAATCAGAAAAGTCAAAGCCGGATCGGGGAGAGTCATCCCAAGGCTATAAAACAATGAATTACTTATACACTAAGAAAGACAACAATCATTATGATTCACTTATTAGATGCATTCACTCTCCTACTGACCATGTCAGACCATCCAAATCAAGGGAAAGGATTGTGCCACGATAACAAGGTTTTCCCACCTCGTGATTTTGGAACCTTCTCCATTGACCCCAAAAATGGTAAGTACAACCTCTTGGAGCAACTTGAGAAAACGTCTGCTAAGTTTTCAATCTTAGATCTTCTTAAGATATTGAATGTACACAAAGACATTTTATACCAAACTCTTCAGGGGTCAGGAGTGCCATTAAAAGGTAGATCCTACACATCTTCAAGCCGCGATGAGAAAACATCATACAAAATGAACACATTACCTTCAATCATAGGGAGATACCTATTACGAAAATCCAACGCATAATCTTCCTTTGTATATTGAGGTAGTAGTTACCCGCAGGAAGATCAAACGAGTGCTTGTGGACAACGGATCAGGGTTGAACATATGCATGCTAAAGTTGGTTAAGTAGCTAGGGCATACTGAGGTAGATCTTGAGTCAAATATCATCACTATCACCACTTATGAAAACATAGAAAGGGAGTCAGCGGGCACAATCATGTTGCCCATGGAGGTGGGTCCCACTTGCCATCAAACAAAGTTTCATGTCTTGGACTTGGAACTTCTGTATAATATGCTTCTAGGCTGACCATGGATTCATGCCATGCGGATGTGCCATCAACGTTCCATCAGTGCATTAAATTGAAGCATGAGGGACACACCATTATAATACAAGGATATTCAAATCCCTTTGCTCACCGCAGAGCTCTCAATAGTTTTACACGTAAGGACACATATTCATGTCCCTCCACCGATATAGCTATCCATCTCTAATCTCGAACACATGGAATCTCATATAGATTCAAATTCTCTCGATTCTTACACCCGTGGTGCATCTACATCAACCTCTCCTTTTGATTCATGGGAGATGAAGGTTCTAGAATACAACTTATGGAGAATATAATGTGCAAAAACCCCTCTTGGTTTTGGACCTCTCATTGTCACCCAAGACTAGAGGTCGACCCAACTATTGCTTTAGAAGACCTAAAAATGAATGGAATATTGGGTCATTCTTACCTGAAGGCTTGCTGGCTGAAGAAAAATTGTTGGACCCACTTACAACTTGGGTCCTAGAGGATACTTAGCCAACCTATTATCAAACCCTTGAATACGATAAATCCAATAAAATGATGTACTCCATGGGCTACAAGGGCCTAAGATGCAGAAGAAATGAGCAAGGAAAATGAGAATCAGTACCTCTCCCACATTTTAAAATAGAAAGATATGGCATTGGAATTTGCCCTTATGGGGCACACCCTAATGATCAAGATGCTACTTGCTCTGAACATGAGGATAGCTCTAACTATCTAGACAATGATACAAATTCCCATTATAGCCAATATGAGGATCTTGCCTCCACAAACCTATTCATGAATACCACTTTGTCCTAACCATAACCCCCATGGAACAAACCCTTGACCTTGTTTACCCTTCCCTTGTTGAATGGGACCAACAACATCATATGTCACTAGATCTATTTGAGAATGATGAAGCTATTGCAGAGTTCATGGGAATTTGGGATACAAATCCCATTGGAGACAATAAAATGGGATTCTATATTGACTTGGATACCTGCGCCTACTTCGGTGAGGAGGCTGAGCTTCGTGGTTAGCAAAACTTAAGAAAAATTGAGGGAAAAATTTCCAACGTAAAGCCTTGGAAAAAATCAAAGTCCAAGTCACACAGTGAAAACCTCTTTGAGGTGTTGGTGACAAACAAGTGTGAAAATCAAAGGATAGTAAAAGTGACCATGCCAAGGATGAAAATCTTGTGGAGACATCCTTGGATGAAGATCTCAACCTTCCTCCCGATCCTATGCGTATGGAGGACTTGTCAAAATTGCTAGTAGAGGAAACTATCGATGTCAACATTGGTATAGAAGAGGACCCAAAAATAGTCAAATTGGGAGCATCAATCTCAGCACGGGAACATAAAACATTCACTATGCTACTACGAGAGTTTATAGATGTATTCACATGGTCCTATAAGGACATGCTAGGCTTAGATCCAACTTTGGTCATGCACAACTTAGTTGTACATGTAGATGCAAAGCCTATTAAACAAAAGCTTAGAAAGATGCACCCAAGGGTGGCCCTCTTGGTTAAAGAAGAATTAGAAAGATTGCTTGCGAGTAGGATTCATTCAGCCTATTGATTATTCTAAGTGGATATCTAACATCGTCCCTGTCCAAAAGAATCCCGTTGGGATCAGAATCTACATGGATTTTAGAGACATTAATAAGGCTTTCCCTAAGGATGATTTTCCACTACCAAATATTGATATGATTGTGGATTCAACGAGGGATATGAGATGTTATCTCTTATGGATGGATTTTCAGGATACAACCAAATCAAGATAGTTGATGAAGATCAACACAAGATGGCTTTTACAACTCCTTGGGGTACCTTCAGTTATCAGGTAATGTCGTTTGGGCTTAAAAATGTAGGAGCTACTTATAAAAGGGAAATAATAGTAATTTTCCATGATATCATGGAAGACTATGTGGATGACATCCTCAGAAAATATAAGACAAGAGAGGATCACCTTGTTATTTTACGGCGTATCTTTGAGCACCTACGAGAGTACAAAGTCCGGCTGAACCCAAAGAAATGCGTTTTTGGCATGCTATCGGAAAATTGTTGGGTTTCATTATATCAAGAAGGGGAATTGAGGTAGACCTTGCTAAAGTATCTACTATTACTGAGATGCCTCCTCCTAAGAACATTAAGCAACTATGTAGCTTGCAAGGAAAAATACAGGCTATTCACCGCTTCATCTCCCAACTTGCAGATAAGTGTCATTCATTCACCCACTTGCTTAAAAAGGATGTCACCTTCATTTGGGGACCAGAGTAGTAGTAGGCCTTTGCCTTGCTTAAACAATACTTGGCCAATCCACCTGTCCTCATGCCTCCAACTCCTAGTGAGCCACTCCTGCTTTATATCTCTACTACGTAATTTTATATTGGTGTGTTGCTCACCCAATACGACCTTGGTCACAAAGAAAAAGAGGTGTATTACCTCAGTCACACTCTTATCGCTTATGAGCTCAACTATCCCCAAATTGAAAAGGCTTATTTGGCTATAGTTTTTACCTTTCAAAAACTTCACCATTATCTATTGAATACCAAAACTAAGCTTATATCCAAAGTTGACCCGCTCAAGTATTTGCTGTCTAAACCTACCCTCATGGTAGAATGGCTAATTGGATCATTCTACTAAGTGAATTTGACATACAATTTGTGCATCAAAAGTCGGTTAAGGGACAAGTACTTGCAGATCAATTAGCAAAAGCACCTTTGCAAGGCACTGAACCTTTGAATCTGGATCTACTAGATGCCTCATTACTATACATTGAAGAATCTATCGTATGGCAGATACACTTTGATGGGTCCTTTACTTTTCATGGTTTAGGAGTAGGTGTGGTCCTCATTACTCCTTCTAGCGACCCTATACCACGAGATTTTTCTTGGGTTTTCCTTGCACAAACAATATCACATAGATTATGAGGCACTTATCGTAGGGATGAAGCTCACTATCAAATGGGACATCCATCATGCCAAGGTTGTGGGTGATTCTCAGTTAATTATCAAGCAAGTTAATGATGAATACAAGGTTAAGGATGAAAAGTTCATACCTTACAAGAATCAGTAGAAACTCTAAAGGAGTACTTTGTGCGCATCACATTTGAATAGATCCCAAGAGCGTAAAATAGATCGGCAGATGATATGGAAATAGTGGGTTCTATGCTTCATATTCCACCAGGGAATAATGACATGCCATTCTTTGTGGAAAATTTATGTCAGCCCGTGTACGACATACATGCCAGAATCGTGTTTGGCTTATGATGTTGTTGGTCCCAATTCCCCATGGTATGAGCCCATCTTTACCTATCTCAAAGACAACACGTTCCCTCCTAACATCTCCCATTTCAAGAAACAAATCCTAATTCACCAAATAGCCTGCTATACCCTTTTAGGAGGTATGCTTTATCATCATGGCTACGATGGGAATTTGTTACGTTGTCTCGATATGACAAAGTCGATCCAAGTGATCAAAGAAGTACATGAAGGGGTGTGCAAAGCACATACTAATGGAATGGTTTTGGCCAAGAAATTGTTAAGAGTAGGATACTATTGTCCTACCACGGAAACCATCTGTTGCAACTATGTCAAAAAATGTGCACTTTGTCAAAAGTATGGAAATTTCATCCATGCACCATCACACCATTCAACCCATCACTACCTCATGGCCATTTTCTAAATGGGGACTTGACTTGATAGGGAAGCTTACCCCTACCTCATCTGATGGTCATACCCACATCATCATGGCTACTGAATACTTTACGAAGTGGGTGGAAGCTGTCCCCTTAACCTATGTAACAAGAGCTCAGATTTCCAAATTCATCATGAATCATATCATTTGCTAGCATGGCATTCCTGCAGACCATTATTCGATAATGGAAAGTCATTCAAGAATAAAATTGTAAAAGGAATCACAATGATTTCAAATTAGATTAAAATGTTCTACACCATATTATCCCCAAGGTAATGGACATGCTAAGGCCACAAATAAGACTTTGGTGCTAATAATGGAGAAAATGGTCGATAAAAACAGTCATAATTGGAATTTGCAAATCCACCCAACTCTTTGGGCTTACAAGACCTCTATTCACACTCCTATGGGTGTGATGCCATATTCTCTAGTATTTGGGACAAAATCTATCATCCCACTAGAAATTGAGCTTCCTTCCCTAAGAATCTCTCTTAGGGATTATTTGGATAAAGATGAAGATTACCAGGTGGCTAGACTAGCTGAGTTAGAGCTCCTAGACAAGAAGCGCATCCACACCCTTAATCACCTCAAAGTGTATTAGAACAGAGTCTCTAGAAATTACAACAAGAGAATCATACCTCGCTAGTTTGAGGTTGGTGATTTGGTCATGAAGGAGAATCAGTTCAACACAAGGAAGAACGAGAAAAGAAAGGAAATTTTGAACCACATTGGTTAGGACCCTATGTTATTGTGGCCAAGTATGACACAAGGGCATACAAACTTGCTCACCCCAATGGTGATGAGCTCCGTGAGCCCATGAATGCCATGCATCTTAAGTGGTTCTATGCTTAAACATGACATAAAATAGAAAAAAAATAAAAAGGAAAAGAGAAAACATGTCATCCATAAGTGAAAACCACGTAATTGTGGCGCTTTGGATAGGTCCTTGGGTGAAAACCAGTTTCCGACACCTTGGGAGGATTCATTATTCACAAGCATCTTACATCTGAAGGGTATTTCCACTTAGCTTAGGCCTAGTTCCACGTCTACCATTGAGATTCCGTGTGGGCCCAATCTTGTCAAGCCTTTGATCCGGATTTGTCTCCTTTTATTCGTCTATGAGGGGCATGGTCTTGGCCTATTCCCCATCTTATGTTGGGGGCATTTCTGTAACTTCACCTTCCTGTGTATAAGCGTGTGGCATCTGCCCTTGTATATTCCCCATCTAATCTTTGGGGGCATCCATGCTTTCTTGGTTACCTGTTTATAGCTCTGGAAAACCATTAGAAAAAAATGTAAAAACAATAGAAAATTGTTTCACAAAACACAAAAACAATGGAAAGTTGTTAGAAAAACACAAAAATAATAGAAAATTATTTCACAAAACACAAAAATAATAGAAAATTGTTTCACAAAACACAAAAACAATAGAAAATTGCTTCACAAACACCCTAAACAATAGAAAATTGTTTCATAAAACAAATCTTGCAAAAGTATTTACTTTAGTTTCCTTGCATTGTCTTATTTCTTACTTTGCTTGTTTGTACATTCGTGTCTTTTGTTGCTTGGGCATACTTTATTAGGATTCATCTTTTCTTGATTAGATTAGATTTATTCTTGCTTGTGCATATTGAGGTATGTTTTTGCATGCTAGTGAATCATGGTACATTGTTGTATTTGTTCATTATGTTCTTTGTGGGCATTTGATTGTGTTTGCTTGTTGCATGTGCATTGTTTTGTTATCACATCATCACATTACCATCAATATCATCACATCTAACATCATCTATACATCATATATCAAGAAAAAGCTAAGTATACATCATACATGAATGCTAAGCTAATCATCACATATCATATCATCAAATGGGGGCAAGAGGGATCTCAAATATAAAAATCTATCCCCCTTTCCTATATCATCGTATCATCTCGTCCACTAAGTATGGTGCATCACATAAACAAACACATTTGATATATTCTATAATATCAATCATCTAGAAATCAAAATGCATGCGATACATCTACAAGATCATGATACATGTTCTACAAAATCAAATCATCTAAATTCATAAACACATATGTTTATCCATATACTCAATCAGGAAATAAAAAACAATGTCCATCTCATAAACACATATGTCATGTCAAAAATGTCCATATAATACATGTGTGATGTATCTGTCTCAAAAATGATAGATATACATAACTGCAGTACATCAAAAATGCCTTCATCTGAGGCGTATAAAATATGATACATCTTGTTGGTGCCCATTTTGATCCTCTGCTATTTTCCACTAATTTTCCTTTGGTTTACATGCTATGGAACGCGTTTTTCTTAAATTGGTGGTCTGCAACTTTTCCCTCTAGATTGAATGCCTTGAAATGCTCATAAAATTATTGTTTTGCCCCAATTTGAAAGAAATATACATGTATGCCCTGTTTTGTGCCCTAATGTTTCCCATTTCAAATGCCTCTCTTTTTTTTCATTTTTTCTGATCATGGATGCTTGAGAATGATCAATTTATGCTTGTTTGCCTTTGAAAATCTATCCCCATGATCGAAAAATTCTTGGAATCATGATTCATTTGGATTTGTTTCGATTTTTTCCCATCCTTAGTGAAAAATCAAATTATGGGGCATCCCTGGCATTTTTCTATGTTTTGATGGTCGATGGGCATAATTTGCTCGTCAAATTCATCTTTAGTGTCCTAGGGCATCATTGGCAATTTTGTGTTGATTGATGGTCATACGGGTGTCCTTTGCCCGTCAAATTTAAGCTCAAGCATCTCCTCATATGTGGCCATTTGTGGTTGGACAAGATTTGGTGGGTCTGTTTGAAAGAATTAACTTTTTATGGTTTTGGAAAATTTTGCAAATTTTCTCCGTAGCTCCGCAGGTCCCAGAGGAGGAGGTAGGTACACGTGTCACAAGCAGAGTGAAGGTGGACGGGTGGGTCTTTTTGTGCCTTAAGGCATATTTGGAAAATGAGTTAAAGTAGAAATAAAATGCCTAAAGCCCACATCCAATCAGGGGAGGACACATGGTGACTTCAGAGCACATGCTCTTGGTGAATCAAAGGAGGACATGTGTCATGTTCTCATTAAGAGCGGGTCGGTGGGCCGTCGGAGAGGAAAAAGGGAAATATTTCCTTTTTGGAAAAATGATTTAGAGAAAAATTGAAGTGCTGGCCTGTAATGAATCGGTGATAGACACGTGTCAGGGACAGAATCAAAGGCCACGGGTCCGTCAGGCCAGTCAGGAGAAGACACGTGGCAACATCAGAGCACAAAGTGGTTTGGCAAGCCGCAGAGAGGAAAAAGGGAAATTTTGTCTTTTTGGAAAAATAAGTTAGAGTGATGATTTGAAACATGGATCTATAATGAAGTAGAGGAGACACATGGCGAGACACATGAATGGGAGACACATGGTTGGAGAAATTTAGAATTTCATGGGAAAATCTGGGAAGAAGCCCATTCTTTGAGAAACCACCTGAGAACCATTTCTAATTCCTTTTAACATTAGATTTGTATAATATTGAGTTTGTTTTAGTTGTAAAGCCATCAACAAGCTTTGAGATTGTTCTTGAAACATTTCCTTGCTCATAAATTTGATCATTCTGGATTATTTTGTGTTGTCACTTGGTAGAATTTGCATACACTTATGTTTCAAAATGTTTTCAATTTGTGTTTCTTGCTCCTGTTGCAATCTTGTGTCTAAAATATTTCTTGATCATACATGGTCTCATTTCTTGTTGATAGTTTAGTGACATTTGCAATCTCACATTCAGAAGAGCTTTCATCTGATAAAGAGATAAACAAATTTAAAATCACTTTACCTTCCTTGAATTCAGAGATTGTTTGTAAACCTTTGGATGCACCTTAAGTCATGATAAAATAGAGATTTCTAGATACTTTGTTGGTTCATCTGCTTCAAGATTTTGTGGCAGGTTGTCAAATATTGTGTGGAAGAGTGCAAATATGGGCTTCCATTTGGTGCACATATCCTGGTTGAAGGAGTACCTTAACCCCTTTGAAGCATTCTATTGTTTAGGTCTTACAAGTGTTTTGCAAAGGTCCTCAAAGAATTTGGAAAATTTTGGTTAGTCTTGTCTAAGATCTCCCACCAAAAATCATTCTAAACAACTAATCATACCCCATACTACCTCTGTTCGACTCGTATACCAACAGAAGATCAAAATACATTTGCTAAAGTATACAGAATGCATCGGGATTTCAAAATGTCTCTATAGAACCCTTGCCTTGCATTGAAATTATCTCCATAATCTAGAAGTGACAACTTGTGACAGTCAGATTTGGAGTGTTGATAATATTTTCCCAAGGCCCTTTCATACTATTTGCACAAATTGAGGGATATCTTCATCTCCTTCACCATTTGAGGGTTCAAAATAGGTCCTCTTACCTTGGTTGAAGGGCACAACCTAAAACAATTTTAAAAAGATCAAGTCCTATTTTAGTGTTATTCATCTCTCCACAAATTTGAGTGTTAGTTAGATCACATCCCTTGCTACAAAATGACAAACATCATGATATATTTGTTTTCAAGCTTCATGCCATATCTTTGATGCCGCTTAGACTAAAAATGGAGAACAAATTTGGGTACCAACGCTTCTAGTGCCATTTCCGGGAGTGTTTTGAATTCCTGGGAAATAATTAGCATTGTTGAGATTGATTTACTAATTCATTGCTATTCCATATCTATTTAGCCCATCAACAACACCTTCTGGCACTTGTTTCAGGGACTTGTTGAAAATATTTGAGATATTTGAATGCATATCAAACCCTGGTAATGTCTCTTGCAAGTTTTGATTGTAAATATATTGTTAAAGCATCATTCTATACTCATATTTGTAAGGTGTATGCAAAGGTTTCAAGTTTTGTCTGTAATTATATCGTTTCTAGTAGTAGTTGCACTTCATTTGCATGTGTGGTTGATAGATTCAAGAAGAAGGAAGGTTTGATCTATAAAGTTTTACAAGATTTTTAGTGCTGATAGGTATTTGACAGAGTATTTTAGTGCATTTACACAACTAGGGTGAAAGTCCTTAGTGGCGAATCCATGCTGATTTGATCTTGATAAATACCAGTGTCTTAGCTTTCTGTCATTTATTTTGTGTTGCTAATCTCTACAAAACTGGAAGGAAGAAGATCTCTCTTCAGGAGGGACCCAAGTAGAAAGCTATTTCAAGATTCAAGGAACTCAGAGTTAGAAGGGAGAAAAGTTTGGAAGGTTGTTGAAGGTTAGACATTAGGAAAAGGTATATCCATTGGTGAGAGAGATCAGCCTTTAGTAGAGGATTATCACTCTTCTTCTAGTGATTTTTATTCAAGTAATCTTTTAATAAATTTGTTTACTTCAACTAGTGAAGGCCCTTCTACTATATCTAGTGAGTTCCTTCCTCAATCTACACTGTGTGTTTTAATTCTTGTAAAAATTTCTAAGAAAATCAGCACCTAGAGAATACCAATCTTGTGAACTACATTCTTGAGCCCCAAAGACCTCGCACTCCTCATTAGCTTGTGTCACCCCAAGATCACCTCCACTAAACAATATGGGTCCAGCCTAGACCTCCATTTTTGTTAACACCTTTGTTCTATAGACTTTAGAGGAATGGATGGTTAGCTAAATGTTGTCCCACAAGATGTCAAAAATAGATTGCCAAAATTCCAAGGTAACAATGCAATAATAGCGGTGATCGCATGGCAAACATTTTTTAACATGATGGAGTATTTTGAAATAGAGTTTGAATATGTGTACATTAAATTGTTCATTTGTACACTAGAAGAGGATGCAAGAGGATTGGTACAAGGATCTCGCTTGATAATTTAATTGATTCTTAGACTGATATGAAGAATGCATTTAGGTTGCAATATGGTGACAAGACCGATCCTAGATTTCTCTTATCCTGAATTTGAGAATATCAAGAAGAACCCCAATGAATCGAGTTCATGAATTCAACACAAGGTTTAACAAGACATTGATGATACTTTGTTAGTTTTAGGCCTTGTGATGAGTCTTGTTTAATCAAATATGTAGATGCATTTGATAAAAAGGAAGCCTATTACCTAAGAGACAAGAACCCTACTAATCTAAGACAAGCTTTCACCATGGTAATTCAAATTGAAAATAATATCAAAGTAATTGGGAAACCTCTCAAGAGAGATGGTGTAAAGTTGATAAACCCTGAAAAGCCTCAAGCTAGCAAGGGTGCTGATTTGGAGGAGGTTGTGAAAACTTTGGTAGGGGCTAGTAAAGAAATCTCATACAAGTTAGCCCGGGACAAAGAAGGGAATTGGGCAGACTTCACAAGGTCAGCAAAAGGAACAAAACCATGATAAATTTGCTAATCATCCTAGAGGTGATCAAAGGGAAGATGATAGAGGGAAAGGACCCATGGGATCTGTAAATAGACATCCTCAAGCATGTGAAGGAAGAGTGTTACTTGATCCCCAATTCTAGGGTTGCTGTCATTGAGGAAGTTGCTGACATTGATTGGTGTGATAGGTGTTTTCTACCCCATCCTCGATGTGAAGTGGACTAGAAAGATGGTGAAGCTAATAATGATGATGGTACCGATGATGACATATGCATGGTGGGATTCTGCTTCAAGCTCACAAGGAGGAGTAGCATCAACCGAGGTAATAAGTGCAAGGACAGCTGCAACTTTTTGGGATTGCATCAAATGGGTACAAGTCTTTCTTCCCCTCATACTCTTGAATTTGATGTAGTGTAAGATTTTTAAAATTCCTAACAATGAATTTGAATACTTAAAATCTTTGATGATTAAGAAGTATGATGGTGGTATCCCTTCGGAGGAAGATAGACAATTGTTGATGAATGTTGTTATAACTCAAGGGAAATACTATAACACTAGGAGAAAAGTTGTTAAGGGAGTCGGGCCTCAAGCCAAACCTAAAACACATTTTCTTACAAGTATCTCCAAAGAAGCTCATAGAAGTGAAATACCCCACAAAAGCTCTGTTGTCCCAAGAATTAATTATAGTCCTCCTCATGACCAAACTGCCGATAATTCCTTGTCATCTAATGAATCGGCTTGTCTCCATTCCAATGATGCCTTGCCAAAAAATGTTCCCTATGACATAGCCCAAGTATTGACCCAAATCAAAGGGATTGTTCTAATTATGGAGTTGCTTAGGATTCTTGAGCACAAGAAGAGAGCATTTAAGTACCTAGGTTTGAAAGAAGAAAGGAATACTCCAAGCAGAAATGTAAATGTTGTTGAACTCCTCCTCAGATCATTGTAGACCTTGAAACACCACCAACAATAGAGGATCTTGGAGAAACACCTGAGGTATACTTGGGAATATCCTTGGTTGATTCCCAATTAAATGTTGATCCATTCTTTACAACTTTGATCATAAAGGATAGACTACTTCACAATTGTATGTTTGATTCTGGTGCATCATGCAATGTCATGCCTCTAGAGATCATGAATGAGTTGGATATCAAAGTGAAAACAAACTATTGAAAGTGTACTGCCATGGAATCAAGAGAAGTGTTGATAGTTAGTTGTGTGAAGGGTTTGGTGGTGCAACTTTCATCTTATCTTGGGAGGAATTTAAAATTAGATGTTGTGATTGTTGATTGCCCTGCCAAATGGGGTATGTTATTGTCAAGAAAGTGGGTTGCAAGTGTTGGAGGAGTGTTTAAATGGACATTTCCTTTTGCCACTATTCCCATTGAAGGTAGCCTTGTCAAGCTCTATGGAGAAAAGAAGATGTTGCATCTAATTGAGGATCCAAACAATGCTTCCTTTGAGGTGTTGTTTGCTGATGTTGATGCTAATAATTTTATTGGGTTTGTTGATGGAAAAGAACACAAGATGGATCAGTCAAAGTGCCATAAACAGGAAATTTCTCCTTGTACCTTGCTATTTGATGGAGCTTTCTCCAAATTTGGAAATGGTGTTGGTATAATTCTGATTTCTCCTATCTTGGAAGAGTTTGTTTTTTCCTTCAAGCTCAATTTTGAATTTACTAACAACATTGCTGAGTATGAAGCCTTGTTGTTGGGTCCGAGAATTTCATGGAAGTATGGTGTCAAGGACATCATTGCAAAAGGAGATTCAGATCTAGTTTTCAAACAAATAAGAAAACTATATGCTATAAAGAATTAGTGAATGAAGCAAAGATAAACATGCAGTTTGGGATCTAATTGAGATGTTTGATTCCTTCAATATTGTGCATCATGACAGAAATTTTAATGCTACTTCTGAAAATTTGGTAGTGTTGGGGTCAATATTTAGAGATTGCATCGTTTCACCTTATTTTGAGTACAATGTTGAAGTGTTAACTAGGCCAGCTATCCCTGACAACATCAAGCATTGGCAAGTGTTTAATGATGATGCTCAAGTGCAAAGGTTCTTACAAAATCAAGGTGAGTTTGTAGATCAAAATATTAATTAGGAACCAATGGTATGTGTGACTAAAGGAAGAGAGACTTTGTTTGGAAAGGATATTATCCAATTGGAAACTAATACCATTCCTAGAGGTCTTGTTGCACTTGAGTCCAATTTTGACAATGCTGATTACATCATCAATAGAAAAAAATATTCCTCAAGGGATGTGGAAGAGCATAACTGGGGAACAAAGGAAAAACCAAAGAATATTTGGTTTGGGAGTGGTTTAAACAAGGAATAAAAATAGTCCTACCTCCAATTGTTGAAACAATATCAAGACTATTTTTCCTGGTCATATTCTGAGTTGAAAGCATATAGAGAAGACTTATTCCAACATGAGATCCCTCTTGAGAAAGGTGCCAAACCATTTAGACAGAAGCAAAGGCCAATTAATCCACTCCTCTCCATGAAAATGCAAGATGAATTGAAGAAACTGAAGGAGGGAGGGATCATTCAGCCCACAAGGTATTCATCTTGGGTTGTAAACCTTGTGCTAGTCAGAAAGAAAAATGGAGATATCAAACTTTGTGTAGACTTCAAAAATCTGAATAGAGATTCATTGAAAGATAATTATCCTTTTCCAAACATGGAAAACATGTTGCATTTAGTGACTGGATTTGAATTGTTGTCCACCTTGGATGGTTTCTCTGGCTACAATCAAGTTATTGTCAAGGAGTCAGAAATATTTAAAACTGCCTTTACCACTCCTTGGGGAACATATGTTTATGTGAGAATGCCTTTTCATCTCATGAATGTTGGAGCTACTTTTCAAAGAGAAATGGATGTTACTTTTTCTGGTTACATAAATGATTTCATTGTAGTTTATCAGGATGAGGTGACTATTTTTTCAAGGAGCGAAAGGATCACTTGCGGTATTTGGAAAGAATGTTGATCAAATGTAGAGAATATGTAATTTCCCTTAATCTAAAGAAGTGTCATTTTGGGGTGCAAAAGGCCAAGCTGCTTGGTCATATTGTTTCAAAGGCTGGTGTCATGATTGACCCTGAGAGGGTAGAAGCAATCAACAAAGTTCCAATTCTAAGAACAATGAGGGTATCTAATCCTTCTTTGGGTAGATCAACTTCATTAGAAGGTTTGTGTCGATTTTTCTGAATTGACTCTTCCTATTACATGCATGTTAAAAAGGACCAAGTTATCAAGTGGGAGGAGGTTGCTATTTAGGATTTTGAAGGAATCAAAGAAGCACTTAAACATCCACTGTCTTGGTAGCTTCGAATTACAAGAAGCCTTTCCAAATCTTCTCCTTTACTTATGAAAATACTACTACATCTATTTTTCTCCAAAAGGATGAAGATGAGGCCGAGAGGCCTATTTCCTTCTTCAAAGCAAGGCTTTACAAGATGCTTGAGTTAAAGTATATAATCATGGAAAAACAAGCATTTTCCTTCGTGAAAGTAACAAAGGTCTTCAGGTCTTATATCTTAAGTTCAAAAGTCGTTGCTTATGTTCCCTACACCATAGTAAAAGACATCTTATCAAAGATGGAGATCTCAAGCAAAATATGTATATGGGTGAAAAAACTATAGGAGTATGATATGGACATCCAAACCACAAAGTTGGTAAGAGGTTTTGGTCTTGCTAAGCTCATGGTTGAGAGTAACTTGCAGACTATGGAAGTGAATGAAGTAGAAGAAGGGGCAAATGTTATTGAGAAATTGGTAAGTTATGAGTGGTACAAGGATATAATATTTTACCTCAGACACCTATCCTATCCTGATCATTTGAATAAAAATTAGAAAAGAGCCCTCAAGTTGGCTTCTCAAAAATACATCATCACTAACTTTGGGCTGGCTTGGAAGAACCCTGAAGGTGTCCTCTTGAAATGTGTAACTGAAGATGAAGCTCCCAAAATAGTTTCTAATTTCCATGGGGGAGTTTGTGGAGGACACTTTTTTGGAAGGGTTATAACACACAAAGTTTTGAGAGTTGGTTATTGGTGGCCTACTCTCTTCAAAGATGCATCCATGCTAATTAGAACATGTGAAAGATGCCAGCATTTCTCTGGAAGAATGAAAGCTTTAGGTTCCCTTCCTTTATAGCTTGTATCAATTGAAGCTCCTTTCAAACAATGGGGATGGAATTCATTGGTGAGATTTCAGACCCTTCTAGTGCTGGACATAGGTGGATTCTTGTAGCCACAGATTTCTTCACTAAGTGGGTGGAAGCAATCCCCACTAAAAAAACACACCAAGTTGTTATGGAATTCTTTTTGAATCACATCATATGTAGATTTGGTGTGCCAGTAAAGATTGTTACTAATAATGCCATGTGTTTTAGAGCTAAACCCTTGATGGAAATGTGCAAGGAGTATGGAACCAATCTGACTTATGCTTCAAATTATAACCCTCAAGGAAATGGACAAGCTGAGTCCAACAATAAGAACTTGTTGAAGATCATTAGGAGAACCTTGGAGTTGAACAAGAGAAAATGGGGTGAACAACTAAAATTTGCAGTTTGGGTTGATAGAATCACTACCAAAAGAGCTACTGGTAAGAGCCCATTTGAGTTAGTGTATGGAACTCAAGCTCTGCTGCCCTTACATCTGTAATTATCTTCATTTCAGTTTGTTCAACAACTTGAAGATCAAGAGGTCAGTCCATATGAAGCAAGGATTAATCATATTGTAGAGCTGGATGAAGAAAGAAGAGCATCCCACCAAAGGCATGTCGATTTAGAGAGAAGTTGAAGAGGTTGTTTGACAAG
Source organism: Taxus wallichiana var. yunnanensis (assembly GCA_018340775.1). NCBI lineage: Eukaryota > Viridiplantae > Streptophyta > Pinopsida > Cupressales > Taxaceae > Taxus > Taxus wallichiana. The sequence goes on along the minus strand of CM031236.1, from coordinate 227,832,665 downwards.
AAGGTCACTCTTAGGGCCTTCAATATTGGAGATCTAGTTTTGTTGTGGGATAGCAGAAATGAAGATAAGGGAAAACATGGTAAATTTGATGCATTATGGATGGGCCCTTACTCCATTGATATCGAATTGGTGAAAATACCTTTTTTCTCAAGGACTTAGAATGGGAATTACTTGAACTACCTGTTAATGGCAGACATCTGAAGAATTTCTTGGATTAACCCCCAAATTTGAGGTATGCACCAACTTGTACAGTGTGTGGTGTTTGGATTTTGCTTTGTTTTTGGTGTTTTTTCGGTTTGTGGTTTGCTTTAGTGTGTGACAACCATTTTTGTCGATTTCTCAGCTGGTTTTTGGTGGCTTTGGCTCATGACTCCATTTGCCCAATGAATTATTTTGGCACTTGGTCTACTTTTGTTCTTATAGCACTCATTGGGAGTGCCCATCCCTGAGAAGGAGCTGATGTTGGTGCCCATTTTGATCCTCTACCATTTTGCCCTAATTTTCCTTTAGTTTGCATGCTCTGGAACATTTTTTCTCTTAAATTGGTGGTCTAGCAACTTTTCCCTCTAGATTGAATGCCTTGAAATGCTCATAAACTTATTGTTTTCCCCAATTTGAAAGAAATATGCATGTATGCCCTATTTTGTGCCCTAATTTTTCCCATTTCAAATGCCTTTGCTATTTTTCCATTTTTTCCAATCATGGATGCTTGAGAATGATCGATTTATGCTTGTTTTCCTTTGAAAATCTATCCCCATGATCGAAAAATTCTTGGAATCATGATTCATCTGGATTTGTTTCGAGGTTTTTCCCATCCTTAGTGAAAAAATCAAATTCTGGGGCATCCTTGGCATTTTTCTATGTTTTGACGATTAGACGAGCGTCATTTGCCCATCAAATTCATCTTCAGTGTCCTAGGGCATCACTGGCAATTTCTGCATTGATTGACGGTCATACGGGTGTCCTTTTCCCATCAAATTTAAGCTCAAGCATCTCCTCATATGTGGCCATTTGTGGTTGGACAAGATTTGACGGGTCTACTTGAAAGACTTAACATTTTTGGTTTTGAAAATTTTTACAAATTTCTCCCGCATGTCCCAGAGGAGGTACATGTGTCACAAGTAGAGTGAAGGTAGATGGGTGGGTCTTTTTGTGCCTTAAGGAATTTTGGAAAATGAGTTAAAGTACAAATAAAATGCCTAAGGCCGCATCCAATCAGGGGAGGACACGTGGCAGCTTCATAGCATAGGTCCTCGGTGAATCGAGGAGGAGGACACGTTTCATGTTCTCATCAAGAGTGGGTCGGCGGGCCACCGAAGGAAAAAGGGAAATATTTCCTTTTTGGAAAAATGAGTTAGAGTGAAAAATTGAAGCAATGGCCCGCAATGAATCAGTGATAGACACGTGTCAGGGATAGAATAAAAGGCCGCGGGTCCATCGGGCCAGTTAGGAGAGGACACGTGGCGGCATTAAAGTACACAGCGAGTTGGTGGGCCGCTGGAGGAAAAAGAGAAATTTTTCCTTTTTGGAGAAATAAGTTAGAGTGATGATTTGAAATGTGGCTCCGTAATGAAACAGAGGGAGACACATGGCAGGGAAAGAATCGGAGGCGCGGGTCCGTGGAGGAAATGTTGAAAATTTTCCTTTGGTAAAAAGGAGTTAAAGTACGAAGTCAGAGCACTTCCCCTCAGCTAATCATATGAGGACATGTGTCTTGTAGGAGGGCAGACCCGTGGAGATTTTTGGAAAAAATTTCCTTTTTCCAAAAAGGTGGAAATGTGTAGAATTGAGCCGTGATTCCAATGGGACCCACCTTGTGCCACGTGTTAGCACTAAATCTCAAGCGAGATGGGCAGAGAAAAATGTCAAATTTTTAGATTATTCCAAAAGTGTTAAAATGTCAAAAATGATCCCAATCCCGTTTGCAATCACATTGCGACATGTGGAGGACTCAAATTGAAGGGAGAAAGGCGGATCAACGGTAATTGTGCATTTTTAGTTTGGCCGCCATTTGAGCTCTAGGAAGTGTGGAGATGTGTTTTTACATCAATATTCATTAGTTTTTAGCTAATTCATGTCATTTTGGCTTACATGATTCAAATTAATCAATTTGGGGTTTCAATTTGCAGATCCAAGGCATTTTTCAAATGAATTTTTACTTTGGTTTGTAAAAACGTGAACTACTAGATCCAAAGTTGCAGACTAAAAAATTGGGAAGGGATAAGGATAAAATGATGAAATGAGAGTGATCTACATGTGTGGGGAATGAAAAATGTTCCTCCATAATGGATAATGATGAAAATTTTGTAATGATTCACCTTTTGAAAGAACAACTAGTAACTTTTTGCGAGTCTGTTAGATGTCATTTTCCAAAAATATTGCAAAGCAAAGGTGCTCTGAATATTCCGCTTTTGGAGGGAAGATTTGAGAGGAAAAGATCAATTGTAATGAAAAGATATATATCGCATGATTTTTTCATGCAAATGGTTGGAGAAATTTAGAATTTCACGGGAAAATCTAGGAAGAAGCCCATTCTTTGAGAAACCACCTGAGAACCATTTCTAATTCCTTTTTTTGCATCAGATTTGCATCATGTTGAGTTGGTTTTAGTTGTAAAGCTATCAACAAGCTCGAGATTGTTCTTGAAACATTCCCCTACTGATAAATTTGATCATTTCTGGATTATTTTTTGTTGTCTCTTGGGAGAATTTTCATACACTTATGTTTCAGAATGTTTTCAATTTATGTTTCTTGCTTATGTTGCAATCTTGTGTCTAAAATATTTCTTGATCATACATGGTCTCATTTCTTTTGATAGTTTAGTGGCATATGTAATATCACATTTAGAATAGATTTCATCTGATAAAGAGATAAACAAATTTAAAATCACTTTACCTTCCTTGAATTCAGAGATTGTTTGTAAACCTTTGGGTGCACCTTAGGTCATGATAAAATAGAGATTTCTAGATACTTTGTTGGTTCATCTGCTTCAAGATTTTGTGGCAGGTTATGAAATATTGTGTGGAAGAGTGCAAATCTGGGCCTCCATTTGGTGCTTATATCCTGTTGAAGGATTACCTTAACCCCTTTGAATCATTCGATGTTTAGGTCTTACAAGTGTTTTAGAAAGGTCCTCAAAGAATTTAGCAAATTCTAGTTAGTATTGTCTAAGATCTCCCACCAAAAATCATTCTAAACAACTAATCATACCCCATACTACCCCTCGCTTCGACTGTATACCCACGAGAAGATCAAAATCCATTTTCTAAAGTATGCGAGAACAAATCAAGATTTCAAAATGTCTTTAGTAACCCTTGCCTTGCATTGAAATTATCTCCATAATCTGGAAGTGACAACTTACGAAAGTCGATTTGGAGTGTTGATCATATTTTCGCAAGGCCCTTTTATACTATTTGTACAAATTGAGGGATATCTTCATCTCCTTCACCATTTGAGGGTTACAAAATAGGTCCTCTTACCTTGGTTGAAAGGCACAACCTAAAACAGTTAAGACAAGATCAAGTCCTATTTGAGTGCTATCCATCTCTCCACATATTTGAGTGTCGGTTAGATCACATCTCTCGACTACAAAATGACACACATCATGATATATCTATTTTAAAGCTTCATGCCATATCTTTGATGCTGCTTAGACCTAAAAGGAGAAGAAATTTTTGTATCAACACATCTATCAAAGAATAAACAACCTTCATTAGAGGCATGTATCAAAACTGTTATACATCAAAAATGCCTTCATCTGAGGCGTACAAAAGATGATACATCTATCAAAGAATAAAGGCCTTCATCAAGAGGCATATATGTCAATACAATACAATCAAGGCTGACTCGAGCCCTCAGAGGGGGTGGCTAGTCTGTCTTGCGGTGGTGGCATAGCAAGAACATTGCTAAGTCACCTTAGATGTCCTCATGGCTGCTCCACTGAGGCTTGAGGCCTCTCCATCTAGTCCCTCTACTAGACTAGTGGTTATGGGAAGGTGCCCGTCACTTAGCCAAAACTGCCTCAAAATATAAAGATCAATAATGAGAGGCTCTGCCCTCGGTTGTAGCTAGATCTCTGTGTGTTTGGGCCGTCACTGCGGTACCATCTGTGCGTCGGTAAGACGTTATCTCTACTAAAACTCGGGAAAGCTCAGCCTAGCCCACTATGCATTGTGCTCTGAGCCTATCTCACTCTAATATCATGGGCTACAGCTGGGCCTGCGTCTGCTGATATAGGCTCGTCATCCGAGGCATCTGCGAGGCCATCTGTTGTATCTACTGAAAGTGGACAACACTATCACCTCCCAGCCCTGCCAGGCCCGAGCCTCGATCTTGCTCTGCTTGAATCTATAAAAATATGAGTCCGATCTTGATCTCACTTGGCGATCACTAGCACACTCGGGCGTAGACCTCATCTCTCTCTAATCTTACCTGGTCTCTCTCTGCTAGAGCTTACTTCATGCTGCTATAGGGTGGCTATCTATGCCACTGGCTGTGCCACCAAGACCGGTCCCTGTGGTGCTCTGGATGACTAACCCTGCTCTAGAACTCGGGGCCCGTAAGGTGTGCGGATGCCTATCCTATACCCTGCACCTCGGTCCATGTACACAGTTTTCGACGATACCCTACTCATCATGGGGTAATCCATCAAATGGATCCTTTAGGTCACGGCTTGCTGCACCCTCTCTTTGATCACCACCATGCCAAATATCTCTCGGTGGTCTGGCACCTGCTACCTAGGCCTCCTTTGGGATAGTTAGACGTCGGGGTAAAATAATCACATACCACATCCAATAATCCGTGGTAGTCCCTGGATATCTAGTCTGTAGCACTGGGTCCCATACCTGTGGGGCCACTTGTAAGAAGCTGTCCCTAGCTCGGGTCACCTGTATATGCGGCCCCATGGTCTGCCTCTCCAAGTCTCTATGGGCATACCATATGTTGGGCTGCGGAACCCCCTGTACCATGCCTAGCTGTCGCTGACATCTATCAACCATGTATAGCTCGATGATATAGCTCACTTGCCAAGGAGAAAATGATCTACTATGCAAACACTAAGCTCTACGGTATCCTCTAGCCACTGAATGTGCCTGTAGGGTCTCCATATGATATATCAAACTCTTGCCGCACTGTATAAGCTATCGAGGTGGCCTCGTACATCACCACCTTCAAAACCCACACCATGTAAGACAGGTTCTTCTATACCTCAAACATGAAGAGTGCCCACGGGGCACCCAATAGCAATGTAGTCCCATGACCAAATCTGTAGTAGAGGCGGGCCCCACCGTCTTCTGATGGTGGTAAGTAATAAGATGTAAGTCCTAGTACAAGTGCGCTAGTATACACTGTCCCCGTAGTAGTGCTCCCCACTAAAGATCCCCTACACCAATGTCATCAACCCTCGTGGAAAAGACGTCCCAGTCTTATCAGTGAGTAAAAACCCACTAATAAGTGCCATAACATATAGAGGCCCTTCTGTAGTGTAGGGTTAGCGATGCACTTGTGGAATGTAATAGTCATACCATGTCATGAGGTATGTCATCTCGATCAAATAAATCCCAGATAACTACCTTGATCTTCGGACATCAAGTGTACTCAATCTTTGTACCCAGGATGGGCATGTGGAGAATCCGCCACACATCCTCCAAAGTAATAGTCATCTCTCCCATAGGGAGTCGGAAGCACTGACTCTCACTGTGCCACCACTCGGCTAGTGCAGTAAGTAGACCATGGTCCAGTGTGATGGAAGGCATCCGAGACACGGGCCTAGGCCCACTGCCTCCAGAAGAATGGCTACTACGCGATGATCTTGCCGACACATGATCCTCTCCATCTTGGTGATCTAGAATGATGCTCCCATGTCTCGAAGAAATGGTAATTATCTCTGTAAAAATCAATCCACTCGTCAATCAATAAAATTTCTTCTAAATATATATATATATATATATATATATATATATATATATATATATATATATATATATTTAGGAGTTAACCCAAAAATCCTAAATTTTCTTCTAAATGCCATCTTTTTGGAATTTTCTTATCTATCCTCCATCGAATGGTGCACCCGCATTCCCTTTCAGCGTGTGTGCCCTCCTTTTGGTGTATACACGTGCATGCAATTGTCTTAGGGTGATTGCGCCATCAATCGGTCGTATCTCTGCGCATGCCTCGTGTGCATAAACCCTATGTGTGTGCACTATCCTTTTAGTGTGTGTGTGCGCTACCCTTTTAATATGTGTGCATGCACACACATATGTGGCACATGCACGTGCGTGTGTGTGTGTGTGTGTGTGTGTGTGTGTGTGTGTGTGTGTGTGTTTGAGTGTACATGTGCATGCGCGCATCTACCCTAAGGTGCCTATGCCCCTAATGAGACACCTACGCCACCTTTAGCACACTTTGTGCCTATGCACATGTGCGCCCAACATGACTCCTAACCTAATTTATAATTCTAGGGAATTAATTGCAAAATTTGACAAGAATGGTTTGAGTACTCACAAAGACGCCATCGTCGGCGTGCCGCTAGTACCCTCGGACTATGTCGGGACGTCTTAATCGGCCTCCTACGATCACCATCGTCCTCGTCGCCGCAGAGCCTTGCAAAGTAAAAATCGGTGGTGGTTAGTAAGAAATGAATTGGTTGCGGTGATTTACCCCTCCCAGGTGGGGTATATCAACCTCTTTTTCACCACCGTGAGCGCACAGGCTCATTTTGACGACCATTTTCTCCTTTGTTCACCGTTGAATAATTATTTTTCTTTTATTTTTCACCGTCTTTGGGGCATTTTTTCCATCTAGTACCTCTTTCTTCTCCCTTGGACAATTTTATTTCTCTAAGTGATTTTTCTTCTTAAGTAAATAATTATTTTTTTTAAAATAATTATTTTATTAATTTTCCACTATACAGGGACATTATTTGTCACTTGTTGCTTCTTTCTTCCACTTGGGGCATTTTCTGTTGCACCTAGGCTCTTCATTATATTTCTTCTATTTTCTTCTATTGTCCACCGCATTTCGAAAACAGAAAACCAAAAATATATATATCACTTCAAAAATCCAAAAATTCAAAAATAGGGAAATTTTTTTCACAAAATCCTAAAAAGTAAAAAACCTACAAAAATAGGTAACCTGCTTATTATGGCTGAAACTTGTGTCTTGCGCATGGTATTCTCTCCATATCCTACTGGTTTGTTTCACATCTTCCCAATTAATATGACTCGCGGATCACCGGATTCACAACCATTCACAAAGCTAGCTACTTGCTTTGTCTGTACTCTGGGGCACATTTTGTTGCCTTGGTGTTGTTTCGTTGTGCATAAATATTTTTACTTGGACCCACTATCTATTATCATTTCCCCTTGCATATATCCTTACTTAGGGCATCATTTTTAACCCTTTTTGTCAATCACGAACATGTGTATCTCTTTAGCTTGATAACAAAACATTTGTACAAATATATTGACTAGTGTTGGGTGGGATATGTGAATTCGTACTTATTTTCCCTGTTAAATGAGCTTGTTTCATTCTCATATTACATTTCATTGTTGTATGTTGCATGGAGTTGGTGTTTTCAGCAATGGAAAATCATTCGTAGTATGGATTTTCATGTCATTCTACTTTTTTCATATGCTTATATTTATCATAAAGACCGATGACGTAGATCTTTTAGCAATATGATGATACTAAAGGTATTCCAATGCAAAGGCTAGAGGCTAATTTCTTCTCTCCACTTATCCATATTTCTACTACATTACTTTCCTCTCACCACTATTCTTCTGCTTCACCTGGGGCATTCTACCCCTGCTCATTCTCCTATCTATTTATCACCTTTTCGATCGTCGATTGTCTTCCTTCATCACCCCTTCAACACTCGAGGGGGAATCTCTCCCTCTTACTAATTTTTCTTTTATCCCTTCAAATTTCACCCATCTATTATCTTTGAAGTGGCGTCGTTTATGCCACCCCAAAGAGGGGAAAATGTAGACACCCATCATTACGCCCGAGCAATTTAAATACTTGAATTGCGTTAATTATCTCCTTTCCCAAAAATTGGCGACATATCGCCAAAAGGGCTCATCTTCTCTCTTATCATCATTAATTAATTACACCGCACTAATTAATTAAATCACCTATCCAACAAATATCCTAATTAACAACCTTCATTAATTAACCTCCCTACTATCTAGACTAATTAATTATTATTAATTAATTAGCATCCCCTTTCATTTAACCAATAAATCAATATTCAATTGATTTAATCCCCTTCTATAGTCTAAATCATGCTAATATTCCTCTAAAAGCTTTTATAAGCTTGCACATCTATTAATTAAATCACCTTGATTAATTAAAAGGCCCCCTTTATCCACATGAGTCACTAAAGGACAAACAAACCCTCCTAAAGTTAACTCAACCCTATCTAAACCCCCCTTATCCACAACTAACTCAACATCCCTATTATCCCACATGCAAAGGGATGTAGTGATTCCTTTATCCATTGGGCTATATAAAGAGCCCTCCTCCTACCTTTACACTTACACCTAAATTCCTTGAGAAGACAAAAGCAAAGCACATAGCAAATAGACTAAAAGATTTCCTTTGTTATTCTTGAGAATTCACCACTTGAAGAGTTAAGCCTCTTTTTCTAGCCAAAGTGCTTGGGTCATATGGGAGGTGTCAAAAGGGTCTTGTAGCCCAACTTTGATAAGCTCTCATTCCTAGGTTCTTGGATATCAAAAACAACCATTTTGATTTCCATGGAGCCTACATAGGTCCATTTAATTTTGTTGTTAATCAAAAGAGTAGAGGTTCTTGACAAATTTTCATGCTTAGTTTGATTTATGCTTTGAAGTTTTAAATGCAAATAATGTTATTTATCTAACCTTATTTAGCTCTTATCTTGATGGTGCTTTAGACTTTGCTTTAACTTTGTTAATTAAAGACTACTAGGTGTTAGTTTTTATTTTCATTAACTTAGTTGAACAAACTATGCACACAAGAGGGGATGACTATTTGGAAGGGAAAAGGGTAGAAGAACTGAGATGAGGTGGAAGATCAGGGGATGGAGAAGAGAAACTAACACTTGGGGTAGAAATTGAGGGGCTTGACTCTTGATCATGCTGAAATGATAAAGATTGAGGAAGAGAAAATGAAGAGCTAAGAGGTGGTGGACTTACCTATTGACAAGGTTATCTCACACTTTGCTCATAAGCCTCAATGTCCTCAATCCACTTTGTGTAAGTTGAGGCAACACTTCAACCATGAAGCCAAGCTTCTCCTGAGGGTTGTAATGTCTTGGAAAAGGGCCTTCCCATGGACAAGGTTCCCTATAACCAATCTTGAATGCCTTCATTTTTGCTATGCCCCTTGATTGAACCATGTCAGCCTCCATTTTTAAAATTTTCTCCAATAAACCAACATTCTCCACATAGTTGTCACCATTGTATGGTCCCCTTGTTCTTGATAAGCTCCATGGCCAAACTGACTTTGACCCTACTCATATGGGTAAGCATAATGGTCCTGGATCTGATTATAATGCTGATTTGGAGGAGTTGGGAAATGCATTAGAGGTGGATTGCATTGTTGTAAGTGTGAGTTCCATGAAGGGAATGAAGTCATGATTGCACAACCTCATGGAATGGGAGAAAATGAAAGAGATGGAAAAATAAAATGGATGAAAATGAGTGGAAATGGATGGAAAAGGTCTGCGACTCGAGTTTTGGATTACATTAAGGTATCAACAACAAAACAATTACACCAAGAATAAAGAGATGACAAAACTAACAAATAGATTTGTTAAAAACTTTTAAAGCAACTCTGAGGGCCTGATGGAGCTTCAGTGACAATAGAAATAGTGGGGTCCTAGTTTGAAGCTTTAATTTTTGGTAATCTTGTTGTTCTTCCATGTAGAGGCTGAAATGCCACTAGAGTCACAAATCGGCATATGTGGACTTGCATGAGATCTAGAATGGCACTGTGCATGGCCAGATAGTTGTTGTGTTTTTCCTCAAGGTCTTTGAGCTTAGATTCTAGAGTGGCAATTTCCTCTTTGAGGCTAGGGATAGGATCAGGAGCTTGTTCCTTAACAACAGACTTAAGAAGAAAGTCCACATTGTCCTCGAGGGTTTTCATAATCTCAGCTTGCATGATAAATTTCTTCTCCAAAATAGAGGAGATGTCTTGTTCCATGGCAGGAAGAACAGTGGGGATATCCTCCACAAAAATTTCTTTACCCTTCTAGCCAATGTCAAGAATTTCCTTATCTTTCCTACTACTACAAAGGATCCTTTTAGGAGGTGGCTCAGAGGAAAAGTCACAGTACATGGGGTTTTTAGCTGCCCTCAAGTGTGACATAACGAACCATCATTCGGTGACCTCATCAAAAGGCTGTGGGATAGAGGAAACTAAAATGCCTTCCTTCTTGATATCAATTCTTTCTCCTTCGTCCAGAAAGACCTTTTCATCTACTTATCAAATTTATTCCTGAAGAATTTGTTTCCATCCATGCTTAAGCCAGTGATAAATGAGATAAAATCCTTAGTGATATTAAAATCTCTATCTCTGAAAGTAATGGTTCGGTCTTTCCAATTCTCCACAAACTATAATGAAATGTACTAGTCGTGCCCTTTAATTCTTTGGATGAAATCTATGAAACCCCAATGTCGTGCCCTTTATTAATTTTAATTTTTTAATTTGTTTTTATGATTTTTATTAATTTTTTTAAATTTTAAATTTTAATTATTTACTAATATTTTATTTTAATTCCTTTTTATATTTTATATTTTATATTTTTTGGTTTTTATGTTTTTAATTCTTAATAATTTTTTAATTTCTATGAATTTTTAATTATTTAATTTTTTTAATTGATTTTAGATTTAGATTTGAATTAATTTTTGATATTTTAAATTTTTAATGAATTTTGAATTTTAATCAATTTTTAAAATTAATTTTTAATGACTTTTTAATTTTAAATTAATGTTTAATTTTTGGTAATTTTTAATTTTTATTATTTTTTTGGATTTTGGATTTTGGATTTATTTCTATTTTGTATTACTTTTTAATATTTTTAATTATTTACTATTTTTAATTTTAATTGCTTTTTTAATTTTAAATTTTAATTAATTTTTTAATTTTTTTGTTTATATATATTTAACATTTTTATTTTTTATTTTTAATGACTTTTTATTTTTAATTTCAAATTATATTTTTATATTTTTAATTTATAAAATGTTAAATACTTTAAATTTTAATTAATTTTTGGTAATTTTTAATTTGGTTTTATTTTGATTTTTGATTTATTTCTATTTTAAATTAATTTTTAATTTTAATTAATTATATTTTTAATTTTTTAAAGATTAATTTTGTTAAAATAAATTGTAACTAACAAGCTTATTGGCCTATTAATAGCACTAAAGGTGTTCTATTTTTAGAAATTGGTAAAAGTTGAGGGTTTTGAAAGGACCCACATCCTCAAAATGAACCCCTCAAGGCCGGATAGAACATTTAAGCATAACAAAGAGGAATCCCTAGACTATAAAGGGGAACATCAAAAGAGAAACAAGAAGTGAGAATAAAAAAGAAGACTGCAACACTCATTGAATCATTGTAACCAAATTACCTTGTAAAATCCCTTACATTGGATCTTAGATTCATAGAAAAAGCATTTTTTTTGTTTGATGGTAGTCCATTCATCAATCCTATTAGGATCCACATTTTCATGTGAGTGAGTTGGAGGTCAAATCATAGAAGAAGCCAAACTACCCGAATTGGCCTTCTCTGCAGTGGAACCGGTAACAACACCATTAGTAGCAGCATCTGGAATTAGTGTCGGCACCTTATCCACCAAAACTATTGCAACCTTCTCCTCAATAGGTGTAACCCGTGAGTTTGGAATGGATTCCTTATCAGAACCCTCCTTAGTGTCAGAAGCTGACTCTGGTTCCACATCAATAAATAATAGATCTTGATGAGAGTCCTTCCACCAAGAAACCTTTTCCTTCTTAGTTTTCTACTTCACCATCTGAAAATCGGAAGCAAGATGTCCAAGGTTAAAACATTTTCTACATCTGAAGGGAAATCCTTCGTAATCAAGGGGTTGAGACCAAACCCTATCCAACACTTTAAGGTCAATTGAAGCAGGTAGATTGAGAGAAGTATCCAGATCCACCAATATCCGTGTAAAATTAGTGTGAGCATAAACATTTTTATTAGAATCGATGGATAAAAATTTACCAAAGCATTGCCAATAACAGTTAGGATTTCCTCTCCCCAAAACTTGCAACGATACATGGGGTAGACGATTCTAGACCGGTTTAACAGAGAAATAAGTTGTGAGTAGGTTGAAATTTGAGAACCAAGGTTTCATCAACAAGTGATGATTATGTGGTTCCCAGATATTAGAGAGGATGACATCATCCTCTACACTAAAAGCTTCTGATAAAAAAACCCCTTGCATAAGGGTAAATTTCAATCCTACCCAAACAATATGACACTATTTTGAAGAAATCCACAAGTGAAGAAGTGGGAGGCCTAGCCGAGTCCATTGAAGTGGCATATCAAACCATTGAGGAGAATAATTCCTCGATTATCAAACACGATTCCCCAAGAGTGACTCGAGGAGCAGAGACTTGGTAGATAGAGGGTTTGGAAAATGAAGAAGTGGAAGAAACAACATAAGAGCTCTTCCCAACAATCTCATCGAGATCACCTTTTCAAAAGGAAGAAAAGAGGGGAAAATTGGTCCCATGCTGCCATTTGTCATCCCAGATTACCACAACAAAGAAGATCCCGAGGGGCTTGAACGTCCGATGCCACCTAAGGAGATCTGCCACCAAAACCTACCAAATGACCATCAAAGCTAGAGACCGGTGTAAAGAGACAGAGAGAAACCTACGCCACCTTCATCTAAGAAAAAGAGGGAGCTGAGATTAGTTTCTCCAAAATGTGTTTATGGTTCGGGGAAGCTTTCCAAAGCCCATCGTGCTTCTCCTACATACCTTTTTGGGATCCGCACCAAACATGCTATTGCTAGTCATTTCTAGATTGATTAATTCAATCCTCTTCTTCACATGAAACTCCCATCACATATCATCATGCAAGGAAATTTTTAGTAGTGAATATTCGCAATTAGGTGAATAGTAGGAATCTTGTAATATGAATTTGGCTATTTTTAATAACCATGTTTCACCAAAAAATCCTCAAATAATAATGTTTCCCATGCGAATAGATAAAGGATCTTGTAACACCTCAATTTAATTTCCCAAAAACCAAATATTTTTAACATCAGGTAATATTCATATTCAATCACATAAGTGAAATAAAGATTATTTAGAGCAATCAATTATCAAACTTGATTACTAGCTATTAGTTTAGTTTGATCCATATGATAACTCTTCTAGTGTATAAACCTTGTGCGATGAGAAGGGTTATTATTTTCTCCCTTCATTCCACTCATTAAGAGTAATCATAAAATCTTTAGTATGTTCAGGTTTACCTTTTTCAAGGTTGAGACAACTATGTTTCCATCCTTAAATGTCTACCATGAAAGTCAATCTTCATATTCTAGTATTTGACATATATAATTAAGGATACGGTGAACAGAAAATGCAATCATCCATTTGCATTACTTTGGCCAAAGTTTTCTCATTGTGCAAAAACAACGTATCTCGAGACCACACAAAGCCTAGAGATATAGTCTTCCGTCACTAAACATTTATCTTGACACAATTATCTAGATATTTTTTTATGAAGGTGAACATCTTAAGAAGGAGGAGGTGTTCTACCCAAGACCATCTCCATAAATGAAAAATATCCAAAACTTACTTAGGGTTATTACAAAAAAGGGAGAGACCACTGAATGGAATAATTTCCATTACGCCATCTTTTGATTTTTCGTAACTATCCTTAGTTAGTACTATGTCAAGGTATACGTTTGATGACATGAGATTATATTTAATCTACATCGTTATTAAGGTTTACTACCAAAGCCACCTTACATCTCACTAGTATTCTTTGTGAGTTGGGCTATTTCTAGTTAATTGAGTCTTGGTCATATGAGATTTGTTATGACTTATTAATTTCATTTAATTATGTTACCCATAACTTCTTAATTTAAATGTGTTATGCATTTAAATAATTTATTATCACTTATAGGCCAATTTTAATATGGATTATAGATTGCAAAGTAACTTAATTGACCTAGTTCATTAAACTAATATCTTATTTAGAGATGGAAGTAACTTTCATTCATAAGGTTTAATTTAACATTTCCTAAGGAAATAACGACTTAAGAATATTTGATTTTATGATAATCATACTCCCAAATTTTCCAAGTTAAGATTATATTCCAAGTTCATTGTCTTACTCATCCCGATATAAATTTTTAGATAACTTTGTAATTAATTGAAACCAATATTCATCCATTAAAGAAACATACTATGGATTCTTATTATTTTGTCTAGAATAACTAATCACCACTATATTTTGCTTTATACTATTATATACATAAACTTAATCGAATAAAGGATTTAGAATAAGTAATTAACTTATTATTTCTGTTAAGGTTCTAATGACCATTTATTAATTTATTCTATAAGCAGATTGTATATGTTATAGACATTAAGTATAAATGTAGACAAAGGCTACCTATACACATAGTAACATAAATAGGCCTTCATAATTTATTTAATACCAATTTTTTACAAGATTGTAAAACAACTTCTTGTTGTAAAATTTCATAATTACAACTTTACATCAGGGTCTTAAGCCCTTTTTCATTTAAGATTTCATCATGAAATCAAACATTACAACTAGAGGTTTATAATAAACAAGGATTCTTTATACATATATCCAAATGGTCATAATCTTCACAAGTATTATAATCAATATAGGTAATCACTTCATGGCTTCCTTATTTACATGTACAGTCATTAGAAGATAAAATATACACATGTCAATTCATAACAACTAACATGAGACAACCTCCATATTTTCTATATCATAACCGTTATAAAACGATAATAGCAGACAAGGGTTGACCTTGCAATTCATATTACTAATATTCAACCTATTCACTATTTGAAGTATCAATCAAAACATCATCATTTTATATCGTCAGTATTAATGAATTATAGTCAACATACCATGATAATCTTATATTATAATTTAAATAATTAGATCCATATTACCATAATTTCCTAATTTTAAACTTAGACCAGACAACATAATAACCACTATAATTCAAAATCATTTCCATACATTGGTAACTTTTAAACTCATTACCTAATGTAATATTTTACCCGCAACGCATTAGTATTCAAGATAAAGATCAATATGTAATAACTATTTTCAGTTGCTTCAAAACAAGTAAAGAACTATAATGTTCCTTACACTGTAATGGAACCAAATATCAAGAAAATAACTAACCATACCTCATTTATTTCCTCACATATTTTACAGAGGGAAAACACAATAAATGTTATATCGTAAATCCAATATCCTTTATCGCTTAGACCCTTTTGGGGTATTTCTTAAACTGCAATGTCACATGCCTATTTTTAACTTTCAATCAAATAGTTTGTTACCTTCAAGAATCTAAATCCAAATTAAAGAGCAATATTACCCATTAAAACACGATTAATGAAGTAATGAGTTTTGTTTTCATATCCTAAATAGCTATACAAACTGTAATAATGCCTCCTTTACCTTTGTAATCATCTTATTTCCAAATCAACAAATTCAAATACAGCTTAGTTGAGAGTTTTCTAAACTTATTTCCTTTACTCATAAATGTTTTAAAATCCCATAACCTTATGTTTTCACAAATATTCATACCCGGGTTCATGGTACAACTCCTTATACACAAACAACAGTTGAATAAAACAAATCATGACTACCCAATTTCCCTTCTAGTTTTAATCATCAAAAATGTGTTCATAGTCTGCATGCAAACAATATCTAATTCAAACCATCACATATATCAAATAATGCATACCCAGTTGTATAACTATTAACAGCTTAAGAAAAATGAAAAATACACAATTCGTTATTCAATCACAATCAAGAAAATAACCATACCCGAGTTCATACATCATTCACAATCGGAAAATAACACTACCTAGTTCATATTTCTTTGTCTAAATATGGAAACAACTAAACTCAGTTCATATTTATTTTCACGATCAAGTAAAATTACATGCTCGGTTTATAGTTTCACATACAAAGTGATATACCTTTATACAACGAATAACATAATCGTATATCCATATTTTTCATGCAACAAACCGAGAAAATAGTTAGTTCACAATGTGGAAATATAACTAACATGTAAAAAGAATAAGAGAAGATGCACATGCCTAGATTTCACATGCCTTAAATGAAATATGTTTTCTTCCTCCTGTAACCTTCTCCAATATCAAAAATGATAATAAAAATATCAAAAATATTATTTTTCCAAGAATTTTCACTTGTTTCTTAATTCACAATCATTTCCATGGCCGAAAAAAAGGCGCAGTGGAGGAGAAAACCCATTACCTCCATGACAAAAAGTAGAGTTTCCAAACATTGAAATGATCAAAGTGAGAGGGAAAAGGAAATAGATGTGACCTAATTAGGTTGGTTTCTCAGGGAAACTAATCATTCTCGAGAATTCTGGCCATACCATAAACTTCATAAACCCAAAACCCTTCAACCTTAATTACCTTGCCACATATTTCCTTATTGACTTCACATTATTTGCCATGTAAACCACACTTCATACTTTTCAAACTTTACTAGTTAATATTGCTCGAGCCTGACTCGCATAATACCTACCTTGGTTTAGGCTAATATTTCCAAAGTCCACATAGGTATACCTTTTAAAATTTATTCCTCTATTTAACAACATTTGTACACACACACACATGTTTATGCCTTCATTCAATAATGTTAACATATGCCACAACTTAATATCATTACCTTATATACCATTCATAAACAATTGTTAATTTACATGCCACAACATTTATATACACGGAACTTGAAGTGAAATCCGTGTAAAGGCTTAGGTGGTACCTTGACCAAACACTATTCAAACATTCAATGTAGTTGAGAATATATATATATATATATATATATATATATGTATGTATGTATATATATACATATATATATATATATATATATATATATGTATGTATGTATGTATATATATATATATGTATGTATATATATATATATATGTATGTATATATATATATATACATGTATGTATGTATATATATATATACATGTATGTATGTATATATATATACATATATATATATATATATATATATACATATATATATATACATATATATATATATATGTATATATATATACATACATACATGTATATATATATATATATATATACATACATATATATATATATATATATATACATACATATATATATATACACATATACATATATATATATACATATACATATATATATATATATATATATATATATATATATATATATATATATATATATATATATACATATATATATATATACATATATATATATATATATATATACATACATATATATATGTATATATATATATGCACTTTTATAAAACACTTATTACAAACCAAATGATCTTGTAAGTGATCAATCAAATTTTTATCATTACTCAATATATAATATCATATATGAAACAAAAATGCCAAAGGTCAAGCTAAGATTCATGGTTAATGAATTTATACAAATCATATGATAGTCTATTGATTGCTTAAAATATATTAATTTTTGAGACTAAAAAGAGTGGGATGTTACACACTCCCCTACAAGATTAATTGTTCCGATGCCATATTCATGTATTATAAGGATAAAATTTACCATTACAATAATCAACATTTCAAGAATAAAAATTTAATCAAGGTTAAGAAAATATTCATCTATAGAATTTTTTTAAAACTTGGTTAAACATGAAAGAAAGAGTAGTTTACAAGTCTTCCATATTTTCCCAAGTTGCACTTTATTCAGAGTATTGGTCCTATTGGACCTTACATTGTGTAGTCTCAGGATTTATTAGTTACATTTTGCATGTTTCCAATATTTTTATAGGTTCAATTGTGATGATTCTGGGATCTTGCACCTGCAATAAATCCCAATTTAATACTTGAGTAAGATCAACAACATACTTTTTCAGCAAGGATACATGGAATACATCGTGCATTTTAGAAAATGCATGAGGTAGAGCTAGCATATAGGCCATAAGACCTATAATTTCTTAAATTTCAAATGGTCCAAAAATGTAGGTGATAATTTGATAGATTTACCAAAAGTAATATATCTCTTTTTGGGTTTCACTCTCATAAATAATTTATCACCTACATTAAACTTCCTTTATATCATTTTTAGATCAACATAACTCTTTTCGTATTTTCTGCTTCCTTTAACCGTTCTTAGATAAGTTTCATTTGTTTCTCCATTTCAGTTACCATTTCAGGTCCCACAACTTCCCTATCTTCAACAATATCCTAGCTAATTGGTGTTTTAAACTTTCTGCCATGCAAGGCTTCAAAATGATCCATTTTTAGCGATGAGTGATAAGTATTATTATATAAAAATTCAACTAGAGGAATATATTATTCCCACTTGCATTGCTGATCCATGTAATACATCCTTAACATATCCTCTAAGACTTGATTTACCCTTTCATTATATCCATCGGTTTCTTGGTGGTAAGATGAAATGAAATTCAGTTTTTCCCAAGGCAACATTAAGTGTCTCACAACATCTAGAAATCATTCTAGGATATCTATATGATATGATCAACTCTAGTATTCCATGCAATCTAAATATTTTGTGAACAAATTATCTTCTTGCTAAGTACTACTAGTGAATGATCTTTCAAATTTCTAGGTATAAAGTATGCCACTTTAGTGAGCTTATCCACCACAACTAGATTTACATCATGTTTATTTTTTGACAGGAAGTCCTTGGATAAATTCCATGCTAATTACTTACCACTTATAATGTGGTATGATATGCGAATACATCAGTCTGTTGGATGAAAATGTTAAGCTTTAACCTTTTCACATTCTCAAAGAACGAGCTACATAATTTGTAATATCCTTTTTCATTCCTTTCCAAAATTATTGTTTCTTTAAGTGAGCTAACAATTTTATTACCCCCAGGATGATCTGAATAAGGTGCATCATGAAATTCATTAAGAACTTTAGTTCTTAACTCACTCCCTAAAGATACATATATTCTGTTGAAATAACACAAAATTCCATCATTTTCAACTTTGAAACCATCATACCTTTAAATCGGTAGGATTGTTTTCTAGTGTATTTTTACTTACTAATAATAATAATTTGATTGACATTGTTCTTTAACTTCATCTTTGAATTGAGTTCTTAAAGTTAAAATAACAGATATATGTTTCCTATGACTTAAGGCAACTGCGACTTGATTCTCTTTTCCATTTATATAAGTTATTTCAAAATAATACTGTGATAGAAATTCCAACCATCTACATTGTATTGCATTTAAATTTGGCTATGTAAAGATGTATTTCAGATCTTGATGGTCTATTTTTAATTTAAATGGTTTCCTAAGAGATAATTTCTCCGGACCATGATGCATGAAAAATAACAACAAAATCTAAATAATGAGGAGCATTATTTTGTTCATGTACTTTTAGTTTTCTAGTTTCAAATGATACTACATGCTCATTTTGAAGGACTCCTCCCAATCCTTCTCTTGAAGCATTTTTACAACTGTAAAAATAGCATTTGGATCTGGAACCTTTAAGATTGGATCGAAGATAAATTTGTCTTTAATAAGATGAAGGATTCTTCACACTTATTATCCCAAATAAATTTCTTGTTTTTCCTTTACAAGACATTGATTGGACTTGCCACTCTAGAGAAGTCCTTGAAAAACTTTCTACAAGAACCATCCGACCATGAAACTTCTAACTTCATGTACATCTTTAGGGGCTGGCCATCCCATAATAACCTTTATATTAGAAGGATCTACTGAAATTCCTTCTTTACCAATTATGTGACCCATATACTATACTTATTTTTAATGGAAAGTACATTTGTAGCACTTTCCATACAATTTATGTCTTCTTAAAATCGATAAGACTATTCTTAGATGTTTATAATGTTCCTCCATATTTTTGAATATATAAGTATATCATCAATGAATAATAAAAAAATTAATATAAGTATTCCCGAGAACACATAGTTTATTAAATTCATAAAGGGTGAAGGTGCATGATTAACAAAAATAAAGAGTTCTAGATGGCCTAAGTAGGTATATAAGGTATTAATTTTAATCTTGTTAGGAGGAATAAAAACCGTAAATGAACTAAACCAATATGAAATAAATGTAAATAAACTATTCTAGATGAAATGAAACCTAATGTGAAAGAGAAGAGTAAAGAAAAGACTCTAATGATAATATAAGAGTGTCATAGATATGGAAATAGAATCTAGAAGTGCAGTCAAACCCTTAGGGACCCTATAAATGGCATAACTAGATCTGTTTGAGATGACACAGTGTCGAGACTGGGCACCCTAGTTTGCAATCTGGGCAATTAGAACACTTTGTAAATCCTCGAATCGAATTTGGTACGGTTGATGAATGTCTCTGCGTACTTCATGTCTATCCCACTAGATTTGTTGGATGAATTCGAGAATGAACCATAATGTAAGGAGAAGTATCAAACCCTAGAAAAATAAAATATGCATATGAATGGGTTGGACTGACCTCAACCGCCAAGCTAGTGGACTTATCACTGAGCACTGCACTACATTATAGACCCTGATGTAGTTCTGCTGTGTATGTGTGTGTGTTGTTCCCTAGGTGATCTCGTGCCATTCAAACTTTGTGGAGTAATGAGAAATAATAGTTATAGAAATTTACATAGCATGTGTGCATGAAATAGCATAAAATCCCTCCCCCTATGAAGTGTGTGTGATGCATATCTCCTAGCTTGAATGCATGAAACTATGTGGATGCAAGTGATGCAATGGATGCAACCCTAGATGGAGTGATAGTAGTGATAAGATGTAATGACCTAGGACCCTCATTATGGTCTTATAACTTTATATTTATAGGGATCTCAAGCTTAATTTCATAATTAATCTCGATAAGGCCGACTGAGAAGAAGATAAGGATGACCAACAACTATAAGTGACCCAAAAAGAAGTGGAAGAGGTTGTGCATAGACCGAGGCATCTAGAATGGGACCAGGGTGCCTCGGGTTGCCAAGTAAAGTATAGGTGGTGCACCATGATTTCAGGATAGAATGTCAAAATTTCATGAAATGGGCTGATAAATATTAGGAAATACGTGAGAAAGAAAAATAAAAGATAAGAAAAAGATGGCCAAAAGGTGGGATTAATTAGTAATTTGTAGACTTGAGAACCTTCTAAATAGTAGTATAAGACCGGGCTAAATATTGTCTAAAGAGCAATATTTGTGTCTACATTTGCTCCCGCTTTTATGTTGGTGAGTGAAAAGCTCAATAACATAAAGTAGATAGAGATACGTACCTGATAACCATGTAGAGTGTCAAAGAATATGTGTCGATGGACTAGACCCAAGCATGGAATGAAAAAAAGAAAAATGTGGAGTGTGGATTCTAAAGATGAAAAATGTGTATAAAAAGTGATGAGAGTGAACCTAGGGCAAAACATATGTGTAAATTCTTGTGTGTGTGTAGTGTATTTACATGGTTAGTATGGAAAATACCATCACGGTGTGTTATCATTGTTACTATTTCTATAGTTGTTTCCCCCAATTTGACTACTTGTTTCTCATATGGAGGACCTGTAAGGAGAAAATGATCAAGTATTCAAATATGTATGTATGTAAAAATGTTGTGTAAAATATGAAAATGTAAAATACACTAGAATAGAAAGTGTAAATGAAAAATGGAACATGTGCACCTGATCCATGTCGAGAAAAAGGTGTAGAAGGATATCTTGTACTATTATAAGTTTTTTGGGTGATCTCACACCACCATGATGAAGAAGTGTAGGGAGGAAATGCTCTATGTACTTTAACTCTAACTTTTATGCTGTAATTTGTTGAAGAGATTTCTGTCTACTATCCTAGTTTTTTGGGTGATCTCGATGCCACTGGATGAGAAGTGTAGAGAGGCACACCCACTATAACCCCTGAGCCTGTAACCACTCTATAGAATTTTCGAAGGACACCATGTCCTGTTGAGGCCTTGTGTATGGAGTTTGTAGACTGGTCTGAACTCACTTGATATGTGTGAACTAGTGTAGATACATTATGTTAGTAGAAAACCCTCAATGATGCCCCCTCTTTGGGGGTGCATGCGATGACCCTGGAGGAGAATGCGGCCCAAAAGAAGACTAATTATACTCTAACCTATAGAAATCTACCCTACAGGGGGAAAGGGAAACACTTGGTAGATACCAAGGTGTGCAAAAAAGGGGATGGCTAGCCAATACAAGTGTTAGTCTGAACACATGCATGCAAAATATGACAAGTGTAAAATATGAAGACAATGTAAAAACTACAAAGAAATGTAGTGTAAACACATAAGAAAACAAACAAACCACACAAATTGGTTTCAAACATGGGACATCACTCACGATGTCGCAAGACATGCAAGACCATCATGTCCATAAAAATAGTCAAGTGTGCACATAAGCAAAGGTAAAATCCCACAAATAATGGCAAACAATGCAGATAAGTAAAAACAAACATGTAGTCTGGAAACATGTAGTCCTGCAAAAAAAGTGTTGCACATGGAACACCCATTAGCATGTTAGAGTGATAACCAATATGTCAAATGCATGTATAACAAGTAGTATAAGATGCTAAGTATAAAATGAAACAATAACACTGTATGAGATGAATGTGGATGCCCCCAGTGACCAATATAATAAGGGTAGAAGGTGAGCATCCATGCACGTTTAAATGTCCTATATCTGTGATCACACTAGAAAAAGGTGTGAACGCATGTGTGTATGATAATGACATATAATAAATCAATCTAACATGTGTAGTAGAATGAGCATGCAAAACACTAGTAAGCAAGAGTAAATGCTACTACCAAGACAATGGACTATGCCATGTATGGATGGATGGAATGGAATGCAATGGAATGATAGGAGCAATGTGCCCCAGTGTATGGAAGTGTATATAATGAGGTTCATTTTTTTCCCCTCAGTAGTCAAGAATGAATCATAAACGAGAGTGCATCATTGGGAAATGGTTGAGTAGTGTTGGTTGTATCTAACATGTTGCGATCAATATGTGTGTGGGATGGTGATGAAATATGACATGGGGAGAATATGTGTGTGAACCCTATAGCCAAAGCATATATCACGACTTTGTTGGATGAAGGAGTGATGATTTATCCCTAAGCATATATCACTATAAGGTAAATGGATGGGAATGTAACATATGAAAGATGTGTGTGGACCCTATGGCCTAAGCATATACCATGACTTGGTTGAATAGAAAAGTGATGATTTATCCCTAAGCATATATCACTATGGGATGAGTGGATGTGAATGAGACATATGGAAATATGTGTGTGGACCCTATAGCCTAAGCATATACCATTACTTGTTTGAATGGAATTGTGATGATTTATCCCTAAGCGTATATTACTACTGGATGGAAGAAGGTGATGATTTAGGCTATAGCGTATGTCACTATGAGATGGGTGATGAAACCAAATGGAGCGTAAATGAGTATACGTGGAGAATGGAAGGTGGTGGTGTAGCACTAAGCATGGAACACTATGTGATGAATAAGAAATGATGTGGTGATTTAGCCTAAAGCGTATACCACTAAGTGATGAGTAGGATAAATTACGAGGTAATAGAATGATGTAAAATAGGATAATAGAATGTGTGATGATAGGATTCGAGAGGATAATGAAGAAATTGATGACAAGAGTGGTGATTTAACCTAGGGTGTATACCACTAAGAGATCATTGAAGGTGTGATAATGTAATGGAATAATTTGGAGTTGAGAAAATGTAAGAGGAGAAGAGAATAACCAATGAGAGGATGTAATAGGATGATGTAGAAATGATGAAATGAGTGGTGATTTAACCTAAGGTGTATACTACTATGGTATGTGATGATGGTGTGTGGGTGAGGATATAGCCTAGAGCATCGGTCACTAGTCTGAGGAATGTGGTATGATGACATTTCACATGTAGGTAAGGTCCATTTGATTTGTACACCCTTGGCATTCAAGTGTGGATAGAGGAACTAAAGTGTGTCATAGGGTGGTGAGTGCATCATGTAGAAAATGCCACAGTATAAACGACCAAGTAAGGAGTAGGTTATGTAAATGTGTGGTGTAGGAAATGCAATGTAGAATGTGTAGTGTATGAAACATAAGAAAGGCACTAAGAGGTTTATATAGAAATGGCATATGTAAAAATGATAAATGGAACTAGATCCATATATAATGGAATCAAGTGTAGTATATAGAATGTATATGATGGATAAATGTGCTATGTAATGCAAGATGTGGATATAGGTGTAGATAGAATATGTAATGATGATAGGTAAAGCTAGACCCATAGATAATGTGACCTAGCATAAATAGAGAATGTAAGGATGAAATATGAAACTAGACTCATATATAATGATGACTAGTGTAGCGTGGGTGAGACATAAGGAATGCGAAGTAGAATGAGGATGTAGACTAAGATGATATAATGTAAGTGTGTAAGCCCTATAGTGCAGTGTGTGGGGTTTAGTGTAATGGTAATCCTCAAGACATTTGAGTGTGAATCAAAGCACAAGAGTGTGCATCATCAGGTAATGAAGGTGTGACATTACACAAGAGAGATAGAAAGGATGATGACCAAAATAAAAAAATATGTAAATGAAGACTGTATAAGTATGTGAGACTATAAGAGGGTGGGAGAATATAATGTGATGTGCCCTCCCAAACATGCATGCTAAAAGAGAAATTAACCAAAGGTCAAAGGAAAAATTCCTTTGACTGACACTTGAGATGATGTGAATGGAGGGCCATGGTCTACCAATGGGGATATAGTAGAGATGGCTGGTGCGGGTGAGTGGAATTGATATGCACACAAAGGATGACCTAATGACAAAAATTCTGTGTTAAACTCATAGGGGGAGATAGGGAATGCGATATTAGAGGTGGGTGTTGAGATGATGTGTGGGTAGGGCATGTTTGATGCTGATGAACTGGGTGTGCCCAAGGGGATGTACGTAGAAGAGGAGGAGGTTGGGTGTTGAATGAGAGGAGGCCTAATTATTGGATATCTCTAATAACATAGGATAACGTGTGATAAGAACCATATGATGACTTGAATGTGATGATAGTGACAAAATGGACGATCATGGGTGTGGATTAATCGCGAAGGAGGATATGAATGAGTAGGCGGTAATGTAAGGAGTTGGCGGTGAAGAAGGTGACCAAGAATGTGTTGTGGCATAGTGTTAGAGGGAAGAATAATGGGTGAAGGGAAAGGTAGAACTGGTGGATCAGGGAGGGGACCAGTAGGGGAGGTGGATGGAGTAGGAGTTGTAGGAGGAGTAGAAGCATGTTGAAGTTGCACAATCATGTAGCATGAAGAGATGTAATTGTGGCTTCCATGACTGACACTGAACTTGTAACACGTGTATAGCCTCCCATAGGTGTGTATTAGAAGAAGGACTATGAGAGTAATAATCATCAACTATCTCAGAGGAGAAAGAGCGTATTGTAGTAGGAGGTGAATCGGTGTTAACATAAGAGGGTAAGGGAGAAGGAAGGTCTTCTAGAGAATCATCAAGATAGGCATCAAAATTATACTATACAACATGAGATACTTGATAAGCAAGGGTATGTGGTTGGTTGTCTAGATAACCATGAATGCGTAAAATATGCATGACCATGACATATTGTTCGTTAGTAAAGGGAGGCAATGGGCAGCCCAAGGCATACCAAATAGTGAAGTTGGGTGAATAACAAGGAAAAAAATACTACAAATACACACATCACCAAATGGCATGGGAAAAGTGATATCAACATGATCAGGATCAGTGTCCCTATGATATAATCTAGCCAAGATTGGCCAAGATTTAGTTGAAAAAGTAGGAGGAGCACATGAAAGATGAATGACAAGGTGGAAAAACACGTGGGCCATATGCAACATCAAGAATGACTGAACCATGATACAGGTGGGGGTCATATAGAGGAGTATGAAGGTCATTAAAGTCAAACCCAAGTTAGAGGAGACCATCGTGGGAACATAGATAGTGGTTGTGCAGGATGTGTCAAGTGGTATGTGTTCCCAATAAGAATTATTTATGAAGAGAGTGCAAGTGAAAGGTGGGTGTACGAAGGAGGATAATGTTGGCGAAGAGGGGGGGAAGATCATGGATGATGAAGGTCCTTGGTATGGCACAATAGTGGTGGTAGGATCAAATGGTGGGGAAGAATCTATACTAAGCTCATGATAATAGCCATGAATGGCATCTCATAAAGAAAGGGAGATAGGGAGGAATGGGAAAAGTAACCAAGTATTGTGGGGTGGGTGTAGTGGATGGTATCGAAGTAACAATAGAAGTAGAAGGGACTAGATCAACCATGTAAACAAAGGAACTAGGGTAGATGGAGTTGGTTAAGGTGGATACATGATCATGGATGGAGAAGAAGGAGGTGTAGGGATAGATTCATTTATGTCCAAGGTGGGAGAGAGAATGATAGAATCAGGAGGAAGAGCTTGGACTTTGGTGATGATTTGAGCTAAAGTAGCAAGATTAATAGTGCATAAGTAGGAGGTAACAACATCCGCAATATAGCATGAGGATCCATCCCAGAAGATGGAAGTTCAATAAAGGAAGGAAAAGGGCTATAACAAGAAAGAAGTGGGAGTGTTGGTGAAAGTGTGGCCATGGCTATCAAATTGTAAAGTAACTAGAGGCTTAGAAGAAGAAGACTTTCTATGACTCTTACCCATGGTGGAAAGTGTAGATTCGGGACCCTAAAAGGTGTAAGAAGAGAGGTTGGGTTCACCAAAATGATTAACAAAAATAAAGAGTTCTAAATGGCCTAAGGGGATATCTAGGGTATTAATGTTAATCTAGTTAGGAGGACTAAAATGTTGTAAATGAACTAAAGTAGTATGAAATAAATGTAAATAAACTATTCTAGATGAAATGAAACCCTAATGTGTAAGAGAAGAGTAAAGAAAAGACTCACCGATAATGAAAGATTGTCGCATTGTCGTAGATCTGGAAATAGAATCTATAAGTGTACAACCAAATGCTTAGGGACCTACGAAGGGTAGATTTGGATTGTTTGATATGACACATGCACTTGGGAGTGTACAAGGGCACCTTAGGGCATCCTGGTCTCTATAATCTAGGTGCTCGAACACATGAAAATCCTCATAATCAATATGATATGGTCACTAAAATATATATGATTAATTCCTTTCACATGTCATCTGCTGGATTCGTCTAATGAACTAGAGAATGACCCGTAACGTGAGGAGAAGTATCAAACCCTAGAAAAATAAAATATGCATATGAATGGGTTTGACTGACCTCAACCGCCAAGCTAGTGGAATTATCACTGAGTGTTACACTACATTACGGACCTTGACTCATTGTATTTCGTGTGTGTGCATGTTGTGCTCTAGGTGCTCTCGTACCAGTCACACTTTGTGAAGTAGCAAGAAATAGTAGCTATAGAAATATAAGTTGCATGTGTGCATGGAATAGAATGGAATCCCTTCCCATATGAAATGTGTGATGTAGATCTCTTATCTTGAATGCATGGCACTATGCGGATGCAAGTGATGTAATGGATGAAGCCTTAGATGGAGTGATAGAAGTGAAAAGATTCCATGACCTAGGACCCTCATTATGGTCTTATAACCTTATATTTATAGGGCTCTCAAGCTTAATTTCATAATTAATCCCGATAAGGCCAATTGAGAAGAAGATAAAGATGATGAACAACTATAAGTGACCCAAAAATAAGTGGAAGAGGTTGTGCATAGACGAGACATCCAAAATGGGACCAACGCACCTCGGGGTGCCCCAAAGATAGGATAGGGCGCCCTAATTTCATGCTAGAATGTTGGAAAGGTCATGAAATGGGCTGATAGGTATTGAGAAATATAAAATAAAAGATAAGAAAAATGCATCTAAAAATTGTGATTAATTAGTACTTTGTACACTTGAGAACCTTCCAAATAGTAGTATAAGATCAAGGTTAAGTATTGTCTAATGTGTAATATTTGTGTCTATAGTGCATTAATGAGTTTGAATGGTAAAACCGTGAACTTGTAATGCCCATAACGTGTTCTAAAATTTGTTTTATGGATGTCATCATATTTAATTCTCAACTGATGGTATCCAAATCATAAATCAATCTTTGAATAGACCAAGGCACCTCTCATTTGATCAAAAAGATCATCAATTCTAGGAAAGGGATATCTATTTTTAATGATTTCCTTATTTAACATCGGTTGTCAATACACAATTGTAGAGATCCATCATTCTTCTTTACAAAGATTATTGGTGCTCCCTAAGGTGATACACTTGGGTGGATCAATCCTTTGGACAACAACTCATGAAGTTAAGCTTTCAACTCTACTAACTCTGTTTTATTCATTCTTTTGAGTGATTTTGATAGTGGCTTAGTTCCTAGTTTGAGGTCTATGACAAAGTCAAACTCTCATTTTTGGGGTAAACTAGGTAGTTCTTCAAGAAAAACATCTTTAAATTCATTTAAAAGAGGGAAATCCTCTATTTTGGCTCATTTTCATCACTGGAATATGTTATTTTTACTACATATAACATGCAACCTTAATTTTTTTAGCTTTTTCAATTACATAATAGAGATTTTTCTTACTACAAAATCTCTTTTTATACCTTGTATTATTTTTGTTTTATGTTGATCATCAAAGCATATTACTTGTTTTCTTAGGAAATCTAAAGATTTTGGAGCCGCTTGACAACCAGTTCATGCCTATCACAACATCATAAGTCCCTAAAGGGGTTACATAAAGGTTCAATTCAGTAGTAAAATATGGCGTTTCTAACGTTTCTTCGACCAAACATTATGTAAATCTATGGAC
The DNA here is from genome assembly GCA_018340775.1 of Taxus wallichiana var. yunnanensis. Lineage (NCBI taxonomy): Eukaryota > Viridiplantae > Streptophyta > Pinopsida > Cupressales > Taxaceae > Taxus > Taxus wallichiana. The sequence continues at coordinate 227,803,553 of CM031236.1, read as the reverse complement.
AACATTATTACCATATTTAACAATCCACACATTTTCCATGTATCTAAGTTTTATAGACAATTTTGAAGCTAACTTGGAAGAAACAAAATGTTTAGTTGCTCTAGTATAAGATAAAATAGTAACATGTAATTCAAACAACCTACCCTTAACTTTTATAAGCGGTGGCATGTTTCTCTGCCTCATTTTTTCCTACAAAGAGCATGCATCCTATACTTGAAATGTTTCTTTATTTCTAGAAATTTGTTTCACCGCCAATTATTTATTTGGTTATTTTGGAAACAATTACTAGCATAGTGATCACCTTTGAAATTTAAACATCCCCTACGGTCCTTTCCTCTCAAATCTGTCAAAAACTAGAAATGCTTTATTTCTCCTTTATGTTATTCATAGATGATTTTTACGTATTGTTTTTCATTTCAGGTTTCCCATTCTTCTCAAATATCTTTCGCCATGTCTTTTTGGAAAATTAGGGAGAAGAGTTAGTATTTAAAACTTTACATTTTTCTTCTCTTAAAGTAAAAATCCCACATAGTAATTTTGTTCTTGTTTTATGGATTTTTCAAATACTACCTCCATAGTGGATGGTCCATGCATATCCACTTCACCTCCTATGTTAGGATTTAAGCCCATAATGAATTTTTGAATTCGAAACTTTTCATCTTTTTGATATTGGGGAACATATTTCAAAAGTCTAGTGAAACATTCCCAATACTCAGTTACTGATAATTTCCCTTGAGTTAAACTTTGGAATTCTGTCATTTTCTAGTGAAAATACAACCGTGATAGCCAACATTGACAAATATCCTTTTCGCTGCTCCAAAGTTACAAATTGAAGTTTCAATCCCTAGTTCCATTGTTTTATTGTTCCACCAAGTGGAAGCTTTGTGAGAGAGCTGAAATACTCCCCATACAACCTTGGTTTCTTAAAAATCCTATAGCCACAAAGTATTTTTTCATTTCACTTAACTAGTTTTCTACTCTATCCCCAATGTAGTCCCATCAAACTTTGGTGGCTTTGTTCTTTTAATAACCTTAGCTAATTCAGCAGTCATGCGAGATTTCTTATTATCTCAATGGTTCTCATTATCCTGCTGCTTGGGATGATGTTCTTCCTTAGGTTCCTCCTCATGTTCCTCCACATGGTTCTCATTATCACCCCCAACCTACTGCTCTAAGGAAACAATCCGGTTATGGGTATCTTGGAGAACTAAGAGTATCTCATCTAGTTTTTCATTAGCTGTTCCATCATGATTTGCTGAATTGGTTGCAACATCATTATTCATTCTTCTTCTTACCATTATGTTTTGTTAAAACATAAATAACTTTGTATTAACATAATGAACCCATTAAGTCCAAGATTTGGAAACTTAATATCTAATACCAAAATGTAACACCTCAATTTAATTTCCCAAAACCAAAGTTTTTAACAACAATAATATTCATATTTAATCACATAAGTGAAATAAAGATTATTTAGAGAAAATTTTATCAAACTTGATTACTAGATATTAATTTAGTTTGATCCATTGATAACTCTTCCGTACATAAACCTTGTACATATGAGAAGGGGTGTTCTTTTCTCTCTTCATTTCACTCATTAAGAGTAATCATATAATATTTAGTATGTTCAGGTTTACCTTTTTCAAGGTTGGGACAACTAGGTTTCCATCCTTAAATGTCTACCATGAAATTTGATCTTTGTATTATCGTATCGACATATATCATTAAGGATATGGTGAATAGATAATGTAATCAACCATTTTCAATACTTTGGCCAAAGGTTTCTCGTTGTTAAAAAACCACGTATCTCGAGACCACACAAATCCTAGAGATATAGTCTTCCATCACCAAACATTTATCTCGACACAAATTTTGGATATTTTTGTTTATGAAGGTTAACATCTTAAGAAAGATAAAATTTTCTACTCAGGGCCATCTTCATAAATTAAAATATACACAAAGTACTTAGGGTTCTTACGAAAAGGGAGAGACCACAAAATGAAATTATTTCCATTACGTCCTCTTTACATTTTTCGTAACTACCCCTAGATATTAATATGTCAAGGTATATGTATAATGACGTGAGATTATATTTAATCTACATTTTCTTAAGGTTTACTATCAAATCCACCTTATGTATCACTATTATACTTCATGAGTTGGGATATTTCTATTTAATTGAGTCTTGGTTGTATGAGATCATTCTTACTTCTTATTGTCATTTAATTACGTTACCCATAAATTATTAATTTAAATGTGTTTTGGATTTAAATAATTTTTTTATTGGAAGCACAATGGAATGATAGGGGGTGAATCATTCCTACAAAACTTAAATTTTATTTTCCATCACTTACATTCATCATTCAATTCAATCCATTTAATATCCATAAACATATGAGCACATTAGGTGTGTATTAAACATTCACAACATGAAACAAAGGAGAAGACACATGAACACCATATGTAAGTGGGAAACCCTCAAGGGTAAGAAAACCCACTAAAACCTTAACTTATATTACACAAAGCAAGGACTTGCAAGAATATTACAAATCCTACGATTTTTTTTAATGAGCGACCAACCACACAAGGAGTACCAAACCCTAAACATTTACTGATATTACTCACAAAAAGGACTAATATGAATAGTACACATCATAAGAGATTTGATAAATGAATTATCACATATAATATAATTTTCACACAAACCGACTATGATCCAAATTCAGTTCCAAACACACCAAACCATCTTCAAACTCCTCTCTCCTTCAACTCACTCAAAATTGTCCTCTCATGGATGATTAGGTAATTTTCCTTTGCATTATTGATCCTTAAACCTATTCATGTATTCAAAACTCTTCTAATCTCTATCCAAAACCCCTCTACACTCTTCTTCAGTCCTCTATAGGTCATTCATAACCCCTTCATCTCAACTAGTCACAAATGACCCATTACACTTACATACACAAAACAAGATCATATCACCCCTAGGTCAGACATGACCAAGTAGACATTTTAAAAATATGAAGAAAATCATATAAATCAATTCAAATGATCCAAGTAGGTCGGTAGGGGTCAAGACATCTCCAACAAGCACAAGGATACCCAAATAAGTGCAAAATGCATTCTCCAAGCTCTAGCGAATGCTCAAGCACCTCAAATGTCTTATAATATCTTTATCATGGATCCATAAGTTCCAAAAAAGTTAGAGACATAATTTCATCATAAAAAAAATCACAAGAAGCTTTGAAACATATTAATCAACCATGAAACACATGAAGGTCTAAATAGGTATTCAACGCCCAAATATTCAGTCTTGAAGAATGAACAACTTGATATAGAAAATATCATCATAATGACTCAGGTAATATATAATTGGAAAGGAATCTGAATCTACTTTCCATAGAAACCCACTTCATTAGCCAAATCATAGTGGCGTAGACACAAAATCATGCACTTTAGTCATTATTTAGCCTAGTCTTATACTACTATTTAGAGGGTTCTCAAGTGAATAAAGTACTAACTAATCCCAAATTTTGGACACCTTTATTTTATATTTTATTTCGTCATTCCCACATATTTTCCTATACATATCCACTTATTTTCCGTCTCATCATATTAGCCTAAATTGGGGTGTCCAGGGCTGTCTTCTAGGGCACCCTAGTCCCACCTGGGGCACCCCGATCCATGTTCTACTTTCTCACTTCTTTTTGGGGTCTTTCTAGCCATTTTTCATCCTTATCATTTTCCTAGTCAGCCATGTTGGGGTTAATTACAAAATTAGAACAAGAGAACCCTATAAATATAAAGTTATGAGACCATAATAAGGGTCCTAGCATCACATACTACTATCACTCCATCTAGAGTTTCATCCATTACATCACTTACATCCATATAGGGCCATACATCAAGGCTAGGAGATCTACATCAACACACACAACATAGGGGAGTATTCTATTATATTCCATGCACACATGCTATTACATTTTCTATAGTTATTATTACTCGCTACTTCACAAAGTGTGACTGCACAAGAGCACCTAGGGCACGACATGTATGTAGGCACAAAAATACATCTGGTTCTGAAATATAGTGCAACACTCAGTGATAAGACCACTAGTTTGGTAGTTGAGGTTAGTCTGACCCATTCATTATGTATCTTTTTTTTTCCTAGGGTTTTGATACTTCCTTTCTTGCAAGTCATCATTTCATTATTCAGCACATTTGGCATAGCCTGAAAGATCTGATGTGATAGATAGAGAACACTTCGGGATACCTTGCGACCCTATAAAAACCATATTTAGAGATTTTATAGAAACCAAGATGCCTAATCTATAGACATGGGTACCCCGGATGCCTCGGTACCTTCCCATGCACCTCAATCTACTCAGATCCTCCAGATCTAACCTTTTCGGGACTTCTAGGTGTTTGTTCCTACTCCTAGATTTTATTATTAGACCTGCGACAACTTGTGATAGTCTTCTTTAATCAACTAAGTCATTTCTCCTTACTTACATATTTAGGGTTTTATTTCACTTAGTATAATTATTTGCAATTATTCCATACTCCATACTACTTTAGTGCATTTATACAATGTTTTAGTCCTCATATATTAGATTAACTAGTGGTTATACTTTCATAGTATTAGAGAGTAGTTTCCTTTTTTAGTTAATCATTTTGGTGAACCCTACTTTTAGAATACTTTGCCTTTGGATCCTTTTTAATACCTTAGTGGTTAAGCATAGTTCTTATTTTTCTCCCATCATGTCTCATTTTAGTGTCAATCCTATCTATGATTACACTTTGCCATAGGTGAAATCAAGGATCTATATAGTACCCACATGACTCTACCCGATGATACTCAACAAGCCCTCTTGGAAGGCTAGCAACATGTGTCAACTAGTCTTGTCGATTCTCCTATATGTATATGCCTTGTTGATGACCATGTTTCTTTCACTCGTTGGAGGCCATGCTATCTACTTGCATGTGGTCCTTCTTCTAATTCACCACCCAATGATTTAGATTATTCTATCATTAATTACTTATTAGGAATTTATCCACCAAAGTATGTGTACCTCATACCTCCTCCCCATCTACTAAAATTACTACTAAATCTACTCCTATGTCTTCTACTGACTCTAATAGTCCTCCTCCCACATCTCATTCTAGCTTGCATTCTCCTTCATATTACATTGATGATCCTATTGATCCTCTTGATGGAAACAACATTATTTCTAGAACCCCATATTCTACTAATGATCATCATGGGTCTCCTTCTTTCTATACCGTTGAGTGTGACTCTCCCACTCCATTGTTGTCCTCTCCTGGAGTTGCATCTACTATTGTGCATGAGTCACCACTAGCTATTGCTTCTTCTCCTTCTATCCCCACATCCTCTACATCTCCTACTGCATCTTCACCTATAGAGGTTTCTTCCTTGATCACTACACCTACTAGGGATTATGTTGATACTAGCCATATTATAGCTCCTTTGGCACATCCTACTCATGAGCCTTTAGCATTGAACTCCACTATATCACCTCTTGATATCCCTATGATCACTCATAATGGAAAAATTCAACCACTTAATACATTATTTCCATCTCCTACCATCCCCTCACAGGATATCCTATCTCTCATGCATGTTATAGGAAAACTCCAATCTCAAGTTCATACTCTTACTTTAGAAAGTAAAGCCTATTATGCCTCTATTGACAACAATTATTTACATGGAAATCTTGTTCCTAAAAATATTCATAATTCCACCTTCCCTAAATAATTTACCATGCCTACTTTCACATTTTTTTATGGTACTAGTGATCCTCATGCTCATATCCTACACTACCATACACTTATGACCACTTACTCTAATGATCGATTGTTGCTTAAGGCCTTTCGCTATAGTCTTACTAATGAGGCACTACAATGGTACACCCATTTACCCTTTGGGTCCATTAGCACTTTTTATGACATGGAGGATGCTTCCTCCATCGTTTCATTATCAATAATGTCCCTAGAGTTACTTATGACCACATACCTACTTTACATCAAGGCTCCTCTGAACCTATCTAGGACTATATCTTATAGTTTAATGTTTGTGTAAATCAAATCATCTTCCAGGATAGTGAATTAGAAAATAATTCATTTTTTGTCATGGTCTCATTCCTCCACTTAAGAAAAGGTTACAATATGATACTTGCGATTCATTCATTCTCTTGTGCTATAAAGTTATTGACCTAGAAAAATATCTTCTCTCCTCACATATCATTGAACCTACACATGTCTCTCTAACAATTCCATCCTCTATTCTTCCACTCAGACCTCTAGTTGAGCATTCAAAGAAATCTCCACCTTTACCTAAAGTACCTCCCAAGATATCTCCACCCACTCCTTCACCACTACCCCATTCTTCTCCGGTGCAACAAAAAGTTCCTACTTCCACCAATCCACCTCCATCACGAGAGCCTTAATAATTATCCCCTCAAGCTTGACTGACCGCATGATGTGTTGCACATATTACTCAATGAGTGATTAATTTGATTACCTTCCAACCAACATCATCCCCACACCACTTACAACATCAGTGTGACCAACATTATTGTAATTATCATCGCATCACTAGCCATCGCGACAATGATTTTCTTGCCTACGTGAAAGGATACAACAACTAGTGGATTCTAATATCATCTCTTTTGCCTCTCATGAGTGGTCATTATCTCCTTCACCCCGTCAACATAGGCATACCAAAATTGAGTCTGATCCCTTAGGTTCTCAGTTTAATTTTCATACTCCACCATAACACATTCGTTCTCCACCTCATCCATCATTTCCACCATCACATTCATTACATCCGCTACATCCACACTATCCACCACTTCATGTTGTTGTATCCCATGGTTTTACACCAGTCTTTGCATATCCTCTGATTACTACACATGACACTCCATTTGGTTCATACACTCATTTCACATCCATTCCACATGTTTCCACTACCACCCGTTGTCTTGGTCTTTGATAGGTGATTATTATCACATTATACCACCCTATGACGCACTTTAGTTCCTCGGTCCATACTCAACTTCTAAGGGTTTACCAATCAAATGGACCTTACATTTCCTCATGCAACATTTCCAGTGTTAGTGACATACACCTTAGGTTAAATCATCACCCATTCTATCCTTTTGTAGTGGTATCCACCTTAGGTTACATCACCACTCCCTCCTTTCATCTTGTAGTGGCATAAAATTTAGGCTAAATCGTCACCCATTTCCAATCCATTCATCATATAGTGATATACGCTTAGGGATAAATCATCACTCATCTATTCAAAAATTCATGATATATGCTTTGGCTATAAGGTTCACACTCATCTCTCCCATGTCGTATTTCATCATCATTACATACACACACTCATCACCTCACACTAGAAACAACCAACACTTATGAACCATTTCCCAATGATGCACTCTCATTTATGGTTCATTCTTGACTGCTAAGGGGGAAAATAAGTGAACCTTATTGCATAAAATTCCCTTCACTCGGGGAACGTTTCTCCTATCATTCCATCTTGCATTCCAATCCATCCATCCACAACATATTGCATTTTCTTGGGGGTATTTAGTCTTGTTTACTAGTGTATTGCATGACCACTTTACTACACATGTTAGAATCCTTTCTTATATGTCATTATCATACACACATACACGTTCACACCTTTGTTGAGTGTGATTGCATATATATGAATCTATATGTAATTGGATGCTCATCTTCTACCCTTCCTATAGTGGTAGTGGGGGCATCCACATTCATCTTATTCAGTGCTATTATTTCATTTTGTACTTAGAATCTTATATTACTTGCTCATACATGATTTTACATATTGGTTATCACTCTAGCATGCTAATAGTGTTCAATGAGCAACACTTGTTTTATAGGATTACATGTTTCCATGACTAATTGTTTGTTTATCCTTTTTTCTTTATTTTCCATTCTATGCGGAATTTTCCATTTGTTTGTGTGTACACTTATCTCTTGTTTACAGCAATGATGGCCTTGCATGTCTTGCTACATTATGAGTGATGTCCCATGTTTGTAACCCGCTTTGTGTAGTCTACTTGTTTTCTTACGTGTTTACACTACTTTGTTTGGTAGTTACTACATTGTTTGCATATTTTACACTTGTCTTCTTACATGCATGTGTTTTCATACTAACACTTGTTTTGGCTAGCCATCCCTTTTATATGCACCTTGGTATCTACCAAGAATTTTCCCTTTCCCCTTGAAGTTCGTAGTTCTACAGTCGAGTGTAGTTGGTCCTCTATTAGGGCTGTATTTTCTTTTCTGCGATGTTACATTCACCCCCAAAGAGGGGGGCATCATTGAGTACACAACATATTTACACTAGTTCAAAATAGTGCACTTTCCACCCTTGACATTGTGGGTTTACATATGATGAGTGAGTTCAGACCAATCTACGAACTCCATACATAGCGGCCTCTACAGGACATGGTGTCCTTTGGCAATTATGTGGAGTAGTTACAAGATTGGAGGTTACGTGTAGGTGTGCCTCTCTACACTACTTCATCTAGTGGCATCGATCACCCAAAAACTAGGACAATACAAATATCTCTTCACACATTTAAGTAGAAGTGGTTAAAGGTTGGAGGACATAAAGCATTTCCTCCTTATACTTCTTCAGCTAGGGTGGCATGAGATCTTCCAAAAACTCACGACAATACATGATATCCTTCTACACCCTTTTTCTCGACATGGATCAAGTGCACATGTTCCATTTACACTTTTCTTTTCACATATTTTACATTTGTATACTTTACATATTTCTATACACATGCATAATTTATACATCATTTTTACATACATACGTATTTGACTACTTGATCATTTTCTCCTTGTAGATCCGACCTTATGAGAAATAAGTAGTCAAATTGGGGAAACAACAACAATGACAATGATAATGACAACGACAACACACCGTGATAGGCACTTGCCTTTACTAACCATGTAGGTACACTACACACAGTAGCAGCTACACATGCATTCTACCCTAGGTCCACTCTCATCACTTTTTATGCACATTTTTCATCTTTAGAATCCACGCTCCTCCACATTTTTCTTTTTTCACCGCCCGCTTGAGTCTATTCCCTCGACACGTCTTCTTCTACACTCTACATGGACATTAGATATGCATCTCTATCTAATTTATGTTATCGAGTGTTCCTCTCACCAACATAAAGTGGGGAAAAATGTAGACACAAAATCATGCACTTTAGGCATTATTTAGCCCGGTCTTATACTACTATTTATAGGGTTCTTAAGTGAATAAAGTACTAATTAATCCCACCTTTTTCCACCTTTATTTTATATTTTATTTCATAATTTCCACACATTTTCCTATACATATCCACTTATTTTGCAATTGTCCCATCATTTTAGCCTAAACCGGGGTGCTCTGGCCCCACATGGGGTGCCCTAATCCACATTTCACTTTGCCACTTCTTTTTGGGGTCTTTCTAGCCATTTTCATCCTTATATTTTTCCTAGTTGGCCATGTCGGGGTTAATTATGAAATTATAATAAGAGAACCTTATAAATATAAATTTATGAGACCATAATAAGGGTCCTAACATTACATAATACTATCACTCCATCTAGAGTTGCATCCATTGCATCACCTACATCCACATAATGTCATGCATCAAGGCTAGGATATCTAAATCAACACACACAACATAGGGGAATATTCTATTCTCTTCCATGCACACATGCTACAAAATTTTCTATAGTTATTATTTCTCACTACTTCACAAAGTGTGATTGGCACACAGCACCTAGGGCATGCCATGCATGCAGGAAACAAAACTACGTATGGTTCTGAAATATGGTGCAATGCTCAATGATAAGACCACTAGTTTGGTAGCAAATGGGGTTATTTTGACCCATTCATTCTCAGATCTTTTTTTTTCTAGGGTTTTGATACTTCCTTCTTTCTTGTAGGTCATAATTTCATTATTTAGCACATTCAAAGGCATCCTGGAAGATCTGATGCAATAGACAGAGAACACTTCGGGATACATTATGACTCTATGAAAACTAGATTAAAAGCTTTTACAAAAACCAGGGTACCTAATCTGCAGACCAGGGTGCCTCGAGGTACCCCAGTAACTTCTCAGTGCCTCAGTCTTCTCAGATCCTCCAAATCTGACCTTTTCAGGACTTCTGGGTGTTCATTCCTACTCCTAGATTTTATTATCAGACCTGCGACAACCTGCGATAGTATTCTTTAATCATCTAAGTCATTTATCCTTACTTGCATATTTAGGGATTTGTTTCACTTAGTATAATCATTTCCAATTATTCCATACTACTTTAGTGCATTTATACAACATTTTATTCCTCCTATATTAGATTAAATAGTGGTTATACTCTCATAGTATTAGAGAGTAATTTCCATTTTTAGTTAATCAATTGGAAACCGCTAACCAAGCCAATCTCTAAATACTATTTATTAAGGATTCAAGGACTCAAGAAGTAGTCTTGAGAGAAACAAGCATAAACATCTCCAAATAAAATTCCAAGCTTGAAAAAAATTGAAACACTTCAAGTAAAATTGTACCATTATTCTCAAGCACTAAAATCCATATGTGATATGGAGAAATTCACTCCAACACACATGTATCATCACACCTTCTTGAAAATCCAACTAGGGATTTATAGACCATTAGGTATGCCACTAAAAATAAATTCATCATATAAAAACAAGTACTTAATCACATCATATCATGTTCCTCCATGCTATCCATGATGAAAAAAACTAGCTTCATCAAACAAAATGATCAAACTCAACTCAAACCACAAGACTAACATTTTAGCCCTTAAGGCCAAAATTGGTAGAATGACTTTGAGGACCTTTTTCTTTAATTTCATCCACTTAATCAACCTGAAAATGTTCATGATAATTTATAGCAACTCCTAAGGATTTTGGAATAGTTTAGTTTTCATCCTGAATCTTCCATCTTAGCCCCAAACTACAAAACCCACAAAAATAACGTTTTATCTCTCTTCCCAACACAACTCGGACACCAAAACACCACTCAAATGATCTTAGAGGAATCCTATAAAACATTTATGCATCAATTTTTCTTCCCAATACATTTTAGATACCAAACAATTCACTTCTTCTAAGTCTCTCTAGAAGGAGGGTTTTTCTAGGGTTTCAAACCAACTTATCTTCTTAACGATTGTTCATAAAAACCTGGGAAATAAAACCACCTAATTCATTTTCAAAAAAATATTAGCTCAATGGAAAAATAAAATACTTTGGGTCCCATGTAAAGTTTTTGTGAGTGGGTGAGCATCTGAAGTTCACAATTCGAGCTGATTTCTCCTTCTCCAAAACTCGGTTTTACCAAAATGACATATCTTGCAATTTCTTCACAATTTTGACCTAGAACTTGTCACAAAGCATCATGAAAATTTCCTATAATTGAAAAAACTCACCACATTGCTCAAATAGTCTTGAAAATCTTGATTCACAAAGTGACTTACCTATGGTAACTTATCTTGTCTACATCTTCTTACTTCCAAAGGACCATGAAACATCTTCAAACATCTAAGATATGACCGGAAACTCCTCATACATGTCACAATAAGTATAAAAATATCTAACCATACTTGACCATGACTGTTTATCTCCAAATATCAAGCCACCATACCAAACCACATGTTCTAGGTCTATAAATATGCCTAGAAAGACCTGAATGAACTAATCATGGAGACCACATGTAAAAAAATGGACACCTTTGACACATCATATGTAATTTTACTAGATTTATGACATCCATCAACCAAATTTGGAGAGCTCATACTAAGACCATGAACACTAGACCATGCTTTAGAACACCATAAGAATTCACTAAACTCAGACACTACCATTCAACCTTCATGCTTGACCTTGAATGCCACCTCATGGAGACTTACATGACATCATGAAACCCTTTTCCATCAATGGTTTTGACATAAATGAATAAAATAGACAAAATGGCCAATAATCTCCCCCTTTTTCCTTTATGGAAATATTCTTCAAAAACATTGATGACAACCTCAAGATAAAACACACCTACTTGAATCCTTTTTATGATGCAAATCTCCCATTTTGACATCTATTCCAAAGGATACACTAATAAATCAACAAGAAAAATGAAAAGACAAGACAAGACACAATGGAAAAAATGACTTACTTACACCCTTGCTTTCCCTTGGACAGTACTTTCTATTTTTGTCTTCACGTAAGATATAAGAATCCATAGACATGATAAGATCATGCATGTGAATCCCTCCGAGTGTATACTCTCCACAATTTTTCTTCATACCTATCATTCACCTTCTTCTAGGTCTCTATCATGCCAAATCCACTAAATTTTCCTCTAATAATGTTATAGTGACCTTTAAGACCAAAGTATCTAAACCACACTTTCAATCTATTTTTGCCAACTTTCAACATGCGATAGAAGCATACACAACTCATGAGACACAAATATATGAACCCCTATCTTCATACTAACTCAATCTAATTGAAAATACAAACATCAAGGATCATGCCTTCACCAACCTGTCATGGGGATGGATCAACAATAATACTACAGATCCTGAAATATTTTTTTCGTGTTCAAAGACTTATGTTCTTGTCAATACATCTTCAGATCTTTGATAATCCCCCACACTCATACTTGCAATCAGTCCAACTAGTTTTCTTGACACCAAAATATTTGCTTTGAACAATATTTCCAACTTATTAAGTCCTCAAAACAATTGTATCTCACTTGAAATTTATGTTCTTAGTTTTATCGGATATTAATCAAGATTCAAATCATTTTTCTAAGATATTATAGGCTTATAGGCTATCTTGATATCCCATTATCCTATCTGAGACTTATCTCGATCCTTTCAACTTTTAAGCACATTCTTGGAGAAGAATCTGATCAACATGACATATTTTTGTACTGTGGACTTATTCACATCTCAAAATATATTCATTTCATGGTTCTCCCTAGATATGTGCACGTATAGACTTCTTGAAACTGCTTATACATGTTTAAACAAATTTAAAGTATTCAAATCTTCATTCATAAAGAGCATCCCAAGGATGTGCATTTACTAAAAATCTTTGAGAAAACACATATCCTCTTCACCTTAGGCATGACATTCATATACACTTGTCTCCAAATTTTGAGGTTATCAAGAGGCTTTGACAACATTGCATAATCTTCTTCATGCCTTGAATACACTTAAAGTATTTGATCTAATACAAATTACTATAAGAGACATCCTCTAATCTTAACCTGACTTGGATCGATTTTTTATATCCTAAACAAGAATAAAAACTTCTTTAAGTTATATGAACAATCAATCTTATCAGGATATTCTGATCCTATGAAACAATATCTTCATTGAGATTCTACTATCATTATTCGCATATATGAGAAACACATACTTTCTTCCATCTAACTTATAACATGATGACATCATAATAAGGGTATAAACATTGTCTCTCACTATTCCAGGACCCGAGAGCATATGCACACATACTCGAATCCATCTTTAAGGCTTACTTATATTGTATCCTCACGAAATGAAGAAAATATTGCCTAAAATTTACACTTATTTTAGAAGCTCAAACCAATAGACCTCTTATCTCCTGAGATAATCTCGGACATCTCAAACTTTGAATAAACAAGAAAAATGATATTTTCTACTTGGATGAATCATCTCAAAATTGGTACTTCTCATATACTTATAGGATTCAATACTTTGACATAAAATCAACCTTCAAACACCAAACTTATTTTCATGATTTATGACTTCAAATCAGTGCACGTTAACCATATAATGATATTTATGATGTACATATCCATTCAAATTCAAGTACATCACTAAAACTCAATCATGATGGAAATAATTCCTCTTTGAAATTTAGATAGTAACTCAAAACACAAACCTCTTCTACGAATCATATGAGTGACAACATACTTTATTTCAAACATGAACTCTTTCATACACAAACTTGAGACTCACCTTATGACATATAGACTTCATTTTATCAACACTTACACACCATGGTAATATAGAACCTCTTGATGAATAAAATGGATAAAGAGAATATACTAGCATACCTCATTGACTATACAAAGGTACCTTTAATGACGATCCTTCTCAAAATTAGTGTTATAAGGAACACAAACATGAAATCAAAGAAATAAATAATGTTAATAAAACATAACTTTGATTTTAAAAAATATCATTTAATGTTAAACCCTAATTGCATAGTCACTTAGGATAAATAAATGATAGAATGCAAATTTGACACAAGTAATAAGCTAATAAAATATGAAACCCTATGTGAAAGAGAGAGAGGAAAGGGCTTAACTAAATAATGCCCTATCTAGAACTAATGAAAATAAAGTAAATTGGGTTATTGTGCACCTTTGTACAATATGGAGTTGTCAAATAAATCTAGACCAGGCACCTAGGTCGGGGGCGTCTAGGTTCTAGATCATGATTTTGGGTTCCCGTGACTACGAAACTAGTTAGAATATGATTTTTATGGTGTCACATAAGTGTTGCTGATATTCACCTTTGGTCATCTATATGTCATAATATGATCACCGAGTGTACCTATATCTTGCAAAAAATATTTACCTATAAAACACACAATACCACACCAAATCTAAAAATGAAAGATGAAATATGGGGGTAGGAATGACCCCTATGGTAACCTCACCGAGTGAAGTTATGACCGAGTGCTGTACTACATCTCGGACTCCATGTCTTTCTTGTGTGTGTGTGATAGAATTGTGCCCTAGGAAGCCCTTGTGTGAGTGCACCCGATAGCTAGAAATAACTAGATGGATCAATGTAAATAAATGTGTGGATGGAATAATGAACTTATGCTTTCTATGTAGTGTATACTGAGTCCCTTGTCCCTTGAATGAAAGCTATATGGATGCATTTGATGCTCTTAGATGCCTTTGGATGCAAGATTAGGTGATGATAATAGATGTTTAGATCTTGGTCCTTTATTTTTGTCACATAGCTTTGTATTTATATGATTCCCTTAGTTTAGTTTCGTAATTAACAACTATAAGGCTGACCGATAAGAAAATAATATGCTAAAAAGATAAAAGAGACCTAAAAGAAGTGAGTAAGATAGAAAAGGGTTAGAGGCACCCAAAGGGGATGAGGGCGTCTGCGTCTGGCATAACATCTTGGCTAGGATTTAGTGTCCAAAGTAAAAAAATATAGCCATAAATACTTGATGGGTTGTAAAGTGTAAAATAATTGAAAGGAAAAAAGAAAAAAATGCCAAATATATTTGTCAATTAATAGTTTTCTCACTTAGGAATCATATGAATGCAAGTATAATTTTAGGACCTAGAAATGTACCCAAGTGTGTGATTTTATGTTTACATTTTCCCCCACTTTATGTTGTTGAGTTAATAATCAATAACATAAAGTAGATAAGAGATGCGTACTTGATAACCATGTAGAATGTGATGGTGATAGTGTGCAAAGAGACAAGTGAAGCATGGAATGAATGCAAAATGAAGCATGGAAACTAAGAAAGAGGAAGTGACTCTAGGGGTGAAACATATTGTATTGTACCATGTTGTACCTATTGTTGTGCTTGATGTAGGATTGCTTCTTGTTGTGTATTAAGGACAGACCTACAAAAGAAGATCAAAAGAGTAATCAAAGTCATGTATTATGAAAACTCTATAAAAGTATGTAAATGTGTGTAAAAGTAATAAAAGGAAAGTGTACACTGATGATCATGAGTGTAAAAGGACATAAATATTTCCTAAAAATGATGTGTAGAGTGATTTTTTTGGGCGATATCAAGTTGAGCACAAAGTTTTTAGATGGTATCATGCCGAGTATGAGTTTTTGGGTGATCTGTGTCATTTGTAATTATTTTGGGTCATATCATGCCACGACAATAGAGTTTTGGGGAGAGAGGTCTTGTTTTACTCTCCTTCCATGACTGCTTCCCTATTATACACCACTATAAATGGTGTGATCCTTTTTTTCCCTAGTTGTACCATATTTAGTTCCATATTTATTCCAAGTTGAAATGGAGAAAGAATGCATTCTTATTGCTAGAGGACCGTGCTTGTACTTTGAAAATCATGTGAACTTTTGTCAATCAGGCCGATATGAGATAGTAATTGTATCTCCCCTAGGACATAAGTGCTTAAGGGAGGTCGGAAAACCTAGGTGCTAGTGTCTATATAAGGGCGCAGGAGTCTGTGGCTTTGAAATGAGGACCCAAGTTAGATTCTAGGACATTTCTATAACTATAGAATATGTCGATTCTTTACTATGTATATCCATATTGAATTTCGAGCTTCTATATGGGGTGAATTATTAATCCAATGTATGTCCCCCTCATTTGAGGTGCATGTGACATCGTTAAGATAATGTTAGCCAAAGGAAAGGACCTGATGTTGATCTGAAACTATGTCCCTACAGGGGGAGGGAATGTGCATGGTAGAAACCAAGGAACATGAAAAAAAAATGGCTAGATACATGTGTTAGTAGAAAAATATAGAAAACATGTCATAGAGGTGAAATGTAACAAGAAAAGGTGCATACAAGGTGGACCGCAAAAGGAGGGTTTTGGACAAGGGACATCGCTCATAATGTCACAAGACAATAAGGGTTGAAGTGGCCAAAAGAATATAGTATGCATAAAATATGAAGGGCATAACCTAAAAATAATAACATATAGAGTAAAAAAATGTCAAGAAAAGTGTAATGAAAACCATGGTGGCATATATTTTTGCAAAGAAAATGTTATACATGAAGCACCCATTAGCATGTGAGAAAGATAAGAAGTATGTCAAAGCATGTATGTACTAGTGTAAAGTAAGGTGTGAGTAATAATAATAAGTAGTATATAATGAAACAATAACACGTGTGTGATGTGTAAGCAAGTAGATGTAGATTCCCCTAAGAGCCTAAGTGGGAATGGTAAGAGGTACAGTGCCAAACATCATTGTTATGTGTAAATATATGTAGGAAGTATATATTCACAACTAGAGAACAAGTGAACGTGCATGTGTATAAAGAAAAGATATTAATATACTAAGTATCCTTCTAACATGGGAAACAAAAGTTACATGTAAGTATGAGAAAGCAAGAATAAATGCAACCAAGATATGCAGTATGTTGTGTATGATAGGAGAAGCATGCCCTAGTGGATGTGTATGAGATGAGGTTAATTTATAAAATACCCCTCAACAATCAAGAATGAAACATAGAACAAGTGTGTTTCATCATAAAATGGTTTGAAAATGTGTGCTATAAATATAGATCAATGAAGCATATAGTGTATAGAGTGAATGTGGTGAGGTTCATTTCAAATTTAGACCCTTAGCATTTGAGTATGAATCATGGAACTAGATTATGTCATAGGGTAGTATGATGTGTGAGAAGGATATGACAGAAAGATGTATCATGATGCGTGGAATGTGAAATGTGTATAGTGTGAGGTTCATGGATGTAGTATAACCTTAATAGTCAAGTGTGAAACTTAGCACAAAAGTGTGTCATAGGGTAATGAAGATACAAGATGTGTATCAAGTTGTGTAATGATGCTTAGAAATATGAAATATGAAGAACAAAACATATAATTAGAAATGATGAACAACTAATGTTACTAGGAGGGGGAAAGTAAATGTGATGCCCCAATGTATAATGACAAGGGAACTATGTGATGAAAGTTAAGGTCAAGGATCCTCCACCTAATGTTTGAGGAGATAAAAGCATGTGATGATGCTTTAAGATCCGTGGTGTATGAGACCGATGATGTATATGTGAAGAAATCCTAGGTGGTGAACACCTATGTGAAGGAGACCTAGGAGGTGATGAGCATGCATATGAAGTAGACCTAAGAGATCATAAAAACCTATGTGAATTACACTAGTAGGTGATGAGTACCTATGTGAAGTAGACATAGGAGGCGATGAGAACCTATGTGAAGTAGACCTAGGAGGTGATGAATAGCTATGCTGAAGGATACCTAGGAGGTGATGAGTAATTATGTGAAGTAGACCTAGGAGGTGATGAACACTTATGTGAAGTATACCTAGGAGGTGATGAACACCTATGTGAAGGGGTTTCCGAGGAGGGGAATTAGTTCTATGAGATGGACTAGTAGATTGATGAGAATGAGGAGGTCATGTGCAAATAGGATAACTAGGTGAAGAATAAGGCTTATATTTCGAGGCCTAGGGGGCCTATATATTGTAGCTAGTGAAAAGAAATCCTTAAGAGGGGGCTTAGGAAACGGTGTGGATGGTGTCCTCACCTTTGAGAGTGACAAATTTCTTATTGTGAATAAATTTGAGACACAAGTGGCTCATGGACAAGGTAGCTTGAGAAGAACTAATCCAAGGAATAACTAAGAGCATGTCACAAATTTTGATTGAGTGTGCCACGGTGATTGGCACCAACATGGTGAGAGGTCCAAATTTAAATGGAAGATTGATATAACCATAAATATTGGGAATTGGATATTAAATTTGAGAGAGTAGATAGTTGATAACGACGAGGAGTACAGAGAGCACACACCAATAGGAGCCGATGGATTGATCATGGTGTTATTGATAGTATGAGATCTAATAGAAGCATTGATGTGTAGTGTATTAGAAGAAAATGTAGCATGATAATCATGATCAGAGAATGTGATGAGTGGTGGAGATGCATTAGCATTAGCAACTATAAAATCAAGATCCCTCAATGAAGGAGTAAGAACAACATATGATACGTATGATTAAATGAAGAATCTATGTATTGCTTGTCATACTTAGGTAATATATATTTAAATATTTTCAGCTTATTATTGTCATCATTGACCAACTTAGATTCTCGTAGAGGATCGGAAGCTCGATTGCATTGTTGTCGATAAGATCTTGAATGAGATGTCTAAGTTTGAAACATTGATAAGTTGAATTCCCAATACATTGATGATAGTCATATATATAATTTTTCATCATAATTGTGGCCCTTAGGGTGATATGGATCAATATTTAGCATTTGTGGAAGCATAAAAAGATTTCTTTCAATCATTTTTGGAAATAGAAGGTGCGGAGCATAAGGAAAGGAGGTTTCCACTAAAGATTTTTGGGAGTATAAACAATGTTAACTATAGATTTTGATTTAATTGGATTATGAGACGGATTGAAAGGATATTTTCCTTGAAATCGATTAGAATATAGAGCTTGATGATGATTATTGAGCTTTCCCATAGATAGGAGTTTTCTTTTGCATAACATATGAGTATGACATAGTTGATCAAATGATGGTGAGGTCTCAAATATGAAACTCTCTTCTAATGGAGTTAAGATACTTTAGATGAAAATATCATGTAATTCTGAATCAATGAGAAAATTGGTTATCTTAGCTAAGTTGTTCTTATATCGTAACGGGGGAAAAAAGTGGCCACATAGTTCCCTAAATGATCATTAGATCCTTTTTTTTATTTGTGTGAGTTGAGCATATGATATTTTAGAACGTGATATCATGATTGAAAGATGTGCAAGAAAATCATTGATAAATGTGTAGAATATGTTACCGAATGTATAATTATATCATAAAAGCAACACATAACATAATATTGAAGAATCCAAGGAAATATCTTAGCTAATAATGTATGATCATCCACATAATATAGACATGCCACATGAAAAGATTAGAGATGCTCTAGAGGGTCACCATGACCATCAAGGTGGGTAACTTAGGAGTGACGAATTTTAAAGGAAGTGCATAAGTGTAAATGGCAAAGTGGAAAGGAGTGTGAAGGAGTAAGGTGGAATCAAGAGATGGAGATACACAAGAAGTAGCCTGTTGAAGTTGTGATTTGAAATTGGAGATCTTGATTGAGAGAGGCTAGGTCTTGAGTGCCAAAAGAAGAGATGTGCTATGTGTGGGAAGTAATAGGACGAGAAATATTATTAGTATGGGTAGGAATAAAAGAGAACAATGGAAGTAGGTGGAATGGTGGAAGTAGGAGGTTGAGTAGAAATAGAAATAGAAGTGATAGTGGATGTATCAACATTAAGATCAGTAAGATTGGTGGCAAAATCATGAGAAGTGAATAAAGTTAGATCTAGATCTTACGATGTTTAACAAGATGAGCATTGAGATCACAAAGGTATTCATCAGTAAATGGTGCATGAGTTTCAACCATGATAAAAAGATGAAAAATACCTAGAAGCAAGGTGGGTTTGAGTGATGGGTTCACCAAATGATTTAACAAAAATATAATTTAATACTAAACCCTAATTGTAGAGTCACATATGATAAATAAATGCTAGAATAAAAATTTGACACAAGAAATAAGATAATAAAATATGAAACCCTAAGTTCAAGAGAGAGAGAGAGAGAGGAAAGGAATTATTTGATTTATGTGATGTTTTGAACTGATGCAAAATGGGAAAATAGATGAACATAAAGTAAACTATGTCATTATTATACACTATAACATATGGAGTTGTCGATAAATCCTAACTAGGGCACTGGACTAGGTCGAGTGCCTAGGTGTTAGAGTCTACTGGGAACTTGTGAGCATGAAAGTGGTCAAAATCTAATTTTTCTCGTGTATCACAAGTGTAACTTATAATTGCATTTGGTCACTTGTATGTCACAATATGATATCTCGAGTGTGCCTCAGAATTTGTAAAAAAATATTTAACTACAAAACCCACAATACCACATAAAATCCAAAATAGGAAAGATGTAATATGGGGAGTCTGAATGACCTTGACGGTCACCTGACTGAGTGAAATTACAACTGAGTGCTATAGTAAATCTCATAATCCATTTATTTCTTATGTGTGTGTGATAGAATTGTGCCCTAGGAAGCCCTTGTGTGAGTGCACTTGATATCAGGATATAGCTAGATGTATAAATGTAAATAGATGTGTGGATGGAATAATGAACTTCCCCTTCCTATGCAGTGTATGTAGAAAATATAGTTCCTTTTCCCTTTAGTGAAAGATATATGGATGCCTTTGATGCTCTTATCTGTCTTTCGATATAAGCGTAGGTGATGATAATATATGCTTAGAGCCTAGTCCTTTATTTTGGTCACATAGCTTTGTATTTATATGATTCCCTTAGTTGAATTTCATAATAAACAACTGGAAGGTTGACCCATAAGAAAATAAGATGACCAAAAAATAAAAGTGACCCAAAATAAGTGAGTAAGATAGAAAAGGGTCAGAACGACCCGAGGGGATGAGGGCACCTGAGCGCTGGTGTCCAAAGTCATAAAAGATAGAAAAGTAAATCTATAACTGGTCCGTAAGGTGTAAACTACCGAAAAGAAGACAACCATAAAATAAAAGAGGCCAAACATAGTTGTTAATTACTAGTTTTATCAATTAGGAATCATATGAAAGAAGTATACATTTAGGTCTACAACCTCTAGGATTGAATCCATCAATGATGTAGATCTTAGGCATCAACCTTGTGGGAGCATTCATGATTTCTTACACCAACCTAATCAATCATCTCATAGTGTCATCAACCAAAATGATAAACCTAGAATCACTACTCTGATCCTCTTCACACTATTATAGAATCTTCAAGGATTATTCATTACCTTGGAGTCTGAATCCCCTTGGAGTATGCACTTAACATACTTCATACTTCATGAAATTCCATTAAATCTTACTCAAACATCACTGTTATGGTGAAATCACAACACCCCTGATTGCTTGCAAGTGATTGGTTGAGGCAGTTAGTGTGATTTGTCAAACATGGAATTATCCCAAAGTGTGGGACTTTACAATTGGGATAACTCTCCGGAGAAGGTTGGATTTATGTCCTATCCTAGTGCCAACTACTCCAAAGTGTAGAGAGTTGCAGATCTAACCCTAATCTAATATTTCCAAGGAGATAAAGATAGAGAAAATGCATGAAAATAAAACCTACTCTAAGGGAAGGTGATGCACCAAGAAGGATGTTGAACAACCTACACAATAAACACAACACTACCAGAACCTTGCAATGAAAAAAACAACAATACAAAATAACCTTAGCATGTAATGAAAGATCGAAAGATGCAATAGAACACAAAAGAGGGTGTGAAACATCCATAGATATAATTTTATTGCTCTAAAAGTTGATACAATACATCACATTTAGGGCCAAAGGCACAAATTTTTTACATTACAATATCTAGTAGGGAGGTTTGAAATCTCCACAAATCTCTTACAGTAAGAAAGAAGGGAGGGGAATATACAAGGTGTCTAACCTTTTGAAATGAGCCCCTCCTTACAATATATAGGAAGAATGAGAGAAAGGGAGAGAGAAGGAATTCAAAATATTGCTTCAACCACCCTAAAATGCATTAAAATCACCTACAACAATGATGGGTGCCACAAAACCCATACCTCCATGTACCTTGCCTTGTTGGGGAAGAAAGGAAGCCCATACCTTCATCATTTTGGTAGGTGAGAAATTGAAAACATTCCTCTAAAATGGTGGACTATATTTCCTCATTTTGAAATACTTAGTCTTACTAAAATTCCTATATGGTTGTGTAGAGAACACTGAGAGATTTCCAAAAATTCCTATTTTGTGCAAATATGAGCTCCCAATCAAACATTATGGCTATCTGAAGATGAGGGTGGAATACTGTAATAAATGTGAGTGGTTGATTTGCCTTTTCGATCTTTGACCTGCATCACACCCTCCAAAATCCAAAATTTTGGACTTTTGGGATTCGGAGCTTCGAGTATATGTACTTGGGAGGTTGTTGTCACTATTCATCCGACG
The DNA here is from genome assembly GCA_018340775.1 of Taxus wallichiana var. yunnanensis. Classification (NCBI taxonomy): domain Eukaryota; kingdom Viridiplantae; phylum Streptophyta; class Pinopsida; order Cupressales; family Taxaceae; genus Taxus; species Taxus wallichiana. The sequence continues at coordinate 227,780,696 of CM031236.1, read as the reverse complement.
ATTTGGCTTGAGTGTTCTCAAATACCAAAACCTTGAAGTTTGAAATTCAAACTTTGGGTTTTAGACCTTTGTGTTTTTGAGGTTTCGAGGGTTTGGGTTTGAGTGGTTTTGGGTACTTTTCACCCGTCTGGGAAACGTATTTCTTCGAAATATTAAAGTCTAAAATTCAAACTTCAGTTTCAAACCTCTGTGTTTTTAGGCTCGTGGCGTGTTAACCCACCTAATCTCATGAAACCTCCAAATCTAAAAACCCCAACTCCAAAATTCAGAGTTTGGGTTTTGGACTTCTTCTCCCTTTTACATGCTTCTTTCCACCGAGTCTCAAATTTCACCTCAGCCTACCTCTGAACGACCTCACCTCCAAAGTTTGAATTTTGAACTTTAGAGCTCCTTCATTCCCCAAACTAGCTCGAACTCCCGAGATCCTTTGCAATGTGCTCAACCCACTTCAACTCACTCGGCTTGAGCCCAAAATGTGAGCTCCCATGGCTGAATCGATCCTCCTATTTTCTCTGTGTGAGGTCATGTTTTTCCGATTTCACCACAGGGGAAAAATCGATAACAATCACTTGATGCCTTCATGATACCTCAAAATTGTCTTATTGTAATTTTCCACTTGATCATAATTTCGCTCATCTTTAACATTCTATTATGTAACACAGCCTATCCGTCATCCTAATTCTAAGATTGGTGATCTTTGATGATATAAACTTACCAAGAAATTTGTTTTCACCCTTGGACCACAATAATATGACAACTTTTCAAAGAAAATACCGACCTCAAGAGCTCAAACTACTTATGATATGAATTCATACAAAGAAAAAGAGATATCTTAGAAACATATTTACATAAATTTAGACCATTTTGTAACTTTTATAATTCATCATACATGACGTGAATATTGGGAATTTAATGAACTCGAGATATTTTGAATGAACACCATGGGATAATATTTGAATAACAACATGATCTTCTTATCATGTAAAGACTACATGAAATGAAACACCTTATACAAAGATATTTGAACTCAAACTTAAGATAGAGCAGACTTAGAAATTGATCTCATGAACTCAAACTACACATGTTGGATGAATAGGACTCAATCATACCTTATCAAATCTTAACATAATGTTCGAAACCTGATTAATAACACACGAGAAAAAAATACCTTTCCTTGGTAAAGCATAGACCTTTAATAAGGTGATGCATCATAATTTCTTCCCATAGGATGAGGAATGACTCCATGAAGCCTAATGGAACCCCTATGAATCTTAGGGCACTAGAAAACCCAATATTCAGGATATTCCCAAATATTTATCTTCTTTTAATCAACATTGCTATTAATCTTGAAAACTCTTTTTTTTTCATAGGCTCACTTGGTTTGAGGTCCACATTGGCTAATTTCTTCTCATCAGTAGGTACTCATTCTCAACCAAAACCTATAATTAGAGTGAACCAATGTTTTGAGACTCCAATTCAAATAGATTCAAGAACACTATAGAGTTATTTTGTCTAAAAATATTTCCCTCTCCCATAATTTTGAAATAAATTATAAAGTGGGCTTGGATATTATGCTCTATAAATTTCGTTGTACAAAAAGCTAATCATCCGTGAATTGTAGAACTTAGTGTTGTCACATGTTATTTCCCAATCCACGAAACATCAGAATTAGCTCAAAAACTAAGAAGGATTTTAGAAAGGTTGGCTAATGTGGCATCAACTCAATCTCACAGGATAAGGAAAGTTAGGGTACCATAGGTTTTGAACCCACGGATATTTGAAATTTGGATAAAGGACAATATCTTTGAAGTAGAAGAAGTAAACAACTCGTTCTTTAGGTAAAATTGGTGAAATGATGAAGGATCTAATACCGAAGGGATACTTTTGCAAATAATCGGGAGTGAGGCTATGTAACAAATCCATGGTATAATAATTCAATGTTTCACAGGTATTTTAGAGGTTAGTATTCCAAGGAATTCTAAAGCCGTGAGATACTCAAGGATCCGCCAAAGAAGAAAAGAGGCTACGTAACATTCAAGACATTCAAAAGACTCGAAAAGAAGAGAAAAATGCAAGGAAAATCCACATAACAAGCGATGGATCATTTTCACCTATAGCCCTCATTGTATGTAGCTATGAGACATGCAAGATTGATATTGTTAAGAAAATAATTTCTCCACCATCCAGAGGTATGATCATTTTAGAGAAATAATAGCTGAATTAAAAAATAAAGTGAAAAAGAATACATGTGTATACTAGGAACAAAATGGGGATTCTATGGGGTTCCAACCTCAAATTCACATAAATGTTGGGTACATATAAAAAAGGATGTATTTATAACTAAATAAATTGCCAATTATAATTACAAAATCCTCTCAAAAAGTAGGGATATGATCTAACATATTTTTCATCCTATAATCAAGTTCCTTGTGGTCCTGAGTACCGTAAACATATTAAATATCTCTTGCTATGCTGCTAGACATACCCATGTACATAATATCCTTGATGCTCATCTTTGGGCCTTCTAAAATCTTGATCAATTATAAAAATTTTCCTATAACAAGAGACCCATTCAAGGAGATTAATACCTCCATTTATGCATGCCTTAGTACCCCTTCAAGTAATAATATTGAGGTTGAGGATGGCCTGTACATTAACTAATGTAGGAGGAGATGGCTCAGTTCACCAATCTAATCCTAAGATATCGGCTAGGATGCACCTTCTGGATTAAATAGAACCCTTTTACATCTCTTCTAAGGTGGCATGTAACACTTCAAAAGATTTCTCAAAATTACATTTCACCAAAGATTTTTCAAGATTGGTGAGCCTTTGTTCTATTACAGCTATTTTGCAAGAAAATAAGGATATGTCATCTTTAATCTCATTATAAGACACTACATGAAAATCGACGATGATTTCTTTCTCTATCACTTCCTCAAGAAATAATACAAGGGATATACATATGGCGTTCATAGTGATAATTGGACTATAATGGGTCCAAAACTTCTTTAATTACTCGGAACTACATAATATTCAGGGAAAAACAAATGGTGAAATGAAATTTGGAAAAAAATAAGAAGGGATTCATGCTCATGAGTTTTCTCATCAAAGTAAGTCAAACTATGCGGGAATTTAGTGGTCCTATGGATTATGTTCCATCTTCAACCTCGGGAAAACATCCGAACAAAAGCTTCATTCAAAGCGAAATATTAAAGATCACATACGTATCTTATGAAGAAATCTCTTTTAAATAGTTTCCCAATTCCATCTCCACCAATTCTAGAAAAGAGACAACACTAAATTTATTTTCACAATAAAAATTAACTTATAATACCCAAAGGAAGTTGCGAGTTCATAAATTAATCAGGTGAGAACTTATAGAAGATGAATTTTGGAATGGTTTGAATGATTTATCATGTCATGATTGAATATGAGATCAATTTTGGATGTTGGCATGGGTTTGAAAAAATGGAAAGGCGTAATGATTTATTTCAAAGAGTGTTGATTTAGCTTGATTAAATTTTTGCACAAGGGAAACATCAAATTCAAATAAATATCCATGGTTACTCACAACATATTTTCTAAAAAATATAAGTATCAAATTAGTTGGAATAACGACATCAAGGAACAAATAGTTTATGATTGGGCACATGAGTGATTGTGATAAGATAGACATGACAAAAGAGGATTGACAATGTAAATGGGATATCTTACATACGTCAACATTTGAAATTGAAAATAAAATGAGTTTAACATAAGAATATTTGCAGTTAAAAGATATTTTCCAAAGATGGAGTTCATTTCCACGCCTTCTGGGATTGCTCATGTATGCTTTTGGGGGGAAATTAGAGGGATTTCATAAAATTTTTTTGTATAAATATGAGGGTCTATCCTTATAGAGAAAAAGGGGAGTTAGTTTTCTATTTTACCAAGTCTAAAGAAAGTAATGTAACTCTGCATGTTTCCATTTTCTTATATGGAATACATATGAACTTTGAGTTTTCAAGATTTTGTGTCAAGGTGGTTTTACTGTACAACCATTGTAAAACATTGAGGGAATTTAATTAATGTCACCTTTTTAATAAATTGTAATTTTAAATGACATATCCCTACTTATGATTCTAGTTTTGTGTTCTGAATCTTGTATGTTGAAATTTTATTAATGACTTATAATTTCTTATTACTGCAGTTTTGTGTTTATTTCTTATATATGTAATACACTAAATCATATTTTTGGTAAGTTGCATCTTCTTAGTCAATATATTAGTATTTATTTGTAGAATTTACTATACAATATCCGACATGGTTATAAAAACTTGTTGAAACCTACTAGTTAGATCATTTTTTCAACCTTTGAGTGTATATTTGACATATCGTAATATAAGTAATAACTACCTAATTTGAGCTCTTGCATAATATTTTATGTTAAGTGTTTTAAATATTGTCTTGAAAATATTTGCAGTTGTTGAGCATTAATGAATGTAAATCTTTTTGTTGAGAAATTTTCACTACTTAATCATATGTTCTTTACTTTCTAGGATATCATGTTGTCATAGTAGTTGTTGATGTTTTGTTGCAGGAAATAAATCATCATTTACTCTCCCTCTTTTATAAATCAAACCTACTATACTTTTCCCCACACCATCACACTTCCATCTAAAAATCCATTTACCACCCCGTTTCTATTTCCAAGCATCATTGAAGACATTTCTTCATACCTAGACTCCAAGTAAAAAGTGATGCAAGAAAACTTAACTTTTTTATCTCTATTAACTCGTGTCTCGATGCACTAAGTATAATTTTAACAAATATTTCCAGTGAATGTTATATTCATGGCCATGTTTAGCTTAGATCGACTGACCATTTATCAAGAGGAACTAAAATACAAATTATCCCCTCTCCATTCATGTTACCCAATGAGTCCTCTCACCCTAGTTTAATCCGAACCAAAAGTATTAGGATCAGGCCATCCCCTTTGTACGTGCATCTCAATCATCCCAAGAGATTTGTTCCAATGAGAATGTCATAACCATCCCCAACTGAAAATGACATGTATCACATAGTCTTTTATCCTTTAAGCCTTCCTATTCTCTCGAAAGCACTTTTCTCCCACAAGGGGTGTAAAATTGGGAACCAACACGCTTCTGGCGCCATTTCAAGTGACACTTTATTATAGGAAAGGTTAAGAATTACCTTTAAAGGTACTTTATAAAAATTATAGAAATAGGAACCAATTTTCTAGTAAGATTTGATTAAAAATTATGTTTCTGAGAGTGTACTAGAAGTTGGTTATTGGGGCTATTGTGAATGCCATAAATACTTAAAAATTATTTTTCCTACCAGGTTGTGAAGTAGTTTTTTATGAATATTCTGAGTTAATCTATATCTCTAGGGTGTAAGTCCCTAGTGGCGTCTCCACCTTTACAAAAAATTTGGGTTATACTAGTAGAATTTTTTCATCCTACCCACCTTGCTAATTAACTCCCCCTTTTCAAAATTGAAGGATGAAGATCCTTTTGTAGATTTTACCCTACTAAAAGGTTACTCCTAGAATTGGAAAGTGTTTATTTAAGAAGGAAATTTTTTTGGAAACCCGGATGGTCAAATTTCAGGAGGCAAGGGTGTTTAATTTGCTGAATTTGATCTTCTTTTGGTATAAGATTAATCTAGTACTTATGATAATTTTGATTCAGTAATCCTCAAGCATATTTACATTCTTTGTTTCAAGAGGGTTTAGTTCCTACAAATAAAAAGGGTATTCCTCAACTTCCACATTTGTTTACCTCGAGAAAATATAGTTTTCTATGAAACTAAATCCCCAAAAGACTTTCATTGTGTGGACCATACCCCTCTACCCCAAAGACCTCTAGTTCCCAACCTTTTTAATCCTCCATTTGAAAATCTACCACCAAATAATATGGATCACCCTCCACCTAGAGCTCCTTTTTTAGTCACTACATATAGACCAATAAATTTCAATGATATGGTGGGCTATCCTAATGAAGTGCCAAGTGAGATCAAAAATAGATTGCCTCGGTTTCAAGGGAAAAATGCTATTAGTGGAGATCAACATCTTAAATTCTTCCAAAATATCATAGCTAATTATGAAGTTTAGTTTTAAATTGTTTATACATACATTATATAAAGATAATAGGGAATGGTATAATTCATTACCTAAAAATTCAATTGACTCTTGGGATGAAATGAAGAATGATTTTAGATTGCAATATGGTGATAGAACTAATCCTAGGTTTCTTCTATCAGAATTTGAAAACATTAAGAAGAATCCTAATGAATGTGTACAAGATTTCAACACTAGGTTCAACAAGACTTTAACTAGATTACCAACCAATATAAGGCCTAGTGATGAGTCTTATTTAATTAAATACTCTGATGCTTTTGACAAAAAAACTACCTATTATTTGAGAGACAAGGCTCCTCAGACTCTGAGACAAGCTTTCTCTATGGAAATCTAGATATAAAATAATATCAAAGTAACTGGGAAGCCTCCCAAGAGAGAAGGTGTCAAGTTGATAAATCCAGAAAATCCACAAGCAAGTAAATATGTTGATTTAGAAGAGTTAATTAAAAAATTGGATGGGGAAGTCAATGAGATGTCATACAAAATGTCTAGAGTAGAGAAGGGGATGGACCCAAATCTTAAAGTTCAACATTAAGCCAATGGACATAATAAATTTGGGAATCATCCCAAAGGATATCACTAGGAAGAAGACAAAGGAAAAGGGGCTATGGGTTTAGGAAACAAACAATAAGCCTTCAAAGACAACAAGACATTCCTAAGTCCATTGGTGGAAAGAGTTTCAGTGGTGGAATAGGAGAACACTATTGATTGGTGTGACAAATGTCTTTTGCCTCACCCTCCCTATGAGCAGCCTACTGAAGATGATGACAAAAATGATGAAGCTGATTTTGGTGATATATGTATGATGGAATGTCTAAAAGATTCAATGCAAGGGGCCACTTCTACTAACCTCATGTATGCTAAAACAATGGAATAATTTTGGGCTTGCACCAATAAGGTATTCTCCCTCCCTTATGTAATTAATGTTGATGTTGATATGTATCAATAATTTGAGATAAAAATAATCATTTTGAATATCTAAGAGCATTAATTATTAAAAAGTATGATGGTGGGATTTCTTTAGAGGAAGATAGGAAGTTATTAATGAATGTTTTCATTTGCCAAGAGAATGAATATAACCTTTGTAATGCACAACTTAAGTGTCCTATCCCTTCCTGCAAGCCAAATATGCCTCTCTCGACTAATATCCCTAAAGATACTCCCAAGAGAAGCATGCTAGATAAAGGCCCTACCATTTTCTCAAGGCAAGGAAATTCTTCCTCATCCCAAGAAATAAGGGACACTATCCCATTAGAAAACATAGTCACCCTTTCCCCTAATACAACCTTTCCCAAATATGTCACATGTGATACGACTTATATCCTAAGTCAAATAAATATTATTTTCCTATTATGGAATTACTTAGAATTCCTAAACATAGGAGGAGGGCATTTGAATATTTGGGGTTGAAGGAGGATGGGGTTGTCAAAGAAATAAGTGCAAGTAATATGGTGACTTCTCCCACTATTGATGAAGTTGAAATAAAAGAAGACCAAGAGAACATAGAAGAACCCCCAAAAGTATATTTGGGTACCTCCTTTGTAGAATCAAACTTTGATGTAGATCGAAAGGCTTCTCCATAATTACATGTTTGATTTAGGGGAATCCTGCAACATCATGCCTTTAGAAGTCATGAATGAGTTGAACATCAAAATAAAATATAATTTTGGGAGGTGTTTTACCATGGATTCAAGAGAGGTACTGTTGTTGGATATGTCAAAGGTTTGGTAGTGTAACTTTCTCCTTATCCTGGAAAATATTTAACTATGAATGTGGTCATAATTGACTACCCCGCTAAATGAAGTATGTTTTTATCAAGAAAATGGGCTTTTAGTGTAGGGGGAAGTGTTAAAATGAACACATATTTTTATTTCATACCCTTAGAAGGAAATATATTCAAGTTACATAGAGAGGATAAAATGATTCACCTTATTGAAGACCCCCTGAATGCTTCTTATGAAGTATTATTTGTTGATAAAGACTTAAGTAACTTTATAGGTTGTGCTAACTTTGAAGAGAAATGTATGGATATAAATGCACACCTTGAAGATGTCAGTGTCTCATGGACTATGAATTTTTATGAAAATGATCTAATATTGGAAATGGAGCTGGAATGGTTCTGATGTCTCTAAACATGTGGTTTTTTAAATTTCTCTTTTAAATTAAAATTTGAGTGTACTAACAATATAGATGAATATGAAGCATTAATCCTTGGTTTAAGAGTTACATGGTATTAAATATCTCATTGTCAAAGGAGATTCTGATTTAGTTGTAAAACAAGTTAGAATAATATATGCAACTAAAAATAAGAGGTTTAAATAATATAAGCATGTAGTCTGGGATCTCATTAAATTATTTGAATCTTTCAACCTCCTATACCATGAGATAACTCGAAATACAACAACTAACAAGTTGGTTATCCTAGCTTCTCAAGTATGATAATGAAACTATGTCTCCATATTGAAATTATGAAGTAGAAGTGTTGGTTAAGCACTCAATCCTTGATAACATAAAACATTGGTAGGTTTTTGAGGATGATTCTCGATCCAAAGGTTCTTTACTTACGATGAGTTCAATGATCAAATTATTGACCTGGAACCTATGGTAGTGTTGTTTGAATGAAAGGAAACCCTATTTGGGAAGGATGTAATTCAATTGAAAACAAATAGTATCCCTAGAGGATTTGTTAGACTTGAATCAGACTTTTACAAAGGCGAAAAGTTATGAGTAAGCTTATCTTATTCCTAGAGATGTTGTGGGATACAATTTGGTTACTTCTCATAACCCAAGAAAGGTATCATTAGTAAGTAGCATGAATAAATAGTTAATCCAAGCTTATACCAAACTACTATGAAAGTATCAACATTGTATTGTATGGCCTTACTATGAACTAAAAGCTTACATGGAAGATTTGTTTCAATATGAGATACCATTGGATCCTCATACCAAGCCCTTTGGGTAGAAGAAAAGGCCTATCAACCCCATGCTTACAAATAATATGCAAGAGGAACTAACAAAGCTGAGAGATGGTGGGATAATTCAACCCAATATGTACTCCTCATGGGTGGAAAAATTAGTACCAGTTAGAAAAAAGAATGTGGATATTAGGATTTGTGTGGATTTATAGAATTTTTTTAAAATCACTCAAAGATAAGTACTAATTACTTGAAATGGAAAATATGCTACAAAAGATAATACGATTTGAATTACTATCTACATTAGACAACTTCTCAGTTATAATCAAGTTGTGGTGAAACAATAACAAAAATTCATAATTGCGTTCACCACCCCTTGGGGAACATATATCTATGTTAAGATGTATTTTGGATGAATGAATAATGGAGAAATTTTGAAAAGAGACATATATGTATCCTTATCTAGTTTTATTAATGATTTCATTAAATTTTATCAAGATGATATAATTGTCTTATCTATAAAGAGGGTTAACCATTTAGAGCACCTCAAAAAGATATTGATTAGATGCGGAGAATATGTGATTTCATTGAATCTAAAGAAGTCTCATTTTGAGGTACAAAAGGTAAAGTTGTTGGGACATATAGTGTTATAAGGAGTTATGATAGACCCTGAAAGGGTGGAAGAAATTGATAAAGTCCTAATCCTCTATATAAGAAAGGAATCCAATCCTTATTTTGACCAATGAATTTTGTGAGAAGGTTTATCTCTAACTTTGCTGAGATCACTCTCCCCATCACAAAAATGTTAAAGAAGGATCAAGTCATCAAGTGGGGAGAAGGTTGTTCAAGTAGTTGAAGGAATAAAGGAGGCACTCAAACCCACCCCCATATTAACTTGCCTTGATTACAAACAGGAGTTTCGGATGTTTGCTCTTTCCTCGAGAATACAATTGATTTTGTATTATTGTAGAAGGATAAAGAGGGGCATGAGAAACCTATTGAATTCTTAGTAAACCCCCATAGGGGTCTGAAGTGAAATACTCTATTATGGAGAAATAATCTTTGCCTTGGTAAAAGATACTAATATTTTTAGACCCTATATTATGAGTTCCAAAATCATAGCCTATGTGCCTCATAAAATGGTAAAATATATCCTATCCCAAATGGAGATGTCAAGTAAGAGGTGTAGGTGGGTGAACAAGATTCAAGAATATGATATGGAGATTCAGACCAAAAAGTTGGTTAGAGGCTTGGGATTAGCAAGGATGATGGTAGAAAGAAATTTACAGGATGTGTAGATACATACTGTTGACACGAGATGAGAAGAACCCGCATAAAAAGGTGAGTGCATCAACTTGGTACAAAGACATATTATATGAACTAAGAAGCTAGAATTGTCCTACTCACCTAGACAAAAATCAAAAGAGGACACTCAAGCTATTTTCTTAAAAATACATTTTAATTGATCATGCTCTATCTTGGAAAATCCTAGAAGGAATCCTATTGATATGTATTACAGATTATGAGGCTCCCGAGATAATTATTGAGTTTTATGGAGGGTTGTGTGGTGATCATTTTTCTGGAAGGGTTACTGTCCATAAAATATTTAGGGAAGGCTACTGGTGGCACTCCCTTTTCAAGGATGTAGCTCTCCTAGTTCAAAAATGTGAAATTTACTAATGTTTCTCAAGAAGGATGAAAGATTTTAGATCCCTACCCCTACAATATGTTTCAGTGGAGGAGCCATGAAAACAATTTGGATTATATTTAATGGGTGAGATATTAGATTCCTGAAGTGCTTTCCATAAATGGATATTGGTGGCTATTGATTATTTCACCAAATGGGTTGAAGTTATCCCTACCAAGAAGGAAACTCATCAAGTGGTTATGGAATTCATCCTCAATCACATAATTTGTAGGTTTGGGGTCCCCACCAAGTTGGTTGTTGATAATGCCATGAGTTTTAGAAAAAACCATTGACAACAATGTGCCATGAATATGGCATAACCTTGGCATATGAATCAAAATAAAATCCCCAAGGAATGGGAAAGAAGAATCAAGCAATAATAACTCTGCTCAAAATCCTAAGGAGAACATTAGAAATAAATAAAAGGAAGTGGGGTGAGAAGCTCAAGTTTTCACTATAGGAAAAAATAGTTACCACCAAGAGAGATACTGGTAAGATACCTTTTGAATTGGTTTATGGGGTTCAAGATATTTTCCCCTTCACTTACAAATATCTCGCTAATCGGTTTATGCAATAGTTAGAGGATGAGGAAGGAGCAAGTCCTTATGAATCCATAAGAAAGAACATTATGGAGTTCGATGAAGTAATAAGGGAATACCATTACAGATATATTAATTTCAGGGAGTAAATTAAGAAAATAGTTAATAAAAGAGGTTACCCAAGAAATTTTCATATAGGAGACCTGGTCCTATTATGGGATATCAGCATAAAGACAAGGGAAAGCATGCAAAATTTTATTCCCTATGGATGGGACCTTATTCCATCAAAATTAGGATTGGAGAGCACACTTTCTTGCTAAGATAATTAGAGGGACACTTGCTAGAGTCTCCTGTCAATGGCCAACATCTCAAGAACTTATTAGACTAAATCAAACACTTAGGTATGTTTTGGTACAATGTGAAGTTGTGTTTTTTTTCTTTGTTGTTTCCTTCTTGTGTTATGGTATAAAGTGATCAAGTTTTCATTTTCTCATTATAACCATGATATGTTATGTATCCGTTTGACATACCATGTTGATTAACTAAAATTTGGAATATTTGTAGTTAATATAAGTTAGAACAACATGTAAATACAATAAATGAATGTAATAAAAAATATGGAAAATGACCCAAACAACTAATCTAATGAAAGTATAAACCCTAATATGCAAGAGAAGTATGGAAGTGACTTAGCTGATTTGATGAACTTGTAGACTCGTGTCACATAAGTGATTAGAGAAACAAGAAGTAGGAGTGACTGCGGTGAGAGCCTTGAAAAGGATGGATCCGAGCTATCTAGTTGGACTAGAGTGCCTGGAGAGGGACTGGGGTGCTTGTGGGTGCTTTGGACTATAGATTGGTCATCCTCATCTATTGAAAGGATCTAGAACTAAGTTTCACAGGTTTAGCTTCCGGTCCGAAACCCTCGTTATGTGTCGATCAATTTCACCGCACTATACCAGTTTTGTTGATAATCGAAAATGAAAGAAAGACCTACAAGAAACCACACAGAAGTATCGAACCCCCCAAATAAAATAAAATAAAATAAAATAAAGAAAATGAATGGGTCATATTGACCTCATCTACCACAATAGTTGGCTTACTAGCTTAGAGATGTAATGTAATTCATACCCAAATGTAGTTCTCGGTGCACATGTGCATCATGTGCCCTAGGTGATCTTATGTCGGTCTCACTTTGTGAAGTAGTGAGTAATAAATAGATTTTAAAAAGGTAGTAGAATGGTGGATGGAACAGAATAGAATACCCTTCTATGCTTATGTGATATAGATGAACCAACCTTGTCCTTTGTGATGGAGCTAAGTGAAAGAAAAAAATGATCTCTAAATTCCTTAGATGAATGCAACCCTATGTGGATGATAGTAGTGACTAGTTCTTGGTCCCTCATTATGGTCTCATAACTTTATATTTATAAGGTTCTCTTGATCTAATTTTGTAATTAGCCTCGAGATGGTGAGCACCAAAATGATAAATTGTTGAAATGGATAGAAAGTGCCCAAAAAGTGGTGGGAAAGTAAAAAAGGATCGGGGCACCCTTCCTTGGACCAAGGCACCCATGGAGCCTTAGTACTAGGTTGGGCACCCTAGTCAAAGCTAAAATAACATGAAATGACAAAAATGACTGGGAATGCGAGTGCATGAGATCGGGAATGATGAAAGAAAAAAATTAAGATGGCCAAAAGATGGGGGTTAATTATTACTTTCTTCACTCAAAACCTTCTAAATAGTAGTATGAGACCGGGAATAAATAATTCCTAAAGTGCATGATTTTGTGTCTATATTTTCCCCCATTTTATGTTCGTGAGAGATAATCTCAAAGAACATAAAGTAGATAGATATGCATACCGATAATCCATGTAGAGTGATGTAGAAATGTGCCAAAGGACTAGAAAAAGTGTGGAATGACAAAAATATGATGGAGCATGGAAAATAAAGATGAAAAAGTGAAAAAAGTGATGAGAGTGAACCTAGGACGAAAAAACATGTGTAGCTATTGATGTGTGTGATGTACCTGTATGGTTAGTATAGTGTGTGTTGTCAAAAAATGTTGTTGTTGTTACCCACATTTGACTGTTTGTTTCTCATATGGATAGACATGCAAGGAGAAAATGATCAAGTAGTCAAATATATATGCATATATGTGTAAAAACACAATGTAAAATATGCATAAATGTAAAAATCATGTGAGTGTAAAATACACAAATGAAAAAGCATAAATGGAACATGAGCACCTGATACATGTAGAGAAAGAGAGTGTAGAAGGATATCTTATATTGTTGAGGTTTTTTGGGCAATCTGATGCCATAGGCCAAAGAAGTATAGGGAGGAATTTTTATGTATCCTCTAACCTTTAACTTCTTTCTTGAATGTGTGTGAAGAGATCTCTGTATGTCCTAGTTTTTGGGTGATCCGATATCACTCGCTAAGAAGTATAGGGAGGAATTCAAATGTATCCTCCAAAATTTAACCACTTACTGTAATGCTAAGTAAAACCATGTCCTATAAAATCCGTTTGTGTAGGGGTTTATAGACTAGTTTGAACCCAATTACTATATGTAACCCAAAATGCCAAGGGCAAAAGTGCACTAAACTCGACCCGGTGTAAAAGAGTTGTGTAGAATGTAAAAACCCCAATCATTCCCCCTCTTTGGGGGCACATGTGATGTTGCTAATAGGATAATGCACCCCAAAAGAGGACTAATTGCATGAACTCGTAACCCTTCCCTATAGGGGGAAGGAGTGTGCTTGTAGAAACCAAGGCACATACAAAAAGGATAACAAAAAAGTGTTAGTAAAAACAAGCATGCATGTATAAAGTAATGTGTAATCTAAGAAACCAAAGTGTAAAAGCTACCACACAAGAAAAAGTAAGCTACAAAAAGTGGGCTACAAACATGAGTCGTCACTCATGGTGTTGTAAGACATGCAAGGCCATCATGGCCACAAAAAAAAAAACGTGTGCTCACCAAACATAGGGCAAGGCCCGCATACAATAAAAAAAAGCAATGGAAAACAAGTACAAACAATAAATAATCATGGAGGCAAGTAATATCAAACAAATGTTGCACATGAAGCACCCATTAACATGTTAGAAATATAACAAGTATGCCAAAAGCATGTATAACCAAGTTACGTAAAGTGATAAGTACAAAATGAAATAATAACACCCATGAGAGACAAATATGTATTCCTCCAACGACGAGTGTAGGAAGGGTAAAGGTGAGCATCAATGGTGCATGTAATAGACTTGTATTTGCAATCAAAACTAGAGAGAGATGTGAATGCGCATGTATGGATGATATAGATAAATGACATACAATTATTCTAACTAGCATGTGTAATAAAGCGACCATGAACAAGAATAAGTAAGCAAGAGTAAAATAAACCATAATATGAATTATGTTTTGGATGGATGGAATGGAATACAAGATGGATGGTAGGAGCCCTATGTCCCCCTAGTGATTGGAAATGTATGAAGTGTGGTTCATTTGGTTTTCCCCGAGTAGTGAAGAATGAACTATAAACAAGAGTGCATGATTGGGAAATGGTCAAATAATGTGTGTTGTGTCTAGTGCATTGTAATGAGTATGTATGCATAACGGTGATGATATGTGACATATAGAATAGATGTGCATTAAACTTATATCATAAGCTTATATCACAAAAATGAATGTATGAGTGATGATTTAGCCCTAAAGCAAGTATCACTATAAGATGAATAGTAGATAATGGTGATGTATCCTAAAGCGTATACCACTACAAGATGAATAGTAGGGTGTGGTGATGTATCCTAAAGACTATACCACTATAACTTGATAGAGTAAGCGACAATTTATCCTATAATGTCTATCACTATCCTAGAAATATTGCATGATGAATGGTCAAATGGTAAATGTGTGATCAATGTAAGGTCCATTTAGTTTGTAAAACCTCGGAATTCAAGTATGGACCAAGGAACTAAAGTGTGTCATAGGGTAGTGAGTACAACACCTAGAAGACAATGTGTAGTATGATGATAATAGATAACCATATGATGTGTAAGATGTGTAAAATGTAATGTATAGTGTGTAATGTAAGATAGACTAGTAATGTGAGAGTGCGTGCAATGTAGTATGTAGGAGGAGTAGTATGTGGTGCTAGACTCATGGAAAATAAAAGTGTGACATATGTATGATGAATACTAGTATAGTGTATAGACAATGTGTGGTGTATAAATGCGCAATGCAAGTATATAATGTAGACCCTAAAAGTGTGATGTATGTATAATGCCGACTAGTATGATGTATGATGTGTAATGATGTAGAATAAATGTAGAGTGTATGATGTAGTATGTTATAACTATGACACATTATGTGTGAAGAAACGCAATGTGTAATGCCTATTATGTAGTGTCCGGGGTTCACTGTAGTAAACCCTCGGTAATCAAGTGTGAACCAAATCACAAGAGTGTGTCATTAGGTAATGATGATGCTATAATGTATGTATGACTATGTAAGATGAGTGGATGCTAAGATAAGTTATGTGTAAATTCTAAGAGCATGATGTAGTACTATGAAAGGATTCTAGAATGGGGGGGTTAAATGTTATGCCCCCAAGTGTGGAAGATGAAGGATCGATCATGTAATGTCATCGAGGAGATCATCAACTTCAGGGTCAAAGTCATATGGATAAGCATTAGTTACTTGATAAGAAATAGTGTCTAGTTGATCATGTAATGAACCATGGAGGCGTAAGTTGTACATACCTATGACATATTCCTCATCGGTTAATGGAGGGAGTGGAAAATTTTGTGCATACTAACGGTGATATTTTGTGTGTATCCTAGGAAAGAGATATTGCAGATGAAGACACGTCTAAAAGGCATAGGAAATGAAATGTCTATATGATCTGGATCTAGAGTGCCCCCAATATAATCAAGCCATGATTTCCCTAATGTAAGTGGAGAAGAGTGAGGACTACATGATAGATAGACCATAAGATGAAAGATACATAAGCCATAAGTAGTAGTGATGTGAACAAAGCCATAATAAATATTAGGAGCATGTGGTGTAGGATAGAGATCCTCAAAATCAAAACCTAGGCAAGCCAAACCCTCATGTGTACATATGGTGTTATCACATGTAGGATCAAATGGAATATGTTCCCAATAGAGTCATTCATGAAGAGCGTGTAAGTAAATGGTCAACACACTGATGTAGGTGGTACATGTGAAGGTGTGGGTGATAGAGTGACATCCATGGACTGGACATGCCCTTGATATGGGATCATAGTAGTAGTAGTAGTAGTAGTAGTAGTAGGTGGCATAGAAGAAACTACATCTATCATGAAAATGGCACCATCAAGTGGTGGTAAGTGAGGTGGTTCTTTGATAGGTTGGGGCTCATCTGTAATATATGTGCATGGAATAGGAAGACCAATATTAGGAACCCGGTCACAATACTTTGGAATGGATCATGGTCACGAAAAATGGTGTACTCAATGATTTCATGTAAGAATTTGACATAATTATGTATAGTAGAAGTGATAGCTTGCATGGCATGAAGCCATGGCCTACCAAGTAGACAGGTTATGCCTGGGAAATCAACAATGAAAAAGATATTGTGGACAATATTTGGACCAATAGTGATAGGAAATGTAATGTGATTGAGACATGGATGGACAAAACCATCATAAGCACACAATGAAATACTAGATGGACTAACATCACGAGTGAAAAGACCTAAAACTTCAAGGAATGACATAGGACACAAGTTAAGTTCAGATCCATTATCAATCAAAGTGTGCTTAACACCTACATTATGAATATGACATATGATATGTAAAGGTGGGTCATTATCAAAAGTATGAACATCAACAGGAAGGTTAGACTTGAATACTATGTGTGAAGAGAATGCATCGAAAATGATTCATAAATCAAGTTTGGATGTATGTCATCACAAATGCGAGTAGTAGCAAAAAGATGTTGGACTCTATGTAGTAAATCAAGATTGGCAAGAAAATAATCATTAATTGAGATACTCATGATGACCAAATCCTAGGATGAAAAAAAATGAATGAAGAACCTAAAAGCGTGAATGATAGAGTCGGGTTCACCAAAATCATTAACTAAAATGTGGAATATGTGTAGTTAATATAAACTAGAACAACATATAAATACAATAAATGAATGTAGTAATAGATTATGGAAAAAGACCCAAACAACTAATCTAATAAAAGTATAAACCCTAATACGAAAGAGAAGTATGGAAGTTACTTATATGATTTGATGAACTTACAAGACTCGTGTCACGTAAGTGACTGGAGAAATAGGAACTAGGAACGACATGTGCAGAGGTTTCAAAAAGGATGGATCCGAGCTATCTAGATGGATTGGAATGCCTGTAGAGGGAATGGGACACCTGTGGGTGCTTTGGTCTATAGAATGAGTGCCCTGGTATGTGTAAAGGACCTAGAATTGAGTTTCATAGGTTTAGAAGATGGTGTGAAACCCTCACTCTATATCACGTCGGGCTCGCCGCACTATGCCAGTGTCATTAATAATCCAAGATTAAAGAAAGACCTACAAGAAACCACAAGAAGTATCAAAACCCTTAAAAATAAAAATGCAAATGAATGGGTCAAACTCGAACTCGGCTTCCATAACAATGGCTTACTAACTAAGCACTGCACTATATTTCAAACCCAAATGTATTTCTGGTGTGTGTGTGTGTGCATCATGTTTCCTATGTGCTCTTTTTCCAGTCACACTTTGTGAATTAATGAGTAATAACTAGATCAAAAAATGTAGTAGAATGGTAGATGGAATAGAATAACATCCCCTCATATGATTGTGTGATGTAGATGAACTAGCCTTGTCCTTTGTGATGGAGCTAAGTGAATGCAAATGATCTCAAAATGCCTTAGATGAATGCAACCCTAGGTGGATGATAGTAGTGACTAGTTCTTGGTCCCTCATTATGGTCTCATAACTTTATAATTATAGGGTTATCTTGATCTAATTTTGTAATTAACCCCGAGATGGCCGACCACAAAAATGATAAGAAGCTGAAATGGCTAGAAAGCACCCAAAAAGTGGTGGGAAAATTCATAAAATATTGGGGCACCCTTGGTGGGACTACAACACCCATGGGTGCCCTAGTACTAGCCTGGGCACCCCATTCAAAGTTAAAATAATGTGAAATGACAAAAACTAATTGGGCATGCAGGTGTAAGAAGTCGAAATGATGAAATAAAAAAGGTAAGATGGCCAAAAGATGTGGGTTGATTAGTAATTTATTCACTCAAAAACCTTCTAAATATTAGTGTGAGAACCAGACTAAATATTTCATAAAGTGCATGATTTTGTGTCTATAAATGTGTATTTGTTCCCATGACTCCTTACCTAATGGAATACTAATATGGTCTTTGTTTTGTGATTTTTTTGTTTTTCGTTCTTGTGGCACCCGTTGGAGGTACCCATCCTCGAGAAGGAATTAATGTTAGTACTCATTTTGAACTAGTACTTATAATTGGTGTGAGTTAGTGTTTTGAGACTCCACTTCACATAGATTCAGTAACACTAGAGAGTTCTATTGTCTAAAAAATTCCATCTCCCATAATTTTGAAACAACTTGTAAAATGGGCTTGAACATCATCCTTTCATAATTCCATGGTTAACAAAGCTAATCATCCACGGAGTGTAAAACTTAGTGTTCTGTGGGTTGTTTACAAATCTATAAAACATCAGCAATAAACTTGGGAATTAAGCGGGTTTTGGCATGGTTGGCTAGCATAACATCAAATCAGTCTCACAGATAAGGAAATTTAGCGTATCACAAGTTTTGAACTAGTGAGATATTTGAAATTTGGATAAAGGTAAAAATATGTGAAGAAAAGGAAGTAAGTTGTTGGTGTTTTAGGTAAAATTTGTATAACGATGAAGGATCCAACTCGTGGGGCTAATTTTTCTCGAAGGATTGAGAGTGTGGATATGTAAAAAATCCATGTTACATTGATTCAATGTTTCATGGGTATTTCAAAGGTTAGTATTCTCTGACTTCAAAATCCATGGGATACTTAAGTATCTTCCAAAGAAACAAAGAGGCAATAGGACATTCAAGATATTCAAAATACCTTTGTGAAGCAGATACAAATGCAAGGAAAAGTTGCAGAATGAGCAATGGAGCATTTTCAGCTGTAGTTCTTGTTGCAAGTAGCCGAGTCATGCCAGATTGATCTTGTTAAGAAGATAATTTCTCTACTAGCTAGAGGTATGATCATTTTAGAGAAATAATTGCTGAATTAACAAAGAGAATGAAAAAGAATACATGTGTATACTAGGAACAAAATGGGGATTCTATAGGGGCCCCAACCCTTGAAATTCACATAACTTTTGGGTATACATATACAAAAAGGATGTTTTTATAACTAAGTACATTTTCAATTTATAATTACAAAATCCTCCGCAAAGGTAGGGATATGATCTAACATATTTTTCATCCTATACTCAAGTTCCTTGTGGTCCTGAGCACCGTAAATATATTGAATATCTCCTCCTAAGTTGACAATCATACCTAGGTCCATAAGATCCTTGATTCTCATCCTCGGACCTTCTAAAATATTGATCAATTCCATTTTTTTCTATAAGAAGAGACCCATTCAATGAGATTAAGCCCTATTGTGAGGTATGCCTTAGTATGTTAGGATTATACCAGTTGTACAAATAAATAAGCATGCAATGAATAATGTAGAAAACGTAAAACAAAAAAGAATGCAATAAAATAGAGACACAGATTTAATGTGGTTCACCCAAAATTGGCTACGTCCACCAAAAACAACCAATCCTTTTATTTAATCTCAGCCAAACTCTCTTTCCACGGTCCTTCCACTAATACTATGAGCCTCATAAATTGCGACCCTTTAAAGATATTACGGTTTTTATCATTTTGGGGAAACATAGAAAACCACCTGTTAGATATGTGACCTAATAAGGAATGGTCTAGATTTCACAATGCATAAATACATATAAAATGTGGCTTTTAAGGGTGCTTCCCGTGAACCCCGTCGAGGCGCGCGGTCCCTGGACCCCCACAGGGGGCCATCCCCTGCACCTCGTAAGAGGGACAAATCCCCCCTTACAACCCCTGTCGCTATCAAGCTCCACAACCAATATAATAACCCATTGAGTAATAGCCTTGGAGGTTGAGGATGGACCAAGTAAATCAATCGGCATAATAGGAGCTAGATCGTGTACACTAATCTGATCCATGAGACCGGAGTGGATTCATCTACCGGATTAACCTGACCTCTTTTACATTTCTTCATTGGTAGCAATGACACTTCGTGATCTTTCTAAGAAGTGGATTATACAAAAGCCTTTTCAAGATTGGTGATCATGTGTTCTATTGAAATTATTTTTTTGGAAAGAGAGGATATGTCCTCTTCATGCTCGTCATCAGAAACTACATGGAAACCGATGAGGATTTATTTCTCTGTCACTTCCTTAGTAAAGAATTTAGGGGATATAAAAATGGTGTTCAAGTTGATTATTGGCCTGAAATGGCTCTAGAAATTCTTTAATTTATCAAGAATTATGTAATCTTTAGGGTGAAACAAAATTTGGAACACAAAGAAGAAGGGAGTCATTTTGACGAGTTTCCTCATCAAATCCAGCTTGAAATGTTTGCGAAGTTGGTGGTGTTACGGGTTCTGCTTGGTCTTAAATTAGGAATAGCATTCACAAAAAAATATTTATTTGGGATAGAATGATTGAAGATCACATTCAAACCTTATGAAGAAAGTGATTTCAAATTATTTTCCAATTCCATCTCTCGCCATTGCTAGAAAAGGGACAACAATTATTTTATTTTCACAAGAAAATTTACTTATAATACCCAAAGAAATCCATGAGTTCATAAAATAATTAGTGATAACTTATAGGAGATGAATTTTGGAAAGGTTCATGTGAATTATCATTTCAAAATTGAATGCGATATAAATTTTGGATGCTCATATGGGTTTAAAAAGGGAAAGGAAGAATGATGTCTGTCAAAAAGTGTTCTTTTGGCTTGATTAAAGGTTTTGTACAAGGGAAGCATCAAATTAAAATAAATATCCATGGCTACTGACAACATATTTTCTAAAAACAAAAAGTGTCAAATCAGTTGGAATAATGACATCAAGGAACAAATGGTTTATGATTAGGCACATGCGTGATTACGACAAAATAGACTGGAAAAAGAGGATTGGACAACGTAAATGATATATCTTACACATGTCCACATCTACAATCAAAAAATGAATCAGGTTACCAAAAGAATATTTACAGTTAAAATATATTTTCCAAATATGGAGTTCATTTATGTACCTTTTGGGATTACTCACGTATGATTTTGGGGAGAAATTAGATGGATTTCATTATAAATTTTGTATAAATATGAGGGTCTATCTTCTAAGAGAAAAGGGGAGTAAGTTTTCTAT
This sequence comes from Taxus wallichiana var. yunnanensis, assembly GCA_018340775.1. Lineage (NCBI taxonomy): Eukaryota > Viridiplantae > Streptophyta > Pinopsida > Cupressales > Taxaceae > Taxus > Taxus wallichiana. Next base: position 227,758,936 of record CM031236.1, on the reverse strand, counting down.
TTTAATAAGTTGAAAGAAATTATTGTAACTCTACATGTTTCCATTTTCTTATATGGAATACATATGAACTTTGATTTTTCAAGCTTTTGTGTCAAGGTGGTTACACTATACAACCATTGGAGAACATTGAGGGCATTTAATTCATGTCCCCTTGTTAATAAATTAAAAGTTTGAATGACATATGCCTACTTATGATTCTAGTTTTGTGTTCTAGATCTTGTATGTTGAAATTTGATTAATGAGTTATAATTTCTTACTACAATTTTGTGTTTATTACTTCTATATGTAATACACTAAATCATATTTCGGTAAGTTGCATCTTCTTGGTCACTAGATTAGTATTTCTTTGTAGAATTTTTTTATAAAAACCTTTTTGAACCTGCTAATTAGATAAGTTTTTCAACCTTTTTGTGTAGACACCTAAAATTGGTATCTATCCCTTAATCACCCGCGTGCACATATTTATTTATTTCATCCCCCTTTCTTTAATTTAATGCCCTTATTATCCCATCATCATTAATTAATTAATTAATCAATTTCCCATCTATTACCTCATCACCTTTAATCCCCTTTAATTAATTAGTTACTATTAATTAATTAATTAATGTCCACATCCTAATCTAGCCCTAACCAACCTTCTATTTAGGATGCTTTCATTCTAAATATACATCTTATGCATCCCTATGCTTTTTCTAACCTATCCTTATCTCCAACTCACCTACACCTCATCCCTAAACAACCTAATCCCACCCACATGCTTTACGTAAACATTTCCAATCCTTAAATATACCAAACCCCGTTCCAAATCACAAAATACCCCCTTTGGAAAAAATTTCCCATGCAATAAGCAGAGACCCAACCTAGTCGTCTAGACATTATAAAATCTAATCCTTCCTTTGCTAAGATCATAAAATGCATGTGAACATCCGACCTTCCTTACAACCTACAAGATTTCTCTCTTGCTCGAGTATTCTACGCAACAATCACAAATCTCTCGACATCATTTCAATGTGTTTCCATATCTCACAATCATTTTTCATGAGAATTATCGGTATCTTTATGTTGCTTTATTCAAAAATTTATTAGGTTATATTTCTATTGATTGTGTCTAATCTTTTGGAGGTTCAAATCAGCTTCAAGAACACTCGTGAGCTTCTCCAAAAACTTCTTTTCATGTCTATTTTCTTGCAAGTCACCTTTTTATCCATCCATCCTCGGCCTTACCCACACCAATTTGGTCAACATAGACCCAATCAACGCCGACCGATTCACAACCGACGCCGACTCGGTCTAATTGGCATCAACTCGACCAATCTTCTAAATCCGTATCTAGCCAAAGAATATCTTGCAGGTTCCCTTCATACGATCCGGTTATTTTTGACCTACCTCTACACGCCTGGGTCGTTATTGACCCATACTGTAACATTTAATTTACAATTATTTCAATTAAATCAATATCTAGATCAGATCTCAGTTAATTTTAGATTATATATTTCTTCAGTTTCTACATGCTATTAGATTATCCATCATTTATATCTCTTTTTATTTTAAAAATAGGGTTGACATCCACCAAGGAAGTTAACACTTCTTGGATCTGATTTTTGGGAAACCCCCACATATCTTATCTAATCAATTTTCTTTAGTGTCTTTGAGTTACAAGTTCATCATCTTATAGTAATGAGGATGCATAATCAAATTTGTGCCCATATCCATCACATCACATTTGAGGTACCATAAACCCTCCATGTTTTGAGTTGTGTAATTTCTTTAGTAGGTAACTCATTAATTTGAATCAATGAGAAAATTAGATCAATATTCTTGGCACGCCTTGGTGGGACCACCCTTTAGGTGATCCCTTTCTTTTATATTTTCTATTTCTTCTATTTTCTACTAACATTAAAACACGAGGCCTTATTTCTTGCTTGCTCATATTGGTTCGGCTACTATACTGATCTTTGATAAATTTTTGATAAAAGGAAAATATTTATCCAAGTTTTCCTCTTTTTCCTTATTTTTCTTTTCTTCATCGTACTTCCTTTTCCTTTGTGTTTCCTAATCGAAATATCACACTTCGATTTGATTTAAAAAGATCCTTCCTTTTATACATCATGCTTTCTCATATAGCTTAAGTAGGGGTATAACTTGTTGCGTCTCACATCTTATCACATACAACCTAAAAATCACGCATCTAAATAACACATCAAAACATCTCCTTACCTGGTTGACTGATTGGGATTTCATCACCTAATAGAAATCCATTTGAGACTTCCCTAGCCAAAAAAAACTTGAAACTAGACATAGAATACCTTTTCTTAGGCACCTTTGTTATCTAATTTTTTATTTTCACATCTTTTAATTAATCATGATGATAAGAAACTTGTTGCTTGATTTATTTTTAAAAAATTACATAAACAAATGTTCATCTATTTCATGCCTATTATTACCCTTTCTCAAGTTAAAACAACACAACAATCCACTTCATCCAATGAAATTCCTTCCTCTAATGATCTCTCCCAACAAGATTCTAAATTTGAGACCACACCTTTAGTTACCCAACCCTTGTTTTGATGGTCTCACTTCGCGAGGACCATGTCATCAAAAATCATCCCCATCTTAGAACCAATCCTCATATCTTTCATCAATCCAACCTTTTTAGACCAACTACACCCCCATATATGATTCCCTTAGAAACTCTTACACCTCCATCGTAGACCCCCTAAAATCTCTCAATCATATCAACCCACTCAACTAGTGGATCCTGTTCCACCCACATAACTTTATGTTATACATCTCTATGCCTATCCAATAATATCAACCTCTTAACACCTATATCCCACTTATCATTTACCACAACAAATTACCCAATACAAAAAATCATAACACGTCCCTATTTCTCAACATCAACCATTACAAAAACCTATCTAATCTCAACCTATGACATATATTAATCATTATCAAATAATTCCTAAAACACCCACACATCCACAAAATTATCAAATGTCTTATCACTATACTTTCCATGTCAGAAAAATAATCCAATCCCAACCTAACATTACATCAAATGATCATATTCATGCCCTAATGAATAGGTTGGCTATTCTAGAGGTCACTACCTTAGGACCCAAGGTTACACTATCTTATGATTTTTTTAATGAACCCATTCATCCATCAGTTCCCAATTAAACCTTACCCCCTTCATTGGGAGCTTCCCAAGTTTACTAAATTTAATAGTAAGGAATATCCCGAACAACATCTTCATGATTTTAAGCATGTGTGTTTCCTTATCACATATGATCATGAACTTATGCTTCACACTTTCCTTATGTCCTTGACTAGTCCAACATTGGATCAAGACAACATGATTCCTCAAAATTCCTTATTCTCCTTTACCCATCTCATGCAATTCTTCCTAGAGAAATTTTTGATTAATAGTATGCACAAATCACTATCAGTGACTTATACACAATTAGAAAATTTGATGATGAGTCTATCATATATTTTTTTCGATAACATGGTATTATCAATAAACTATCATTTACCGTTCCATAAACTTAACTCATCAAACTATTCTCATGTTCTTGTCTAAAGAATATTTCTTCTACATTACAAATCCAATATTTTTGAACATTCGAAGAAGCCTTCACCATGGCTCGTAAACTTGAAACACGTGCCCTTGAGCAATGCCAACTCAAAATTAAATCAAACTATCCCAAGACCGAGTTCATCAAACCCACTATACATAGTGACAAGTATAAAACTATTGCCAATACCATCATCTTCGAATCTTCATCCATATCTTAGACCATCTCAAAATGATTTTAGACATCCTCCTAGCTATACCTCCTTGGGGGAATCCTCTAGCTCGATATTCAAAAAGTTTATGACAATACACTCCATCTAACTTCCTACCATATGAACCTTGGATGACTCACGACCCAATCCCATTTGGTATCACAAAACTCACTACCGTAAATATTATCAAGTCAAAGGCCACCACATTGAGAAGTGTGGTTCATTAAAATATCACATCCAACAACTTATAAATCAAGGGGATATTCAAATTGACATCTCCACTACTTCACCTAATAAACCCTCGATAGAATTAAGAAACCTTTTCCTAATAAACCACCAAAAATCAAGCCACCCCTTCTACATCTCAATTACCAAATTCTCACACCATTAAAACCATTAATCAATATCTCATCTCATCAATGACTCTAGATGCTCCTACCTTAGACATTATTCCCACCCCTTATTCACCACCTATCCTATGTAAAACTATCACACATATATCAACTTTTACTACTTGTCTTATACCTATACCTACTTCTACCCTTACCACATCCACATCAACTTTTAATATACCCCCTACTTCATCCACTTCAATCATGCCCCAATCTATTACATCATATTCATCTTTAACACCTATTTCAGTCCCGTTGATATCCACACCTATTCCTACAACTATCACATCTATTCCTTCACCCTCAAACACACCTATTACTACATCTACATCACTCATTTCCACATCAATCCCAACTACCACACATACTCCTACAACCCCACTTACAACTATCCCAATGTCTATCTTGATGCATGTACCTACATATTTACATATGACTACATCATCCATTCCATCCCAATCTTTTACATCCACTCCCGATCACATATCCATTCCTATATCTACATCTTATCTACTACCACACCAATCCCATCCTCTCAATTTATAGACATGATCGATGGTACCCATTAAAACATTTACGAAACAAACACCTCCATCTAAGATAAACATAAGGGGGATTAATTCTCCCTCTACAAAATAAAATGTTTCTATGTAAACAAATCCAAAAATTACACCACAACCTTTGGATCCACTGGTTGAGATTATAGTCATTCCTATAAAGCATAAATATTCTCGATCCAATGCTAAGACCCATGGTAAACGTTCCCAAAGGTCTCATAGGAATCCTCCTAAGAAGCTATATCTATCCTCTTCTCAACAATCCAACATTATGAAATCCATCCCGGATACATTCTCTTCTATTTTAGGACTAACCCCTTCATCTAAGACATCTTGTAATAATACGTCTCAATCCAAACCATAAAAATTCCTATTAAAACCCACAATATTTATCTTCATCTTGACACTTTAGTGGGTCCTATGCGGACATATTTTGACACTTAATTCAGATATTTGCTATCACGCTTCCTCCAATTAGAGGTTTTAATCCAAATAGTCTCAAAACTCCATGGTTCATTCTCAATCACGTTTGTGCTTATCATCATACTGGTCATGAAACTAAGGATTGTAAGGCATTTCAGACTATAGTCCATAACCTTATTGAGAAAGATGATTTCCTCATTAAAGGGAACCATTCTTCTCCAACTACCAAAACTAATCCAAATCCAATTCCTACATCCCCATCCAACAAAATTACTAAATATCATCCTTTATCTACATCATCCCTTACTATCCCTCCTAAAAAGGGTCCTCCCTTGTTTATTGATACTATTGGTTTTGCTAATCCCCCTTGTGATCCTCGACCATCTATCCAATATAAGTTTAAGATGATATCATCCAAACTATTTTGACATCCATTAACTCATCCACATCTAATTTTCCCAATGTGACATAGTCTCTTCTGCTAGGGAGCACCTTCCCTTCATTATTGATCCTCTCATCCATGCATCCTATTTGCATCAATGCATCTTCCTATCCATCCAATGCTTCCTTTGACATTGGGGGACTTCATTCTAGAATTGGTATCTTTGCATATTAGTTCCTTTTGGAATTATTTTATTTACCACATCCAAATCCATCTCATCATCTCATCTTGTTTCAAATACCACCGTTGTGGCCATATTTTTCTTCCTTTGAGGACCTTTCATATCTATTTTAATCAAGTCCACCTTTATGGCCATACTTACACCTTATTTGGGGCACCGTATCTTCATCCTTTTCATTTCAAAGTCCACCTTTGTGGCCATGTTTTTTCCTCTCTTAGGGTCACCATTTTTTCATCATAAAGCCCAATCTTGTGGCAATTTTTGTGTCACCGAGACGTAAAACCTTTTCTTGCTTCCTCACTTTCGAATGGTAGCACATAGTTTCCATCTTATCTATCTCGTGACATCTTATCCAATCTTTCATCTTATCCTAAACCCCAAAGTTATGGTCATAGTTGTCCCTCCCTTGGGGGAACATTTCATCTTATCCTAAATCCACTGTTGTAGCCATATGTGTCCCTCCTTTGGGGGACCATTCATGTTGTTATAAAAATCCACCTTTGTAGTCATACTTGTCCCTCCCTTGGTAGACCATTTACTAGTCTCACTAGGAATACATAGTTTTGCTTCCTTAAGAGTAGCACATAGTTTACTTCCTCTCTCATCTATCCCATCCAATTTATTATCTTTTTTTATATTAATTCCACCTTTGTGGTCATTTCCATCTCATCAAGGATGCATACTTTTCTTGCTTCTTTACTTCCGAAAGGTTGTGTATAGTTTCCATCTCCTCTCATCTTGTACATCCCATCTACTCATCTCATTAGGGATGCATATTTTTCCTTCCTTAAGGGCAAGTGCATAATTCTATCTTTGTTCATCTATCACATAGTATCCCATAATATCAACTCGTCATCCTCTCTTAAATGTGACTTTAATCGGGACATTGTGTGGAAAATTTTCCCTCCCTTGGTGGTAAACTAGAAGTGGAGCCACTTATCGATCTACACGTGAGACCATTCTATTATTAGAACATTTTCCAATGCTATTAGTCATATCGTTAGATCATTCCTCCATCTTAGCCTCTTCCATATCTCATCGTGATGATTTAGAATAATATGGTCTTCTCATCACTTCCAAGATGTGACATTAAATATAGGCACCATGGCTCTACCCATAGCATATTCCTTAAGGATAGGTTCTCCCCTTTAGTGATAAATTCACGCTCATTAAATTTTTCACCTTCTTATTCACCTATTAGAACCATATAAAGGGTCCAATGTTGTCTCTTGTACATCATTATCCCATCCGAATTGGTCTACTTGGCTAGTCATAGCTCTCCCCTTGTAAAATCAAAATTCATGGATGCTTAAATCAAAATAAAAGTTACCAAAAACATACTGATACCATGAAGGAAAATTTTTCATGCAAAAAAGAAAAGAAAACAAGAGAAAAAACATGCAAATCAAAATCAAAAGAAATAGACCGATCCCTCAAATTACAACTATCATTTATTCTTTCCATCTATATATTGTACAAAGTAGACCATACCCTTGAAGGATGGATACTCCTTATAGCATTTGAAGGCTTCATGCATTGATCAAGATTCCATTTATCAACATCCTAAGAAAGCTTCCCGCATTGATTAGATTTCTCTTTCCCCTTCCTAGAGCTGGGGCATAGTTTTAGGGAACACCACATCTTGGGAGAACCCTCTTTCTTTTTCACAAGTTTCATCTCTAACTTATTTTATCATGTCAACATTAGGTTTATGAGATCATCTCATCCATTACTTCCTTATGATCTTTAAAATGACTAACTATTGTTGGTTTTTTTGCTTTCTTCTGCTTTGGTCGCATATGCCTTACGTTACCTAGATCTCCTCCTTATTTACCTCCAATGTGGTTGGAGGCATATTTTCCTCATATGTTCCTTGATATGATGTAGATTCTTTCATACCCATAGGTCACTATTATTAAAGTTGCATCTTATCCTACACCTCATCTGATCTTATTTAATCTTTTTGAAATTCAAGTCCTCCTTCGAGGCCATATCTATTCTCCCTTGGGGCATTTTATTCAATCTATGTTTTGAAGACCACATATGTGGTCATATTTATTCATCATATTGGTATTTAATTTAACATCCAATCCTATCCAATCTACTTTCAAAGTCCACCTTTGTGGCAATATTCGCACCTCCCTTGGGGCACCATTATTTTTCATATCAAATTCCACCTTTGTGGCTATGTTCTTGCCTCTTTTAGGGGCACCATATTCTTTTCATCAAAGTCCACCTTTTTGGCCATACTTGTTCCTTTTTGGGTGCCATCTCCATGAAATTCCACCTTTGTGGCCATACCTTCCCCGCTTGGGGAATATTTTCTTTTCTTTTTGCTTTTTTCCTTCGTGGCCATATCCTTATCGCTTGGAGCATACCTTTTTCATCACTCACTTTTTCATTTTTTAATATTTGCCATTTTTGTGTCCCATTAAAACCCACAAGAGTTATCTTCATCTTGACACTTCAGTTGGGTCCTATGTGGACAAATTTTGACACTTAATTTAGAGATATGGCATCACGCTTCCTCCCATTAGAGGTTTTAATCAAGATATTCTCAAACCTTCATGGTACATTCTAAATCATGCTTGCACTTATCATCATACTCTTGGTCATGAAAGTGAGCATTATAATTCCTTTCATAATATAGTCCATAACCTTATTGAGAAAGATGATTTCCTCATTCACGGGAACCATTCTTCTCCATCCACCACAACCAATCCAAATCCAATTCCTACATCCCCATCCACCAAAATTACTAAATCTCATCCTTCATCCACATCATCCCTTATTATCCTCATAAAAAGGGTCCTTCCTTGTTTATTTATACTATTGGTTTTGCTAATCACCCTTGTGATCCTCGACCATCTATCCAATCCAAGTTCAAGATGATCTCATCTAAACTCTTTTAACATCCATTAACTCAACCACATCTAATTTGACCAATGTGACATAGTCCTTCCACTAGGGAGTACCTCCCTTACTTATTGATCCTCTAATCCATGCATCCTATCCGCATCAATACATCTTCCTATCCATCCAACTCTTCTTTTGACATTGGGGAACTTAAGTCTTGAATTGATTTCTTTGAAGATTAGTTCCTTTTGGCATTATTATATTTACCACATCCAAATCCATCTCATCATCTCATCTTATTTCAAAGACAACCATTTTGGCCATATTTTTTCTTCCTTTGAGTGACCTTTCATATTTGTTTTCATTGAATTCCACATTTGTGGCCATACTTGTGCCTCATTCGGGGCACCATATCTTCATCCTTTTCATTTCAAAGTCCACCTTTGTGGCCATATTTGTTCCTCTCTTGGGGGAACCATATTTTCATCATAAATCCCACTCTTGTGGAGATTTTTCATCTCACTGACATGCAAATCCTTTTCTCACTTTCTCTCTTTTGAAAGGTAACACATAGTTTCCATCTTATCTATCTCACGATGTCTTATCCAATCTTTCATCTTATCCTAAACCTCACCGTTGTGGTCTTATTTTTCCCTCCGTTGGGGGACCATTTCATCTTATCCTAAATCAACTATTGTGGTGATATTTTTCCCTCCTTTGGGGACCATTCATCTTGTTATAAAAATCAACCTTTGTATTTATACTTTCCCTCCCTTGGGGGATAATTTAATCGTCTCATTGGGGATGCATAGTTTTGATTCCTTTAGGGTAGCACATAGTTTACTTCCTCTCTCATCTATCTCATCTAATTTATCATCTTATATTATATTAAGTCCACCTTGGTGGCCATTTCCATCTCTTCAAGGATGCATACTTTTCTTTCTTCTTTACTTCTGAAAGGTGGCACATAGTTTCCATCTCTTCTCATCTTGTACATCCCATCTACTTGTCTCGTTAGGGATGCATATTTTCCTTTCTTAATGGTAGTGCATAATTATATCTTTGTTCATATATCACATCATATCCCATAATATCAAGCTCTTGTCCTTTCTTGAACTTGACTTTAATCAGGAAATTATGTGGAAAGTTTTCCCTCCCTTGGTGGTAAACTAGAAGTGGATCCACTTAATGATTTACACGTGCAACCATTCTACTATTAGCACATTTTCTAGTGCCCTCAGTCATATCTTTAGATCACTCCTCCATCTTATCCTCTTCCATATCTCATCGTGATGATTTGGAATTATGTGGTCTTCCGTCACTTCCTAGATGTGACCTTAAATATAGGAATTATGGCTTTGCCCATAGCATATTCCTTATGGATAGGTTCTCCCTTTGGTGATAAATTATCATCACATCTGTCACCTTCTTATTCACCTATTTAAACCATATAAAGGGTCCAAGGGTGTCCCTTGTACATACATATCCCCTCCTAAGTGGTCTACTTGTCTAGTTCTCTCCCATGTAAATTCAATATTCTTGGATGCTTAAATCAAAATCCAAGTTATAAAAACATACTTATCCATTGAAGGAAAATTGTTGAGTAAAAAAAAAAGAAAAGAAAAAACATGCAAATCAAAATCAAAAGAAATAGACCGATCCCTCAAAGTACAACTATCATTTATTCTTTCCATCTACATATTGTACAAAGTAGACCATACCCTCAAAGGATGGATACTTCTTATGTAATTTTAATGCTTCCCTCATTGACTAGGCTTCCATTTCATCAACATCCTAAGAAAGCTTCCCACATTGATCATATTTCTCTTTCCCCTCCCGAGCTTGGGAATAGTTATAGGGAACACCACCTTTTAGGAGAACCCTCTTTCTTTTGCATAAGTTTAATCTCTAACTCTTTTTATCATGTAAACATTAGGATTATGAGATCATCTCATTCATTGCTTCCTTTTGATCTTTAAAATGACTAACTATCATTGGTTGTATTTCTAGCTTCTACTTTGGTCACATGTGCCTTGCGTTACTTAGATCTCCTCCTTGTTTACCTCCAATGAGGTTGGAGACATCTTTTCCTTGTACGTTCCTTGATATGACGTAGATTTGTTCATACCCATAGGTCCCTATTATTAAAGTTGCATCTTTTCCCACACATCATCTGATATTATTTAATATTTTTGACATTCAAGTCTTCCTTCGAGGCCATATCTATTCTCCTTTGGGGATCTTTATTCAATCTACTTTTCAAAGACCACATATGTGGTCGTATCCATTCATCATCTGGGTATTTAATTTAACATCCAATCCTATCCAATCTACTTTCAAAGTCCACCTTTGTGGCCATATTCGTTCCTCCCTTGGGCCACCATTATTTTTCATATCAAAGTCCTCCTTTATGAGCATGTTTTTGCCTCTTTTAGGGGCACCATATTTTTTCATCAAAGTCCACCTTTGTGGCCATACTTGTTCCTTTTTGGGTGCCATGTCCATGAAATTCCACCTTTGTGGACATACTTGTTCCTTTTTTGGGGCCATCTCCACGAAAGTCCACCTTTGTGGCCATACCTTCCCTACTTGGGGCATATTTTCTTTTATTTTTCACTTTTTTCCTTCGCAGCCATATACTTCTCCTCTGGAGCATACCTTCTTCATCACTCACTTTTTCATTTTTCAATCTTGGCCATTTTTTGTGTCCCATTGGGAACCACATCGTTCATCCTCATCCCTTGTGAATGCATACCCTTTCGATCAATTCCTCATGTATGAAGGACTTCACATACCATTTCACATTTAGTTGCGCATATTTTGATGACTTTCCTATGACCTATTGGTCATCATGGCTTGCATCCATACTACGGTGGTCTTCAAACATTCAACTGGTCCATAGAATGTTGTATCATGTCTCCGTTAAGACTAAAATTGTCCTCTCGATGTTATATTGAAGTTACTGCAATATTTTTCATCCACATTGTGATCCTTTTCCTAGGGCATATTTTCTTTGTTATACTTCCACACATCTTTTCATCACCCACTCTCCCTTTTTCACCTACCTATTTCAAATATGTCATCAATTTCCCTTGACATCATCGATCCCATATTTGAGGGGGATCTCACCATCAATAATTTTTGTCAATCCTTATCCAACTATCATCAGTTTGTCTCATGGTTTTCTAGTAAAAAATGCGGCAAAATGTAGACACCTAAAATTGGTATCTATCCCTTAATCACTCACATGCAGATATTCATTTATTTCATCCCCTTGCATTTAATTTAATGTCCTTATTATCCCATCATCATTAATTAATTAATACCCTTTAATTAATTAATTAATCAATTTCCCATCTATTACCTCATCACCTTTAATCCCCTTTAATTAATTAGTTACTATTAATTAATTAATTAATGTCCACATCCTAATATGGCCCTAACCAACCTTCTATTTTAGGATGCTTTCATTCTAAATATACATCCTATGCATCCATATGCTTTTTCTAACCTATCCTTATCTCCAACTCACCTACACCTCATCCCTAAAAAACCTAATCCCGCCCACATGCTTTAAAACAACTTTTCCAACTCTTAAATATACCAAACCTCATTCCAAATCACAAAATCCCCTCCATTTGGGAAAATTTCCCCACAATTGGTAAATGACCCAACCTAGTCAACGTAGAACCTATAAAATCTAATTGTTCGTTTTCCAAGATCATCATATGCATGTGAACATTTAACCTCCCGCAACTTGCGATATTTCTCTCTGCCGAGCATTCTTGCAATAATCAAAGATCTCTTGACATCATTTCAATGTGTTTTCATCACTTACGATCATCATTCACAAGACTTATCAAGATATATTTTGTTTCTTTATTCATATTTTTATTGAATTATCTTCGTATTACTTATGTATAGTCTTTTGCGAGTCCGCATCAACTTCAATAACTCTCGAGCTTCTCCAATAACCTTCTTTCCCATTCTATTTGATTATATGTCACCTTTTTCATCCATCCATCCTTGGACTTACCCACCCCAATCCAGTTTACGTAGACCCGCTTAGTTGGCATCGACCCAAACGAATCGGTATCGAACCATTCCATATCGGCATCGACCGAGTGTAATCGACATCGACCCAACCCATCTTATAAATCTAGATCCAGCCACAGAAGAGCTTACATGTTTACCGCAAGTTCCTTTCATCTCGATCCATTCACCGTTGACCTCATTCCTCACACGCCTAGGTCGACATCAACCCGCACAAGTAACATTTACTTTACAATTATTTTAATTAAATCAGTATCTAGATCAGATCTCAGTTACTTTTATATTCTATATTTCCTCAATTTCTGCATGCTATCAGATTATCCATCATTTATATCAATTTTTCCTTTAAAATGGGGGTTGACATCTACTAAGGAAGTTAACACTTCTTGGATTCTCTTTGTCGTGAAACCACCACACATATTATCTAATAAATTTAATTTGGTGTCTTTAAGTTGCATGTTCATCATCTTGTAGTAGTGAGGATCCATCTAATTTATGCCTATATCCATCGCATCACATTCGAGGTACCGTAAACCCTCTATGTTTAGAGTTGTGTAATTTCTTTAGTAGCTAACTCGTTAATTTGAATTGAACGAGAAAATAACATCAACAATTTGAGTGTATCTTTGACATATCAAAATAAAAGTAATAACTACTTCATTTGATCTCTTGCATAAGATTTTATGTTAAGTATCTTAACTATTGTATTGAAAATATTTGTAGCTTTTGTGTATCAATGAATGCAAATATTTTTTCTTGAAAAATTATCACTACTTAATCATATGTTCTTTAATTTCTAGGATATCATGTTGTCATAGTAGTTGTTGATGCTTTGTTGTAGGAAATCAATCATCATTTGATTCCTCTCTTTACAAATAAAAGTATTATACCTTTCCCCACACCATCACACTTCCATATAAAGATTCATTTATGATCCCGTTTGTTCTATTTCCAAGAATCATTGAAAAAATTCTTCATACCTAGATTCCCGTCAAAAGTGGCGCAGGAACAACTAAATTGTTTTGTTTTTAGTAACCCATGTCCGATGAACTAATTATATATGAAATTATTGTGGAAAATATTGTGAGTGAGTGATATATTCATGGCCATACTTATCTCAAATTGACCAACCATTTATCAAGAGGAACTAAAATACAAATTATCCCCTCTCCATTCAAGTTACCCAATGGGTCCTCTCATCCTTGTTTAAGGTAGAACCAAAATTAGCAGGATCAGACCATCTCCTTTATACCTACCTCTCAATAATCCCAAGAAATTGGTTCCAATGAGAATTTCATACCCCTCCTCGGATGCAAACAACATGTATCACATAGTCTGTCATCTTCTAAGCCTTCTTATTCTCTAAAACTATTGAACAGTGCCCAATGGGGTGTATAATTAGGAACCAAAACTCATTCCTTTCTTTATTTGTCTAGTCTATCCTTGAATCCTTCTTGACAAACTCTCTTAATTAAAAACCCGATAAGCACATGTGATTCTATTCTAGTTTGTGTTCATCTATACAAAACATAACTTCATGACCTGTTTTGATATTTTTCTCCTTTTTTGTCATAAATGAATCTGATTCCTCTTCAACTAAATCTATGGTATATGCCTTCCTCTTGTATATTTTCACCTTCTTTAAACAATACCTTGTAATATGGCCAACAACACTACACTTGAAAAAATTAACAAATATCTTACTTTTAGGAGGTCCTTCTCTTTTCCTAGGTGGTCTTTGATGGAAATATCTAGCAATATGACGCTTCTCATGGAAATTGAAACATGTAATATCTCTAAAATTATGTTAGTAACCATTCCTACCATTTCTCCATGGAAATTAATCTTTGACTAATCTTCTACAGTCCCTAGCTCTATGTCTAAAGATATTGTAAGTAAAACAAACACCCTTGAACTTACTTGTTAACTTCATTACATTGGGCTATCTTATGATGTTCCTTTGAGTCCTTCAATCCTTATTGGATCCATTAGGTCCTTGGATTGATGTAACATGCCCCAAATTTATTTGTATGTTATCACATTCTTTCTCTCGTTGATTTATACAAATAAATTTGTCTCGTTGATTTCTTCAAATTCCCGATATCCTGTATTAATTTCTCTTGAAGAAGGAAAATATTTTTTTGTAATCCATGTTTAATGACATCAAATCCATATTCTTCTCTGTTTAAATCTTTAAATTCTCTAGAAATTTTCCAAATTTATCTTAGATCATTTAGCAATCAAAGTTGATTGTTGTTTTCTCAAGAATTGAGGATGGAATCTCACCAAGAAATGACTACAAGGCCATTTTTGGATCTTCCCATACTACTCAAATTTGAGTGAATGGATGCAAGATGAAGAGAAGCTAATCCAAATCAATGGAGAATGCTCAAGATCAAAATGCCTATAGTTTTCACTAATGCAAATGAGGTGTAAGAAGAAAGGGAAGGAGGAGGGTTCTTTATATAGCTTTTGATGTTTGAAAGGCTAGCAATTTGATGGATGTGGGATAAACCCCAAAGAGGAAATACAAAGGACATACATGTTTAATAAAGATGTGCATTTTGTGGGAGTTGAAAGGGGTTTAATTAATCAAAGGTGATTAATTAATAGGTAGGATGTAAGCTTATAAAAGCTAATTAGAGGAAAATTAGTATGATTTGGGGGATGTAAGAGGGGAATTTAATCCAATAAATGGTGATTTATTGATTTAGAGTAATGAGTGTAATTAATTAATAATAATTAATTAACCAAGTAGAAGAGGATATTAATTAAAAAAGGTCATTAATCGACATCCTGAGTGATAGAAGGCTAATTAATTAGTGAAATGTAATTAATTAATGGGAATAGAGGGAAAATGGTGGTTTATTGATGAAGTGTCATCAATTGACCAAAAGAGAGTGAAGATCGTGGTTAATTAGTGAAGTGTTGTTAATTGACCCAATGAGAGGAGAAGAGGTGTTTATTTGATGAAGTGTCATCAATGTCCAAATGATGAGAAAGAAGATAGTTAGAAATTTAAGTATTAAAACTACGTAAGTGGATTTTAGGTGTCTACATTTGCCCCTCTTTTGGGGTGGCGTATAAGAGACGCCACTTCAAAGATAGTAGACAAGTATAGACAAGTAAATTTTGAAGGGATAGAAGAAAAATTAGTAGAATGAAGGATGCCCCTCGAGTGTCGATGGGGTGATGGAAGAGGTCGATCGACGATCGAAAAAGATGAAGGAAACAAATAGAAGAAATGTGAGGGGGGGGGGATAAAAGGTGATCCCTATTTCCCCAAGTGATTTGGAAGAATAGTGTTGATAGAAGAAAATGATAGGGAAGAAAAATGAAGATGAAGAGAATGGAAATAACTTCATCCAGCTGATGTAAAAAACAACTTTATTTCATCATGTTGCTCATATGATCTACATCATCGGTCCTTATTAAAATATACGCATACAACAAAAATAGTATAATAACATGAAAAGCTATAATACTAACATTTTTCATTACTAAAACACTAACTCAATGCAACATACATAACATAATGTAATATGAGAAAGTACACAAGCTAACCTAACTAGGGAAACAAGTACAAACACACATACTCAAACAAACAACGTTCAAGATGGTTGCACAAATGTTTTTGTTATCAAAATTCAATTTCCGACTTGTGTGAATTAACGACAAGGGTTAAGAATGGCACCCCAAGAAAGGATACATGTGAGGTGAATAAACAAAGGATGTAGAAGTCCCATGAAAAATAAATCATGCACTATGAAACTACCCCAAGAAATAATTCATGCAAGGGAAGACAAATATAACAAGCAAACCAATTTTGTTGATGGAGGGTAGATCCAAATGATCCATGAGTCATGCACAAGAACATGAAAATCAAAGAAAGATGTTTTGTAGGACAATTTTTGATGTTTGAGTATGATGCATTTGACACAAGCTTCAACTTTTTGTTGCATGCATGTGCATTTTTTTTTTTTTTTTTGAAAAAATTTTGGATTTTTTTGATACAATTTTTTTTTTTTATAAATTTTTAGGATTTTTGATTTTTTAAATTTTTAGGATTTTTGAAAATTTACAATTTTTAGGATTTTTGATTTTTTTAAATTTTTAGGATTTTTGATTTTTAGGAAGAAAATTAGTTAGAAGAATGACAATATATGTGGTTATTGCCAAAAAAATGCTTGGGAAACAAAAATATGCCCCAAGTAGTAGAAAGGGTCACTGAAGCAAAAAACATGCCCCAACGTAGTGAAAATGGGTGAAAAATGACTATTTATTAAAAATAATCATCACGAAATGAGTGGTAGAAGAAAATAGAAGAATCATGTTAGTTATCCGGCCCGGGGGGTGAGAAGAATGAAGAATTAGGGAAAAAACTATATATAGTGGGTCGGAGGGTGAAAAACCATCACAACGAGTTATTGTTACCAGACCCTTTGTAATTTTATTTGTGATTTTTCTCTAACGTGTGAGAGAAATGGCTCGAGTTCAGACCATATGATGACATGTGACATAGTTCAAGAGTACATGAGGCTTCCTACCGATGGACCCCGGGTATGTAAATAATTTTTTTGTTTTGAGCTCATTTAATTGCATTTATTACTTATAGAAGAATGAATGGAAACACATTAGCATGGCCCCTAGGGCTGTGTAAGCATGGTGGGTTGGGGCAACGTAAGTGGAGGTAGTGGTGCATACAGGTGATGTATACGTGGAAGCACATACACATGCACATATACATGGTATCACATACGTGGGCACATATACATCAAAAGAGAGGCATAGCATGTAACTAGGTCAAAAAATTAGTGAGGGTGTGCAAGTGTGAAAACCACACATGGGCATGAAAATGGGGGGCAGTAGCGCTAGGGCACAGTAGGGCATGCTAATGCTAAAATGGGGCACTAGTGTTAAAAAGGAAAGTGTTAGCATGAATGGTTAGTTTTTTGGGAAATTTAGAAGAATTTAGGAAATTTATAGAAGAACTTAGTGATGAGTAGAGGAAATTAGATGATGTGTTCTAGAAGAAATGATGTTAATAAGTGGTTTTCTTGATCTTGTAGGTTGACTTACCCAGATTGGAGACATGGGAGTGACACGTGCAACTTTGAGCCTTCATGAGACCTTCTCACGATGTGAGAGGATTTATCTAGGATCACTTTAGATGTTACTAGATTATTATATGTGGCTCAGATGCCACAGATTTCTCTAGATCACAACCTTCTCATGGCCTTAGCGAGAGAGATGGCATAGTGAGAGCCAACCTTCAGATTTGTGACTGGAACAAGATGAGTGTCACATTGGAGGATGTGTGGCATATACTGAGAGTGCCTATCTAGGGTTGATTGATTACATATGATGATGATCACGGCTGTATTCTTAGTGTGCATTGGGAGATGTTTTCTACTACGACATACCGCATGGGGGTATGTCAAGTTCATCTTATATAAGTGATTTTATGATCATCGTCTCTCTCATGTATACCCAGTTTACCTATGATGGTCTCTTATCAGTGACATTTTTCTTCCTGACAAGATGGGTGCACACTTCCCCTTGGGTCTCATTGGATTGATACATGGTCTCATTAGTGAAGAGGTATATTGCTGGGGTTAGTGCATTCTAGCACACCTTTATTGGGATCTACACTTGATTACATACCATGGTCAGAAGACCATGGGTCTAACCACATTACTACAATAGATATGGGCATGGGACCATATTGCTATTGGTCACCCATTAGGAGTTCTATGAGTTAGGGCTCTAGATGAGCCTTCTATGATGGGTTGGGCACTAGTTGGTGATGATATTTGAGCTCACATTGGAGAGACACAAAGTTTTATAGGCATGCATTTGATGATATCCAACTATGTATGGTGACATGGTGCCCTATATAGATTATACCAGTGGCCCGAGGATGTTGTAGAGCTTGAGCACAACATAGAGGTAGAGATTTTTTATCATTGGCAGCAGGGATTATATCATTGAGTGGTACAAGAGTAGATCGGGTGCAGAGACAACTTGGCCATGTACAAGGGGCATCCCAGTGATGAGATGTGGTACGGTCACAGATCCAGAGAGACCTTTGACATAGGCCCATGGATTAGACCATGACGGGATCGAGACAACTTTTGACAAGTATTTCCACATCCTTGGATTGTATTTCCCTAGGTAGTGGATCCGGGATGATAGACTACTACAACATGGTATGTATATATGCTTCCATAAAGATTGACTATCCCATATGCTGCCATACATGTAGGGATCATAAAAACAACACATGGTTTATAGGGTAGGGATCTTAGAGCTAGAGCACAAAACATGTATAATAAGATGCCCAGAAGATCCTCAGGCATAGGGCTAGGGTCCATAGGTTCGTATACCTAGTAGGTCCATAGGTCTCCACATAGTATAACAAGGCCATCCCATAATATGCCATTATAACAGGTTATCCCAGTATAAATTCCACAGGGACATATCCAGATTCCACAGGTGCCCTTGTCATCACCACATATTTGAGTCCACCACATAGTCCACCTAGGGATGGATGGGATGGAGGAGATGGAGGGATGGAGGAGATGAAAAGATGGTTGGGATGGATGGGGGTCTCCACCTCACAGTCCAGTGGGTGGAGGATGGAGGTAGAGTACATATTTACCACAATATCTCCTTCGAGATAGGTTATTTAGAGTTTAGAGGATCTAATTTTTTGAGGTCAATAGTTATCTAAGGTACAACCAAGAGATAGGTTACTACCGAGAGGGACAGGTCACCGTGAGAGGAGACAAGTTAGGGGATTGATAGTAGGAGAGTGAGAGCAGAGTGGAGCACGAATGCACTCCAGTAGGCAGGGACAATAGCAAGAGTCTCCCAGATCTAGTTTTTGAGTGTGCTTCCATCACTAAGCAAGGCCACTTATTACAGGATGTTATACCATGGGGTCCATTCTAGTGGGTCAGAGGGTCATGGATTATAGTTAGCTAGTTAGTAGCCGACTCAAGATCGAGGTCATACAGCCATCTCAATCGATCGAGAGATCAATAGATAACAACCATCAGCTCACTAGGAGCTTCCACATAGTATGCCACCACCACCAGGGCCACATGTAGAGGCCCACCAGGACCTAGGCATGTCATGGAGGAGAGAGTCATGGTTGACTCATTTTATGATGATATATTTACATATGTATATGTATTTTTTGATGTACGCCTCGATATGAAGGCACATTTTTGAGATGATGTATATGTATTGTTTTTGTTATGCCTCGATATGAAGGCACATTTTTGATCCATGCCCATGATGGCATACATTGTATCTGATGATTATGTACTGAGACACATTGTATATGGACATTGATATTTTTGACACATTTTGATATATATATGATGATGATGGAATTTATTATGATGTATGATTGTATCACATGTGTTTGATTTATGAGATAACATTTGATGATATCACATTATTTTTGATGAGATACTTATGATTGTCCATGTTTTTAATTTTTGATATTGGTGAGGGGGATAGAAGGTGATCCCTATTGCCCCATTGATGATATGGTAGGATGATAGTAGCTTAGCATACATGTTGGATGTTTATTTTCATGATGATGTAGCTTAGCAGTTATTGATGATATATGATATATGTGATGTTAGATGTGATGATATAGATGATGATGTGATAACAAAAATGTACAAGTAACAAAAAAAAGAAAAAAAGTTAACAAATCTAACAAATGTACACACTAAAAACAACTTGACAACACAACTATGTACAAATATATACAAGCATGCAAAACACACTAAATATAAACAAGCAAGAATGAATCTAATCAAGGAAAGAATAGATCAATCTAAGAAGTATGTTAAGCAACACACTATACAAAATTTACAAGAAAGTAAGTAAAACTATACAAGAATGTACAAAAAAAAAGAAACAAAGCAAGAAACAAACAAATAAACAAGTAAGAAAAGCACTACTTTGTTTTTGTGAGATAGTTTTGAGACATTTTGCATGTTTTTTTGGGAGTTTTTGTGAAACAATGTTCTATTGTTTTTGATTTTTCTATGAAATGGTTTTCTAATGTTTTGGGATTTTCTAACATATTTGAATGTTTTTGATTTTTCTAACATATTTGAATGTTTTTGTGATTTTTCTAACATATTTGAATGTTTTTGGATTTTTCTAACATATTTGAATGTTTTTGAAAAAGTTTTCCAAAGCTATGTACAGAAAATAGAGAAACGTGGATGCCCCAATGTTAGATGGGAATGTACAAGGAAAATGCCATGCATATGTGTAGGATAGATAGAAGATGTGAAGATGCCCCAACATTAGATGGGAATGTACAAAGGAAAACCTTCACATATTTACAAGAGGAGGATCAACCAGATCAAGGCTTTGAAAGGATAGGCTCAAAAGGAATCTCATATACAGGTGAAAACTAGCTCTAGATAAAGCAAATGTACCCCTAGATGTGAGATGCTTGTGAACAATGAATCCTCCCAAGGTGCTGAAAACTAGTTTTCACCAAAGGACCTATCCAAAGTGCCACAATTGTGTGGTTTTCACACTTGGATGAACTGATTTCTCTTTACTTTTTTTTGATTTTTTTTTTTTGTATTTTGATTTTTTTTTTTTTTTTTTTTTTTTGATTTTTTTTTCATTTTCCCCATGCTTAAGCATAGAACCGCTTGAGATGCATGGCATTCATAGGTTCACACAACTCATCTCTAGTAGGATGGGAAAGTTTGTAAGCTCCTGATCCATATTTTTACCACAACATAGGGTCCCAACCAGTTTGGTTCAAACTTACCCTTCTTTTCTCTTTCTTTGATGTATTGAATTGGTTTTATTTAAGGACGAGATCCCCTACCTCAAATTGGTGAGGTATGATACATTTTTTTGTAGCCCCGAGACACTCGATTCTGATACACTTTTAGGTGGTTGAGTGCACAAATGTGTTTTTCATCTAACAACTCTAGCTTTCTACCATTATTTGCCACATGTAGTCTTCATCTTTGTCTAAATAATCTCTAAGAGATATTCTCAGGGAGGGAAGCTCAATTTCCAATGGGATGATGGCCTCAGTGCCAAAGACTAGGGAATAAGGCATGTAACCACTAGTAGGGGTGTGAATGGAGGTCCTATAAGCCCAAAGGGTGGGATGGATTTGCATAGATGCTCAGTTATGACCAATTTTTCTTACCATTTTCTCCATGATGTGAACAAGGGTTTTATTGGAGGCCTCTACTTGTCCATTACCTTGGGGTAATAGGGAGTAGACCACTTTAGGTGTATCTAAAAGCATTGGCATAATGATTTCATGGTCTTGTTCTTAAAGGACTTACCATTTTCAGCTACAATGGTGGAAGGGATGCCATAATGAAGATGAGATGATTCATGATGAACTTGGAGATTTGGGCACCGATAACATATGTAAGAGGCACAACCTCTACCCATTTGTAAAGTACTTAGTGGTAGTAATGATATGGGTGTGGCCATCTGAGGAAGTTGGAGTGAGCTTCCCTATGAGATCTAATCCCCACTTGGAGAATGACCATGGTGTTGTGATCGGCTGTAAGGATTGTGCTTGGTGCATGGATGATATTTCCATATTTATGACACAATGAACATTTATTAACATATTTACAACAGTTTGATTCCATGGTAGGCCAATAATAACCTACTCTTAACAATTTCTTTTCTAGCACCATTCCACTTTATGTATGAGCTCCACAAACACCTTCGCACCTCTTTGATTGCTTGGATGGACTCAATTGAATTAAGACAATGCAAACAAGTTCCCATCATATAGCCATGATGATAGAGGGTGCCTCCAAGGAGGGTGTAATGAGCTATTATTTGGATTAGGTTCCTTTTATCAGATGGGAAATATTAGGAGGGAAGGTACCATCTTAGAGGTAATTGAAAATGGGTTCATACTAGGGGAAAAAGGACCAACAACTTCACAAACCAAACATGACTTCGACATGTCATATGCAGAATCCGTAGATTTTCAACAAAGAATGACATATCATTGTTCCCTAGTGGAATACAAAGCAAGGATCCTACTTGTAGATAGCCATATACATCTACAGACCAATTTTGTGCTCTTGGGATTTTCTCAAAAGTAATGCACACAAAGTATTCTTTGAGAGTTTCCACCATTTTCTTATATGGGATGAGCTTTTCATCCTTAACCTTGTATTCATCATTGACTTGCTTTATGATTAACTATGAATCTCCAATGACTTTGAGTTGTCTAATATTCCATTTGATAGTGAGTTTCATCCCTACAATGAGTGCCTCATACTCTGCTATGTTATTTGTACATGGAAAACCCAGATAGAAAAAGCTTGAGGAATGAAGTCCCCAAAGGAGTGATGAGCACAACACCAACTCCTAAACCATGGAAAGTGAATGATCCATCAAAGTGTACTTGCATATGATAGATTCTTTGCAATGTATAACATTGATGCATCTGAAGATCTAGACTCAAAGGTTTGTTCTAGGTAGAGGGGCTTCAACCAACTAGTCTGCAAACACCTATCCTTTTATTGACTTTTGATTTACATATTCATATCAAACTCACTGAGTAGGATGATCCAATTAGCCATCCTACCAATAAGTGTTGGTTTAGACAAAAGGTATTTTAGAGGGTCAACTTTAGATATAAGCTTGGTCTTGTTGTTTAACAGGTAATGGTGAAGCTTTTTGGAAGGAAAAGACAACAACTAGACAAGATTTTTTGATCTATGGATAATTAAGCTCATAGGTAATCAAAGTGTGACTAAGATAATAGACCACTTTTTCTTTTTGATTGAGATCATACTTGAGCTAGGAGGCACCAATATAAAATTGGGTTGTGGATATATATAACAAAAATGGCTCATCGCTGGGTTGGTGGCATATAAGGACAAAGGGGATTAACCAAATATTTCTTGAGTAGGTCAAAGGCTTGCTGGCATTCAGACCCCAATGAAAGGAAACATATTTTTTAAGAAAATGGGTAAATGGGTGGCACTTATCCATAAGTTGGGAGATGAAATGATGGATTGCTTGAATTTTTTCCTACAAGTTGCATAACTTCTTTGAGGTTTTTAGGTGGAGGCATTTCAATGATAGTTGTAACTTTGGCTGGATCAACCTCAATCCTCTTCTTGATACAATGAAACCTAAAAATTTCCTAATGATAATACACCAAGACACATTTCTTTGATTTAGCCTGACTTTGTAATCTCAAAGGTGTTGAAAGATGTGCCTCAATATTTCTAGGTGTTCTTCTCTTGTTTTGAATTTCCTAGAATGTCATCAACATAGTCCTCCATAATGTCATTTATCATATCATGGAAGATCACGGTCATAGCCCTCTGATAAGTTACTCCATTTTTGAGACCAAAGGGCATAACTTGGTAACAAAATGTCCCCAAGGGGTTGTAAAGGAAGTCTTGTGTTGATCTTCTTCTATGATTTTGATCTAGTTATAGCCAAAAAATCCATCCATGAGGGATAACATTTCATAGCCTACATTGAATCGATAATCATGTCGATATTGGGAAGAGGAAAATCATCTTTTGGGCATGCCTTATTTATGTCTCTAAATCTATACATATTCTGATACCAATTGGATTTTTCTACACAGTACTATGTTGGAGATCCACTCTAGTAATCAATAGGTCTGATAAAACCTACTACCAACAATTTCTCTAGTTCTTCTTTAACTAGAGAGGCAACACATGGATGCATTTTTCTAAGCTTTTGTTTGATGGGATTTGCATCTATGTGCACAACAAGATTATGCACTACCAATGATGGATCCAGCCTTGAATATCTATATAAGACCAAGAAAATATGTCTAAGAATTCTCGTAGAAGCATTACAAAAGTCTTTGTTCCTTTATTGAGAGTGAAGCTCCCAACTTGACCATTTTAGGGTTGTCTTCTGTTCCTATATTGACATCAATGGTCTCCTCCACAAGCATCTTGGATGTATCCTCCATGCACATAGGATCAAGGGGGAGATTGAGATCTTCTTCCAAGGGCATCTCAATGATATTTTCACCCTTGGTGTGGTCACTTTGTATGTCCATTGATTTTTTACTTGTTTATCCACTAGCGCCTCAAAGAGGTTTTCACTATGCATCTTGGAATTTCATTTTTTTGAGGATTTTTAGAAGAAAATTTTCCCTCACTTTATTTTAAATTTTTCTAACCACACATCTCAACCTCCTCCCCAAAATACACACATGTGTCTAAGTCAATGAAGAAACCTTTCTTGTGATCACCAATTGGAATGCTATCATGAATACCCATGAATTCAATGATTACCTCATCATTTTCAAAGAGATCGATTGGTACATGAAGTTTTTGGTCCCAATCAACAAGAGTGGGATGGAAAAGGTTTACTTGGGGAATAGATTATGATAAGGTAAGGACAATATATCAAG
Source organism: Taxus wallichiana var. yunnanensis (assembly GCA_018340775.1). Classification (NCBI taxonomy): domain Eukaryota; kingdom Viridiplantae; phylum Streptophyta; class Pinopsida; order Cupressales; family Taxaceae; genus Taxus; species Taxus wallichiana. The sequence goes on along the minus strand of CM031236.1, from coordinate 227,733,789 downwards.
GAAAAGGTTCATAGAGGAAAGATCCTCATATTGGCTATGATAAGAATCTTGTGTCACTATCTGAATCAATAGAGTTATCCTCATCACTCAAAAGAGGTAGCATCATCACTGTCTCTAAGAGGATGAGATCCATAAGGTCTAATACCAATGCCATATCTCTCCATTTTAAATGTGTGGGTTGGAATGGGCTCTCTTATACCTTGTTCATCTATACCACACCCATATCCTTTGTAGCCCATGACATACATCATTTTTTTGGTATGGAATATTCTTGGAGCTTGTAGCAAGAGAAGCCATGTCTTTAGGGATCTAGGTTGTGGGAGAATCCAACATTTTCTCTTCTTTAAGAGGCCACCAGGAAGAAATTTCTCAATAGTATAATTTTCCCATGACCATTTATATTGGTAACTTGGCCTACCACATGTTTTGGGTGATAGGGAATATTAGAAACATGGAGGGCCTGTTGAAGGTCATACTCTCTCACAACCATAATCAATGACCTTCATCTCCCATGAAGAAAAGGAGAAATGGATGTGGAAGTGTCTTTATCATAGAACTTAGTGTGTCTAGATCAACATGAGAAGTGAGAGCTTTAGACTAAATGGTACAACAATATCAAAAAGGACATTCATAGGTGTGAGAGAAGCTATGCAAGGCTCTACAATGTGCAAATGGCTCTGGATCTCCTTGAATAGTAATTATTTTCCTTCATGGTATAACTTGATACATTGATGGAAGGTTGATGGTATGACCTGCATGGCATGGATCCATGGGCAGCCAAGAGCATGTTATAGGGAAGTTCCAAGTCTAGGACATGGAACTTGGTATCATGATATGTAGGCCCCACTTCCATAGGAAATATTATAGTACCAATGACTCACATTCTGCATTTTTGTAGGCTGTGATAGTGATGATATGAGACTCTAGGTCTTCCTCTGTGTGTCCCAGTTTCTTAACTAACTTCAAAGTATAGATATTCAAACTAGACCCATTGTCCACAAGAACTCTTTTTATCTTTTTACAGTAACAAATACCTCAATGTATAGGGGTAAGTTGTGTGTATGATCATCATGTGGAACTTCATTTTGGCTAAAAGTAAGGTGTTCACTAGGAGAAAGATGCGTGACCACCGCTTGGAGGTGCGAAGGATCAATATCTATTGACACTCCTGACCTCAAAGTGTTTTATAGAGGATTTCTTTATGAACATTTGATATCTTAAGAAGATCTAAGATCGAAATCTTAGCAGTGGTCTTCTCAAGTTGTTCTAAGAGATCATATCGACCATCCTAAGGGGTAGGCAGAGGAGGTTCTGAATCACAAGCCAAGTGCATCGTGTGTTGCCACAACAAATAATCATGGTTCTTGATTCTTATAGTGTTTACATGCTCATTAGAGGAAAGAACACAACCAATAAGTGAATCAAATGGATTATTGGTTTTGCATAAAACATAGTTGGTAGCTTTGTAGTTCTTGGAAGATTGACCCTGATCCAAATTCTTCTCTCCCTATTTTTCATGTTTAGGGAAAGGTTCTTTATAAATTCCTAACTTTTGATTAGGTGTTTGGTCAGGTTTAGGTGAATCAACCTCAATTTCTCCATTGTCAATAAGATCCTAGATAAAGTGTTTCAATTTTAGAACTTGTCTATTTTTGTGACCTTTGACGTGATACTCACAATATTCATGGTCTTTATACCATGATGGTTTAGGTGCATCATCAACATAGGGTATTGTGTTAGGATACTTAAACCATGTTCACTACGCATCCAACTATTTTAGGATTGTGGACAAAGAGTCCATGAGAGGAGTGAACACTTGACATTTGATTGTGGGTTGAATAGGTCCCTTAGTAAGTTTGAAAGGAGGACCAATTTGAACTACTTGGATATGTTTTGAATCAGTTATACCATCTCCTACAAAATTTTTTATTTTTTTTGAAGAAATTTGGTTTGTTTGTAGGTTTGGATGTTTGATTATCTTTTGAAAAGGGTTTCAATGTCCCTTTAGCTAACAAATCCTTTTCGATCTGGCTTCCTTTTTCTATAACTCTTCAAAGTTGTTGACACAATGCATTTGTAAATGGAAAGCAATGTCTAGATTTAGATTGGGTACAAAAATGCTAACCAATTGTTTTTTTGAATTGAACAAGGGAAGTGGCTAGCTAACCCTCTCCATCATTGTAAGAAATTAGAAAAGGTCTCATTAGGTCTTTGTTTAGTGCTACACAAGTCCAACATGGTAACGTCACTTTCTACGTTGAATGAGAAATGGTCATATAAATATTTCCACTAATTCAGAGCCATGTAAAGATAGACCCTTTAGGTATGTGAAGAAACCATTCTAAAGCTTGACCCCTAGACTATGTGGGAATAAGCGTATAAGGTAGTTGTCACTATAGGCTACTTCCTGGCATGCCATGTAGAAGTCTTTGACGTGATCATCATGGGGTCACCTTTACCTTTATACTTATCAAATTTTGGGCAATCAAAATTTTTAGGGAATGGTGTGCGTAACATAACATAGCTTTATCAAAGGGGTAAGGACATAGCTCTTCGTATTGGTATTTTTTACTATGCCCAACATTGCTTTCTTAAGGCTTGTGAGTATACTTTTCATGGACTATGTAACTCTTGTGTGAAGAGTTGATCTTTGGTAGGGGAAGTCTGGTATGTATACCCAACTATACTTTGATGTTTCACCCTCTTGGTTTTTAGTATGAAGTTCACTATGTTTGGCCTTAGGTTTTTCTTGATGTGTTTCTTTATTCGTGTCCCCATGCACATGGGAAGCCAAGCTAGCTAATTGTCAACTAAGGACTTGTATTTTTTTGTATAGTAACTTCATCATTTTGGGGTTCTTCTTGGTTTTCATGTGGAGGAGGTTGTTCTTTGTGCTCATGTTCCACCCTAAATTTGTGAGGCATTTTAAGAGGTGGTAATTGATAACCACTCATGTGTTTAGGTACCTCATTTTCATTATTGTTGTTTTGGGGACCCAAGTAGAAGCATGTCCTTGGTTTATGTTGTCATCCATATTAATGAGAGGAGGACATTGTACTTCTTCTTCCTCGTGGATGTTATTGGTAGGTGTAATAAATTCATGTTCATGTGGCATCTTGGCACCTAATTCTATAACTCGTGTGAGTACTCTATCCCTATTAAGGAAAAGGAATTCATCTAAGTGAGTGGGATCAACTTGAAATCATCTCAAGGTGAGCCTAATTCATCACCACTATGATCGATTAGGTCTTCTATTTCTTTTGTCCACAGAGAAAAGGGTCCTAAATCATGACCAATGAAAGGATTAGACCCTAATCTCTTGGATTCCATCTTGTGATAGGGGGCATAATAAGGAGTGTCTACAAAGGTTTTTGTCAAATGTGACCAAGGACACAACAAACCTAAGTAAAAACTATAGCTGAAGTCACAAAAATTCCAACAATGGTCAAAGAATGTCAATGTCAAAGAATAAGTAACCAAAGGATTTTCCTAGAAAAACAAGTCTACAAGATGAAATATCACAAGGAACAATCATGCAAAGTTTGAAAACCAATCCAATCTACAAGAAATACTCCCTATGTAAATGTATCTCAATGGTAGTTTGATGAAATGATCAACACAATGTCAACACTTAAGTCAAGTTTAAAATAAACAAGGCGTAAGTATTAACAAAGGGTTGAAGTGACTTCTAATGCAAAGTATACTATAACCAATCTAGATACAAACAAGGCCTAAATCCCAAAAAGTGGAAGTTACAAATGCGAGCAACACAACAATACCACTTAGATATGTTAATCAAGCTTTGTGAAAAGCAAGATATTAGTATCAAAATAATATTGATATGATGTGAAAAATGTAACAACAACACTTTTTAAGGTTGAGGAAATGTTTGGAAGGAGACAAGGTCAAAGTATACCAAGGAGTTGTTAAGGTGCGAGTAATGTAATGGTATAAAATCTAGACACTTAAATCAATTTACAGAAACAAGATGTAAGTATCAAAATTGTATCAAGATGATGCGAAAAAGTAACACCTCAAGGGAAGATCAATGATGAAGCAAGCCTAACTATAATGAAATGTCTTGATGTGGGTATCAAGACAAGGCTACTCAAGATTTGAGGATGTACCAACACACTTTCAATGCTTACTATCATAGTGCAATAAGGAAGGATGTAAGCAGGTGCAAAAGTGGTGGACACAATCTTAAGTAACACTATGTATGTATGCTTTCTTTTGTCCCAAAATGGGAAACAAGAAAATAAAGGAGTAGACCAAGTGGGGGTGAAAAATACTTGGTGTCACTTTGCAAGAGAGTTTCACCTTGTCTTAAGACAAGTGAAAAACTAAGACAAAGTAACACTTCACAAATTTCATGATGAATAACACTAGGCTCAAACTTTAATGGACTCTCCCTTGTTTGAATAACAAGGTTTTGACTCCAAAAAAGTTCTTGCTTCATGAGAGATCTTTTGAAACATGATTATTTTTAGTAAAGTTGGATCCTATGCAAAATGGTTTCCTATTAGTTCACTCTCTAGGTGTCACAAATTATCTATGCGAGCGTGGTTTTCCAAGAAAATCACACTAATTAATCAAGGAGTATCCTGATTTACTTTACCCCCTTTGATACAATGAGCAATAAATTATGTTCAATTGTATCACACTAAGGGTCACATGAAGATAATTTTGATGCTAATCTCACAAAGGCGTACTAGTCAAGTGGGTAAGTGAAGCACTTCCCATTTCATTCACCGGTTCCCTCAAGGTGTGGACTACTTTGGGGTTCTTGGGGTAATCCTCATATTGAGTTTTATGGCTTATACTAAGGAAATTCCCTAGTGTAAAGAAGATGAGCCATAGCTCTTAACCAAACCTGCAAATACAATGTTTTGAATAGTGGTGTGTTTTTAATCTTTTATCTTAGTTTTTTTTTACACCATTGTTAACACATAAGAAAATGTATTAGTATTGGTTTAGATCTTGATTCTTTGACAAGTGAGTATTGGTCCTACACGTGAAGGTTAATAGTTTTCCATAAGATCAAAACATCATGAAAGAGGGTTAAATGTTGTTTTTGATTCTCAAGATCATCCTAAGACGCAAGAGAAGAGCATACACAACAAGTCACCCAACTATATCAAAATGGAAAATCTTGTAAATCAAAGGACTAGGAAACTTGTTTTAACCAATTGTTGTTCATTCCCTTAACCATGAATTTAATGAAGTGTTTGTAAATGAAATAAGGCTTAGAGTTGTTTCCATTCCCAAGATCACCTAAAATGTGTGAGGGAAGAGCATACACAACCCCATCCTAAGATATGAAAGAAAAAAATTCATTAAAAATCATCAAACAAGTTAGTAAAAGATGATTCAAAAGTAACATGGCCTTACTAACAAAAACATGGACCAAAAGACAAGTGTGGGGTTTGAAAGAAAATACAAACCGGCAACAAATAGACTAAAACATACGTGGATAGAGAAGCATATATGTGGGGGTGTCACACTAGCATAATAGGGAGATAAAATAAACTCATGGATAAAAGCACAATAGTTTCATGCCCATAACGACACATGTGTGAGCCACCAACATATACGCATCCCTTTCAACAATAACGTGACCTATAACATTCCCATTTTAAGACTTTAGAAATAAGGGAAAAGTTTATTTTAAAAACATAATGTTCTCTATTCTAAATAAAACATCATTTAGAACACACATTCCATGCCAATCAATCTCATAACAGATAACCATATGTAGTTGTAATGACTCAGTATACTACCAATCTCTCATTCCATGACTCGGTTACCAACCAATCTCTCATGTTAACTTAAAGTATAGAATACTTTATGTATACTACATATACATGGTTCTCCTACCCTATTCCGGTATTGAGTGATCTATTTAAAGAACCTATCTAAATATTTGTTACCAATATTCATTTGACATCATGTTGCTTTAAACTAGGTGACATAGGACAACGCAACCAACAACTTGCGATACTTTGGCCAAATATTTTCAACATACTGTACATGTTACTATTCCTAGATGACATACTCATCATTCCGAATATGTCCTTCACCTCACTCTTCTATTATCTAGAATGGTCTTTATTGACTACCATCAGTCCACTTGCCTAAGGTTTGACCCTAGCTCGGGTTAGAAACATAATTTATTATAGGAAGACACTCACGATGAATTAGGATATATGGGCATACTTAGTTGACCTAAGTCAACCGGATGTGCCAAGGTACCCTGAGTCATTGAAAGCTACTACCTATCCTAAACATGCTACTAACTTAACCTAGAGAGAAACCAAGTTCAAGTCTAGATGTGTGTAAATCTAGATGAACAAATATGGAAGGGTGTTTCCACATGTCAACTACAACATCAGTATCCTCGAGAAGTCCCAGGACTTCTCGAGGGTACAGTCCTGCAGTTGGCATGTGCCAACATCTGTTAGAACTGATTCATCAAGATGTACATACCCCCTTAGTGGTCATTAATCATAATTAAATTGGATTAAGATTTAGATTACAAAGAACCATGCCTAACCCTAATTCCAACATTTATTAAGTTCTTTACCCATACTTATCCTAATTAGATATGGAGAACTTCATTAATCCATATTTGCATTATTGTTCATTAACGTGGCATAACAACAGTTATCCCAAAAATAGGACAACAAACATCAACGTTTAATTCCTAATGCAACTTAGTTGTCCAAATCAAGTGTGACATCCACCTAGATTCAGCTAATGTTTACTTTATAAACAAAGTTATAAAGATTAAGGGTCATAACCACTAATCATCTTATCTTTCATTCTTGGGAGAGGAAGAGTCTTCCTCTACATGGTTAAATGTTAGGTTAACATAACCTTTTTATCATTCATTACACATATAGTTTAATTGTATGTCCCATGCATATTTCATTATTAAACTATAGTTGTGTAGTTAAAGAACGACATATTTTGTAATTTAACAAGTTCATTATAATAGGGGAGATTATACTATCTCCTTAATCCTACTCAATATCTGATAACAACAATAGTATATAAACAGATATAAAGAATACCACAAAGATATCACTATTATTTCCGGCATATAAGTACAAATATTTCACTTCACAAATTGAAGTCCAACACAAACCTTTCAATTCATGATTTAAAATGTACATTTACAAGACTATGTAATTCAGACATTCTGCATGTCAATCATAATTAAGATCTTAAAAGAACATCACTTTTCTTTTCCAATACCATTCAAGAATGATTCAAACTCTTTACATAAGATCCAATTAAATAAGCCAATACATCATGAAAGTTCTTGTCTTCTTTTATCACTTACGATGTCCATCTGCAAAATTGCTAGCACAGTCAATTCAATGAACTGAGCATGATAAACACTAAGCATTAAAGTAAAGTGCATTCCACTAATTGTTCCATTAAACAATTCTACTTTAATGAAACAATTAATATACATCATACAACCAATCATAAGTAATAACATCTAGAAAAGAAGTACAATAAAAAGAATCTGAATTCACTTTTTAAGAAAAGAGCATAATATAATCTGCAACACCTGCATTTATATCATATGGCTTAATTGATCCTATCAATTACTTTTAAACAATCAACTGGTCTTGTCATCCAATTGTATCATAATTTCATAAGAATAGAAATACACCTTTGTCTTTTCTAAGAAGAAAAAGAAGTTAGTTACAACATAGCTCATATCAGAATACTTCATCATTCCATATAACAAAGGAAGAAGAATCACTACATGCTATTTTTCCAAACACTCATCATTAGTAAAGCAATTACAGGTTTAGAATGCACAAATCTGCCTCAATTCAAAGACCTGAAATGAAACATTCCACAATAAATTTTCCATCTCAGAAGAAGATTGAAAATAGATAAGTTCAATCAAATGAACTTATACAAACAATAAAAAAAGGATCCCAAACAGAAAAGGACCCAATCCATATTTCATTTCATTTATACTATGAAATGAAATCCCTTATCTAATTTAAACTTAGAAGTTATTTATCTAGTTCCCAAAAGAGAACACAAAACCAAACGTACAGTTAAAGAATGCACACTACAAACTTTCCATCACAAAACTTACAAACTAGTTTACCCATTTCCATTCACCAAGTTCAAGTTCAATTAAAATCTCAGAACAAAATTCACAGTATAGACTCTAAATAGTAACTATCCCTAAGAGAACATATTTATTTCTCTATAAAACTTGGAGATTCATTCAATGAAACCATAAAGGAGTAGAAATCCTCCAACCGTAAAATATTACAAGGGTCAATACAACTCACGACTCAAAGACTAAATTTCCATTACAAGGCATCAACAACTTAATGCAAATGAGTAAGTAGTTCACGATCCCAAATAAGAACAATATTACCAAGCATCCAGAATAGTGATACTGTATCCCTTCATACTACACTCAATATACTAGGTTTTATATTCAACATTCTATTAAAACCCAAGAATCAGATAAAAGATCGAAGAGAGTAAGAAAACTAAACAATACATTTAAGATAAGTACTTGTCCCAAACTTACTTCCAACTCGACTGAACAAATCACCACAAGCCTCTCAAGTTCCAGTTAAAGGCTTATGACAGGGAAGTATTTGTTTCAACATCAAAAACAAGAAGGAAAGTAAATAATACATTCCATAAACCCTTTTAAAAACTATTACGACTGTTCCAAATGAACTAAAAATCATCAATACCCATAACAAGATTTAATTCCAGTCCCTTAAACCTTCTACAAACAACAGTCAAGCCTTCCACAGGACACGAGTTCACTCAGGGTAGAGAAGAATAGGAAACACTTCATATTCACACGCCCTATCATGCTCAAAGAAGGTGGTACAGTCTCCAAAATAGAAATACCACAATAGATCCAAAAAGAAGTTACAAGAAGAAGATCTCAAAAGAGATTACCAGCTCTACTTTTAAATAAAACAATCTCTCAGACTCTTTTTGAACAGACAATCCTTAAATGAGATTAAATCTTCTCAAATCCTTAAAACCAATGAAACCCAACTCACAATACAAGTAAAGAATCAACACAAGTTCAAAACTCCACAATAATGGAATACCTGTACAATGTCAAATACGAGCTTCAAACATAAGTTTAGAACTTCACAAGCTTCTAATGCTGGCTCAAACAAGCATGAAGTTCAAGTACGAGCCTAAAGAAAAATGCAAAGCCCTAAATACAAGTTCGAACAAAACACCAATGCTCTATTACGAGTTCAAGCAACTTCAAATCCTTAAAGAAGAATAAAACTCCAGCTTTGAGCATATGTACAAAACAAAACTCAACAACTCGACTACCAGTTCAGCATTCGTAAGAACTGAATAAGAGTACAGTGTTGAATATGAAGATTCAACCAAAATTTCAGATCTACACCAAGTTCCATTCAGTCTAGAACAAACACGAAGTTCCATTAAAATCTCATAACAATCACGAAGCTTCAACACAAGCTTAGAACAACCACGAAGCTCCACTACAAGCTCAACAAAACACAAGACTAAAATAGAGATTCAAAACCATTCAAGCAGCAAATCCAATTTAGTCGATACTAGTCTCAAATGCAAGTTACAAACTTTGAATACAAGCTACAGAGCTTCAAATACAAGTTACAGAGCTTCAAATGTAAGTTTACACGAATACCACTAATAACTAGTACAAAGAAATTTCCCAAGAACTACCATTAACAACAATGGATTCACATTCCAAAAACCACATAGATTTCATGAAAACATGTAAGTAAATAACCAGACACATCATGCAAAAATATATCTCAAGTGAGTAGAATTATTTTAATGAATCATTTAGAAGAAATCAAGAAATCTTAATGGGTAGAGCCTATCATGCCCGATAGTTCCTCTCGCCAATTCAAAGGAGACTTCCAGCCAAACTTCCAACCCTTTTTCTTCCCCATAACAGATCAAAACTAAACAATTTTTCTTCCAATGCCTCTTATACATTCCCTTGATCGAAAATAGACTAGAGAAACCAAAAATAGCCAAGAAGAAGAAGAAGTCAAACTACTGGTTCAAAGAACTAGTTAGCTCCATGTAGAGAAAAATTCATGATGCATGCAAAACTAAACAACCTCTCACAAACCCTTCTCCCGAGTTTCCAAGATGGTTTGCACATAAAAACTAAGATTCATTAATGCCATAACTCCTAATTCTCCCACTTATCTCTCCTTGCCACCACCTCCCAAAATTGGTGAGTACCAATTCCAAATCAACATGCATTTCCATACTTAGCAAAGCCTCCACGTAAGCCCCGCTAAAATTTAACTAGCCCTTGCCAAACTGAGCAAGTACTTCCATGTATTTAAATCCAATCAAATCACAATAAAAGCCATTGGAACCATCACCGTAGTGACTTGCGACCCTAGGCCCCTTTCAAATAGTTTAGGCTAGATTTCCCAAAGCTTAGGTTAGTCCAACAATCATTTCCTAAATAATTTCCTTAGGTTTATAAACATTTCCATATGTAGTACCACCTTAGGTTATATCAAATTCACAACCATTAGTATTAGGCATTAGGTTAACATAGTATAGTATCACCATAGTAATCTCCCCTTCCCTTATTCATTTAGCACAAGAGCTTAGGTTAGGTCATCCCCCAACACAATAGAATAAGAAGCTTAGGTTAGATTACAACCTAATTAAATAGACGTAGCTAGGAAGTAGGCATTCTTACCTAGCTTAGGATACCGTTAGGATAGTCGTTTAGCTTTAAGATCCATATCCCCCTCATAGTCATAAGATGATTATATTTTGTTTACGCCAATAATGTCCTGCAGAGATCAATCCCAAAGACCCAAGCACAAACTTACAACCGAATGAAGACATTTTCACACAAGACCATAAAATTTGCTAAAACACAAAAGTTTAGTCCGCTATGCCTCTCAAACTATTGAATGTTAGTTTACCATTCAGTTTGTTAAGAATATTTAAAACATTCCTTGGATCACTAAAATTGATCCAAGGATGAGTCATCAAAAGAGATAAGTTTGCAACTCTAAAAATCTGATTGCAGCTTATCAATAAGAAGTGAAAATGGATTCCTGAAAGCCATATCATTTCAGTCCAATGAATCCAAGAGTAGAGATGATTTATCCATAACAAGCATGATTTTCAACAATCAAGGAAACACACCTCATTCAAGAAAATCACATGCCAACGCTTGTAATGCAAAGAGAAATATAACAGTTTGTTAAAGGTGTTACACGACCCTCTCAATAGTTATGCGAGAGTAACATAAGACCTATGTAGGTACCTAGAATGATGTTAGGAGTATGAAATATGACATAGAAAATCTAAAAAAGGTCAAATTTTTGTCATCTTAGCCCAAAATTAACAACCCATCTCCTTTAAACATACAAAAGAGGCTCAACATATGTCAAGTTAGCAAAATACATCAGGGAATTCAAGTTATATAACATGTGTGTAATGAAGGTTAGCCAAAATTGAGACAAAAATAACAAAACTTGAAATCAATTACTAAGGACCATGGTGTATGTCCCACCGAGTGTGCGAAATGTGTTCATGTAAAACTAACTATGTTATGTGAATTGAAACTAAAACCTAATAGCTTTGAAGAAAAGTTAATAAAACAAGAACCACCAAGATAAGCGCTTATATAAACTTAATTCTTCAAATGCATGAAACATGAATTAATCGAATTAACATATTAAGCCATTCCTACTCTTTAGATTACTAACTAAACAAGAACCTAGTTAGATAATTTAGCACTCACACTGATTGTTGTTTTCTGAAGAATTGAGAATGGAATATCACAAAGAATCGCTATAAGGCCATCTTTGATCTCCTCATACTACTCAAATTTGAGTGAATGGATGCAAGATGAAGGGTCTATTTGAAATCAATGGAGGCTGCTAAAGATCAAAATACGTATAGTTTTCACTATTGCAAATGAGTCAGTAAGAAGAAAGGGAAGGAGGAGGGTACCTTATATAGCTTACTAGTTTGGGAAAGGCTAACAATTTGATGGATGTGGGATAAACCCCAAACAGTAAATAAAAAGGACATGCATGTTTAATAAATGATGTGTACTTTGTGGGAGTTTAAAGGGGTTTAATTAACCAAAGGCGATCAATTAATAGGTACGAGTAAGCTTATAGAAGCTAATTAGATGAAAATTAGTATGATTTGGGGGATGTAAGAGGGGAATTTAATCCAATAAATAGTGATTTATTGATTTAGGGTAGCGAGTGTAATTAATTAACCCAAGTAGAAGCGGAAACTAATTAACGAAAGGTTGTTAATTGGCATCCTAAGTGATAGGAAGGATAATTAATTAGTGAAATGTAATTAATTAACGGGAATAGAGGGAAAATGGTGGTTTATTGATGAAATGTCACGAATTCACCAAAATAGAGTTAAAGATCATGGTTAATTAAATCAAAGTGTCATTAATTGATCCTATGAGAGGAGAAGAGATGTTTATTTGACAAAGTGTCATCAATTGTTGAAATGACAGAAAAGAATATAGTTAGTGCAATTTAAGTATTAAAACTACATAAGTGGATTTTGTTTAAATTTTTCCCCTCTTTGGGGTGGCGTAAGCAATGCCACTTAAAAGATAGTAGAAAAGTGCATACAAGTAAATTTTGGAGGGATAGAAGAAAAAAATTAGCACAATAAAGGATGCCCCTCGAGTGTCGATGGGGTGATGGAAGAGGTAGATCGATGATCAAAAAAATATGAAGGAAATAGATATAAGGAATGTGAGGGGGAGGGGGATAAAGGTGATCCCTATTACACCAATTGAGTTGTATGAATAGTGTGATAGAAGAAAATGCTAAGGAATAAAAATGAAGATGAAGAGAATGGAAATAACTTTAATCCATCTTATTTAAAAACATCTTTATTTCATCATGTTGCTCATATGATCTACATCATCGGCCCTTACTGAAATATATACATGTAAAAAAGTGTATAATAACATGAAAAACTATAATACTAACATTTTTTCATTGCTAAAACACTAACTCAATGCAACATATAGAATGTAATGCAATATAAGAAAGTACACAAGCTAACCTAACATGGAAACAAGTACAAACACACATACTAAAACAATCAATGTTCAAGAAGGTTGCACAAATATTTTCATCATCAAACTTCAATTTCAACCTATGTGAATTAATGACAAGGGTTAAGAATGGCACCCCAAGCAAGGATACATGTGAGGTGAATAAGCAAAGGACATAGAAGTCCCATGAAAAAACAATCATGCACTATGATTTAGGGTAGTGAGCATAAGTAATGGAAGGAGGATGGTTCTTTAGTATGTTGGTTTGATTCATATAAGAAAAGGATGGTAATTTATCGACGGTGATTGATGATTAATATAAGAAAAGGACAATGATTTATTGATTTAGGTTAGTGAGCATAATTAATTAACCCAAGTAGAAGAGCACACTAATTAACGAAATGCCATTAATTGACATCCCGAGTGATAGGAATGCTAATTAATTATGAAAATGTAATTAATTAATGGGAATAGAGGGAAAATGGTGTTTTATTGATGAAGTGTCTTCAATTGACCAAAAGAGAGTCAAGATCATGGTTAATTAGAAAATTTTCATTAATTGAACCAATGAGAGAAAAGATATTTTTATTTGATGAACTTTTGTCAATTTTTGAAATTACAAGAAAGAAGATAGTACAATTTAAGTATTAAAATTGCATAAGCAGATTTTAGGTTTCTATAGATATCCTTGGAAATTTCTTCCATAGGGTCTATTGAGTCAAACGATCCAACACATATCTCATATCCAAGATAACTTAGATATATCTTCATTCTAAATCTCTATAGGGAATATTTGTTCTAATGAACCTAGGACCTTGATATGACACAATCTCTTCTCCCAATTTGATCAAATAACCTGTTCTTCAAGAAGATTTCTTTCAAGTAGTCAAACTTACTTTGCACAAGGGTCAAATCTGATACCAATTATTGAAAGCATAATGGAATGAGAGTGGGGGTGAATATGTCCTACAAAACTTAAATTTTATTTTCCATCACTTATATTCATCATTCAATTCAATTCATTCAATATCCATAACCATGTAGGAAAATTAGTTTGTATTAAGAATTCAAAAGTACATAACACAAAAGAAAAGATAGATGAAAACCATATATAAGTAGGCAACCCTCAAGGGGAAGAAAAACCATTGATACCTTATATTATATTATACAAATGAAGGACTTGCAAGAATATTACACATCCTGTCGTATTCTTTTAGTGAGGCACTAACCCCACAAGGAGCACCAACCCCTAAACATTTAGTAATATTACTCAAAACAAAGGACTCCTATGAATTTTACACATCATAAGATATTTTATAAACTAATGATCACATATAATAAGATTCTCACACAATGGGTTGTGATCCAAATTAATCTCCAAACACACCAAACCCTCTTAAAACTCCTCTCTCATTCAAATCACTCAAATATGTCCTCTCATGGTTGATTAAATCATTTAAAATTTCATTACTAATCTTAAAAATTATCTAGGTCTTCAAAAATATTCTAAGATATGTCCATGACCCGTCTACACTCTTTTCACTCCTTTATAGGTCGCTCATAATCCCTTCATCTCAACTAGTCACAAATGACTCATTACACTTGCTTATATACACAACACAAGCTCATATCACCCCTAGGTCAGCCATGAAAAAGTAGGTTGGTCATAAAAACTTACAATAATCTCAATAACATCATATAAATCAACTTAAGTGATCCAATTAGTTAGCAAGGTTCAAGACATCTCCAACAAGCACAAGGATATCCAAACAAGCCCAAAATGCACTCTCCAAGATCTAGTGAATGCTCAAGAATCTAAAAGGTTTTCTAACATATTTATCATGGATCCATCAATTTCACACAAGTTCATGACATCATGTTAGGATAAAAATCACAATAATATTTGAAACTTCCAAATCTACTATGAAACACTCCAACAAGCATGCTATTCCAACTAGGTCTTCAAAGCCCAAAAATTCAGTCCCAAGAACAAAAACTTAACATATAAAATCAAATCATCATGAATCAAGTCATATATAATTGGGAAGGTATCTGAATATAATTTCCAAAAAAATCACTTCATCAACTAAATCATATCGGAAAACCTCCAAGCAATCCAATCTCTAAAATTTCTCATTTAGGCTTCAAGGACACAAGAACAAGTCTTAAGGGAAAAAAACATAAACACCTACAAAACAACTTCCAAGCTAAAAACACTTGTAAAAATTCAAGGAAACTTTTACCATTATGTTCAATAACTAAGAGGCATATGCCACATGAATAAATTTACTCCAACACACATATTTCTTCACACCTTCTTCAGAAGCCATCTAGGGATTTCTAGGACATTAGGTCTTCAACTAAAAATCACTTCATCATGTTGGTACCAAAACTTAATCTCCTTCACAACTCAAGCAACATCATGGATCTCACAAGACACTCAAGGGCGGATAGATGATTTGTGTGTCATTTGTATCTAGGGAGCACATCTATCTCGACTTGTTAGCACTCAGATTTGAAGGAGTGGGTAACACCTCAAAGGGATTTTGATCTAATCCTCACTATTCTAGGTTGTGACTTTCAACCAAGGTAAGAGAACCTATATTTCAGCCTTTGTTTAATGAAGGAGGTGGAGATATCCTTATGCTTTGCACATTATATGGAGATGACCTTGGGAAAACATGATCAATTATCCATTATTCAAACTTAAAATATTTGTCACTACTAAATGATGGAAATGCTTTCAAGACAAGGCTAAGGCTGCTAGAGACATGATAAAATCCTAATATACTTTGTGCATTTTTGTGAATGGATTGTATTCTTTTGTTGACACACAATACAATACAGGGGTAGTATGGGTAGGATGAGTTATGAATGAATATTTTGTTGGGAATGTGTAGAAAGATAGGAATTACCAACTTCTTTGAGAACCTTTGTAAGAGATTTGCAACACATAAATAACAGAGATGTTTCAATGGGTTTAAGATACCTCTTCAACCAGGATATGTGCACCAAATGGAGGCCCAAATATACACTCTTCCACACAACCTTTGATTACCTACCACAAAATCTTGAAGCAAAATACCAACAAATTATCCAGGAATCCCTATTTGATCATGACCTAAGGTGCACCCAAAGGTTTACAAATAATCTCAATATTCAAGGACAGTAAAATGATTTTAAATCTGTTTATCTTCTATCAAATGAATGCTCTTCTGAATGAAATATTATAGATGCCATTAAACCCTCAACAAGAAATGAGACCATGTATGATCAAGGAAGATCCCACATACAAGATTGCAACATGAGCAATAAGCACAAATTGAAATCATTCTGAAAACATAAGCATATACAAATTTTTCCAAGAGATAACACCAAATAATCCAAAAATTGATCAAATACATTAGCAGGGGAATGTTATTGGAACAATCTCAAAGCTTGTTGATGGCTTTACAACTGAAACCAACTCAACATGATAAAATATGATGCAATATGGAATTGAAAATGGCTCTCAGGTGGTTTTCTCCAGAGAAATGGATTTCTTCCATTTTTTTGCTTGAAAATTCTATGTCTTTTTCTCTCCTCCCTCCTTAAATTTCTGCCAAAAATATCATATATACTCAATGCCAGCTTGGAGTCTTCCTCCCAAGAAAATAATATGCTTAAGGGATCAAATGTTTTATAACAACTCTTCATGATTCCATGAAAATGACATCAAACTCAAAACAACTTCGCATAGGTTGCAGGGGATGCATAAAAGTTTTAAAATATTACACAAATTAGGATCCTTATCAATCCCAAGGTCAATTTTTTTGTCATTCAAGCATGCAAACATGTTTTAGTAATCATTTTTCACCTTTTCACTTCTTCATTTTACCTCTGCAACTTTTGATTTTCACTTTTCACATTTTTTACGGGAAAAGGAAACAATTATATACAAAACATCATAGATCATCGTATTAGCTCATGAAAATGATTCCATTGTTTAGAGGGATGAAAGGATGCAAAATCATATAAAATTCGATGTAATTTGGTGAAGAAATGTGAATTCCAAGCTTCTTGAAGCTCCCATAGCGGCCAAAATGAACAAATGCATAGTATCCATCGATTTTGATCAACTTTTAATATCAACCCTCCACATGGATAATGCCATTTAAAAAATAAGCTCAGAATTACCTTTTTGACCTTTGAATGAGGTGGGACACATGTTAAAATGTGATTTGATTAGACTCCCATCCTTTAGAAATGCATTTGCGACCTTTTTAAATTTTGGAATTTTGTTCACAAAATCTCCCGCGTGCCCGAAAGCCTAATTCATCCCTACCACGTAGCATCTCCAATTAGTTGTGGGTCCAGGCCTCCAATTCTACCCACCAAAAATGCAAAGTTTCAAAACTCTCCTCGAGCAAGCACTCTCCATTTGACCCCTTTGAAAAATGCCATGTGTCCTTTTTTTGCCACGATTGGGTTTTAGAACCTCCAATGGTCACATTTTTAATTTTACCATTTGGAGTTAAAAACCCAAATCCCATTTCTGTCCCACATCCCATCTTGACCCTTTGTGGACACGTGTTAGCTCTGGATTGGAGTGGTAAAATGTCACAAAATTCTCCTTTAGACCCCTTGTTTGACTTTTTGCATTTCTAGACACGTGTCCACCTGCAATTAGATGCGAGCCTTCGGGTCAAATAGTTTCCCTTAACAATTTGAGTCAAAAATCACCAAATCCCTCTACCACACGCATATCCCCCGAGCCACATGTCCTCTTCCCATTCACTTTGGGATTTCGTGCCTAGAATTGACTTTGAGAATTTTGCCAAAATGAAAGCCAAAATTCTTAAGGAACCTCCACCACCCGCCACTCCGCGACCAATCAGAATGTGCCACATAGGCACCTCATTGCAAAAGGTGGAGCCATGGGTCAAAATTTTCCCTTTAGCCAAAATTTTTTTGAAAATTAACAAGTTAGAAATATTTCTCGACCACCCCCGGCCAATAAGAACCCACCACATTGCAATAATAATGTGATGATGATTTTGACAGGGCCGATGAACGCCTATTACCGATCGTCAAAATGCCAAAATATAGAGGATGCCCTGGAATTTGAAATTTTTACAAGGGAGGCATATTTCTTGATTTCAAACCAATAAAATCATTTTTTGACCTCATTTTTGACCTTGGGATTGGGAAAACACTTGCACAAACTCGGATTCATCAATTTGAGTTTTGGCATGATTTGGCAAAGGAAAAAACATAGCCCATAAAAATGAAGAAATTAGGGCACAAATTGGGGAAAATTTGGAAAATTGTTTTTCAAATAGGACAAAACAATAACTAGCTCTTAAAATCTTATGTTTTCACTCTCCCAACAAAATTTCCTCCACAAAATCCCCCATGAAATCAACAATCAATTTGGAGCTTCATCTTTAAGGCAGTTATGCATTTCAATAATGGGAAACATTGTGGTTCTTCCAAGCTAGGGATTTTTATGATATATTTTTTAGAAGCCAGCTTGAGACTCTTTTCTGATATACATTCAAGTGACTAGGATAGCATAGGGCCTGAGGTAGAAGATCACATCTTTGTACCACTCATAATTTACCAACTTTACAAGCACATCTATCCACTTCCTCTAGTTGATTCACTTCCACATTTTGCTAGTTGCCATCAACCATGAGCTTGGCAAGACCCAAACCTCTTACTAGCTTTGTTTTTGGATATCCATATCATATTCTTGTAATTTTTTGACCCATCTACATCTCTTGCTTTTAATTGATATCTCCATGTTTGATAAGATGTCTTTAACCATGGTGTGGGGAACATAGGCAAAAACTTTTCAACTCAATATATAAGGCTCAAAATCTTTGTTGCTTCACTAAGGAAAACGCTTGTTTTTCATGATTGTATACTCCAACTTAGCTACATGTAAAGCCTTACTAAAGAAGGAAATAGGCCTCTCAAGGCTCCATTCTCATCCTTTTTAACAAAACTGAAGTAATAGTGAATTCATCTCTAAAAGAAAAGATTTGGAAAGGCCTCTTATAGTTCATCCAAGCTGATCGAAATAGGTTCATGCTTAAGTGCATCCTTTATTCCTTCAAAAGCTTGAATGGCAGCCTCCTCCCACCTAATAACTTGATGCTTTTTTAACATTCTTGTGATTGGAAGAGTCAGCTCAGCAAAATTTGAAACAAACCTTCTAATAAAATTGATTTGGCCAAAGAAATATTGGATACCTTTCTTGGTTCTTGGGATAGGTATTTTGTTGATTACCTCAAATCTTCCAGGGTTTATCATGACACCATCCTTAGACACAATTTGTCCCAGAAATTTGTGCATTTTGCACTCCAAAATGACACTTCTTTGGATTAAGAGAAATGCCATACTCCCTACATCTGATCAACATCTTCTCTAGGTGTTGCAAATGGTCTCCTCGCTGCCTTGAAAAATAGTCACATCATCTTGGTAGACTGCAATAAACTCATTGATGTAACCAGCAAAGGCAACATCCATTGCCCTTTGAAAAGTGGCACCAACATTCATCAATCCAAAGGGCATCCTTACAAAAACATAAGTTCCCCAAGGCATAGTGAAGGTTGTCTTAAGTCTTTCTGATTCTTTAACAACCACTTGATTGTATCCGGAGAAACCATCCAAAGTAGAAAGCATTTCTGACCCTATCACAAGTTGCAACATATTTTCCATGTTTGGCAAGGGGTAGTTGTCCTTCATGGATGCTTTGTTTAGATTCCTAAAATCCACACAAAGTCTGATGTCTCCATTCTTCTTTCTAACTGGCACAAGGTTTGCAACCCAAGATGAATACCTAGTGGGCTGAATGATACCACCATCTCTCAATTTCTTCAACTCTTCCTACATTTTCATGGAGAGAAGTGGATTAATAGGCCTTTGTCTCTGTCTAAATGGCTTATTCTTGGCCTCAAGAGGAATCTCATGTTGGAAAAATCTTCTCTATATGCTTTTAGCTCTGAATAAGACCAAGCAAGGTAGTCTTGATATTTCTTTAAGAGTTGAGCATAGGACTACTTTTCCTCTTTGCTGAGATTGTTACCCAACCAAATCTTCCTTGTTTATCCTTGGTTCCCAAGTTGTGCTCTTCCACATCCCTTGAAGCAAACATGTTCCTATTAATGATGCAATCAACATTGCTAAAATTTGATTCAAGTGCAACAAGACCTTTAGGAATGGTATTTGTTTTTAATTGTATAATATCCTTGTCAAACAAAGTTTCTCTCCCTTCATTCATGCATACCATTAGCTCCCAATCAATGTTCTAACCAAAAAACTCACCTTGGCATTGTAAGAACCTCAACACTTGTGCATCATCATCAAAATTTGCCAATGTTTCACATTATCCGGGACAACTGGCCTTGTTAGCACTTCAATGTTATATTCACAAAAAGGTGAAATGGTACAATTGTCAAATCTAGAGCCAAGTATAGCCAACTTATCAGCAAGCAACATTAAGACTTCTATCATGGTAAACAATGTTAAAGGAATCAAACATTTCAATCAAGTCCCAAACAACATGCTTATATTGTTTCATACGCTGATTTTTTGTGGCATATAACTTCCTTACTTGCTTGAAAACCAGCTCTGAATCCCCCTTGGCAACAATATCCTTCACTCCATACTTCCATGCAATCCTTAACCCCAACAACAATGCCTCATACTCAGTAATATTGTTAGTGCATTCAAAATTAAGTTTGAAGGAAAAAGGAAACTCTTCCAAACTAGGAGAAAGAAAAACTATACCAGCACCATTTCCAAATTTGGAGCAAGCTCCATCAAATAGCAATGTCCATGGAGAACCTACCATATCAAGGCACTCTGATTTATCCATCTTGTTCTCTTTTCCATCAGCAAAACCAATGAAATTTTCAACATCTACATCAACAAACAACACTTCATAAGAAGCATTGTTGGGATCTTCAATCAAGTGCAACATCTTCTTTTCACCATAGAGTTTGACAAGGCTGCCCTCAATGGGAATGGTGGCAAAGGACATGTCCATTTGAACACTACCACCAACACTTGCAGCCCATTTTCTTGACAAAATCATACCCCATTTGGTAGGGCAATCAACAATTACAACATCAAGTTTTAAGTTCTTACCCGATAGGTTGCAAGTTGCACTACTAAACCCTTCACACAACCAACAACCGACACTTCCCTTGAATCCATGGTTGTACATTTCCCATATGCTTGCTGTCACTTTGATATCCAACTCATTCATGACTTCTAGAGGCATGACATTACATGATGCACCGGAATCAAACATGCAATTGTGAAGCAACCTATCTTTTATGAGCAAAGTTGTGAAAAATGGATCAACATTCAATTGGGAATCAACCAAGGATGTCCCCAAATATACCTCAGGAGCCTCTCCAAGATCCTCCAATGTTGATGGTGTTCCAAGGCCATAATAATTTGAAGAGGAGCCTCAACAATTTACATTCTACTTGGTATACTCTTTTCTTCCTTCAATCCCAAGTATTCAAATGCTCTCTTCTTATGCTTGGGTATTCTAAGAAACTCAATGATGGGAACACTCACTTTGATTTGACTCAATACTTGGGAAATATCATATGGAACACTCTTTGGTAGGACAACATTGGGAGGGACACAAGTAGATTCATCAAATGGAGAAGAATCTCTTGGTAGATTGGGCATGAAGAGGACTGATATCTTTGCATGGGACAATAGGGTTCTTGGCAAGTGTTTCTTTTCTAGGATTATCTTTTGGAATGCTTGTGAGCAAGGGTGTCTTTGGCTTGGCTTGAGGACCAAATCCTCTAACAACTTTACTTCTAGTATTATACTCTTTCTCTTGACCAACCACAACATTCATTAACAATTGTCTATCTTCCTCCGAGGGAATACCACCATCATACTTCTTGATCATTAAAGCCCTTAGATATTCAAAGTCATTATTAGGAATTTCAAAAGCTTGAACAACATCTACCTCATGAGTTTGAGAGGAGGAAAGAATTGGTACCCTCTTTATGCAATCCCAAAAGGTTGCAGCAGTCCTTGCACTTATCACATCTGTTGATGTTGCTGCTTGTTGTGAGCTTGAAGAGCTGCCCATCATACAAATGTCATCATCCATTTCATCTTCATTATCATCTTCAACAACTTGTTGGTCCATTTCACATGGAGGATGAGGAAGAAAACATTTATCACACCAATCCATATCAGCAATTTCTTGAATAACAACAACTCTTGCAGTTAGAGGGTCAAGCACCACTCTATTTTCACGTGCTTGGGGTTGTCTATTTCCCCCACCAACAAGCCCTTTACCTCTATCATCTTGTCTTTGATCACCCCTAGGATGATTGCCAAATCTATCATGGTTTTGAGTTCTTTTCTGTCCTTGTGAACTTTTCCCAATTCCTTTCTCACCCGAGCTAATTTGTAAGAAATTTCTTTGATAGCCCCTATCAAAGTCTTGACAACATCTTCTAAATCAGCACCCTTGCTAGCTTGAGGCTTTTTAGGGTTTATCAGCTTCACACCATCCCTCTTAAGTGGTTTACCAATAGCTTTAATATTATTTTCAATTTGAAGTGCCATGGTGAAAGCTTGCCTCAAGTTTGTAGGATTTTTGTCTCTCAAGTAATAGGCTACCTTTTTATCAAATGCATCTGCATATTTGATCAAACAAGATTCATCACAAGGCCTCAAAATGATAGGCAAACCTTCTCAATGTTTTGTTAAATCTTGTATTGAAGTCATGGACTATTTCATTCGGGTTCTTCTTGATATTCTCAAATTCAGACAAAAGAAATCTAGGATCAGTCCTGTCACCATATTGCAACCTAAATGCATTTTTCATTTCAGTCCATGAATCAATAGAGTTATCAGGTAGAGCCTTGTACCAATCCCTAACATCTTCTTCTAGTGTATGAATAAACAACTTAATATACACATCCTCAAACTCTATCTCAAAATCTTCCATCATATTATCAAAAAGTTTGAGATGCTGATCACCAGTGATGGCATTGTTACCTTGGAATTTTGGCAACCTATTTCTGACATCTTGTGGGACAACATTTGGGTAACCATCCATTCCTCTAAAATTTATAGGACCAAAGGTGTTAAAAAAATGGAGGTCTAGGCTGAGCCATATTGTTTGGTGGGGGTGATCTTGGAGGTGAAACAAGCTGGTGAGGAGTACAATATCCTTGGGGCTCAAGAATGTGATTCACAAGACTGGTATCTTCTAAGTGCTGATTTTCTTGGGAAGTTTTACTTGAATTAAAACACAGAGGTGTAGATTGGAGAAGGAACTTACTAGGTATAGTAGAAGGGCCTTCCTTAGCTAAGGTAAACAAGTTTATGAGAGGATTTCTTGAATCAGAATCACTTGAAGAAGAATGATAGTCCTCTACCAAAGGCTGATCACTCTCACCAATGGCTATATCTTTTCCTGATGTCTAACCTTTAACCACCTTCCAAACTCTTCTCCCTTCCAACTCTAATTTTCTTAAATCTGAGAACAATTTCTTAGCAGAGTCTTTAAGGAAGAGAGATCTTCTTCCCTCCAGTTTTGCAGAGATCAACAACACAAAAATAAATGACAGAAAGCTCAAGACACTGGTATTTCTAAATTCAAATCAGCATGGAGTCGCCACTAAGGAATTTCACCTCAGTTGTGCAAGAATGCACTAAAATAATTATGTCAAATGCTTGCTAATACTGATAACTTTGCAAGGTTCTATAAATCAGATCTTCTTCTTCTTAAATCAACCAAAGACAAAGCAACCAGGATGTATAAACTACTGGTAAATGCAAAAGAGCAGGCTGAGCTTGAAATTTTTGCCTAAAACTTGCAGATCTGAAGTACAAAACAATATTTCCAAGAATGCAACAGCTCAGATACTTGAATATGCAAATGCTCAAACCCTTCAAACACTCCAAAAACACCAAGAAATTCCAAGAAGTCCCCGACAATGGTGGCCACTCCGGTGTTGGTACCCAAACTTAATCTCCTTCACAACTCAAGCAACATCATGGATCTCACAAGACACTCAAGGGAAGATAAATGATTTGTGTGTCATTTTTATAGCTGGGGAGCATCTATCTGACTTGTTAGCACTCAAGATTTGAAGGAGTGGGTAGCACCTCAAAAGGATTTTGATCTAATCCTCACTATTCTAGGTTGTGCCTTTCAACCAAGGTAAGAGAACCTATATTACAGCCTTTGTTTGATGAAGGAGGTGGAGATATCCTTATGCTTTTCACATTGTATGGAGATGGCCTTGGGAAAACATGATCAATTATCCATTATTCAAACTCAAAAGAGTTGTCACTACTAAATGATGGAAATGCTTTCAAGACAAGGCTAAGGCTGCTAGAGACATGATAAAATCTGATATACTTTGTGCATTTTTGTGAATGGATTGTATTCTTTTTTGACACACAATGCAATGCAGGGTAGTATGGGTAGGATGAGTTAGTTTGAATGAAATTTTGTTGGGAGATGTTTAGAAAGATTAGCTAGGAATTACCAACTTCTTTGAGAACCTTTGTAAGAGATTTGCAACACTTAAATAACAGAGATGAGATGTTTCAATGGGTTTAAAATACTCCTTCAACCAGGATATGTGCACCAAATGGAGGCCCAAATCTGCACTCTTCCACACAACCTTTGATAACCTACCACAAAATCTTGAAGCAAAATACCAACAAAGTATCCAGGAATCCCTATTTGATCATGACCTAAGGTGCACCCAAAGGTTTACAAATAATCATCAAGGACAATAAAATGATTTTAAATCTGTTTATCTTCTATCAAATGAATGCTCTTCTAAATATAAGATTGCAAATGCCATTAAACCATCAACAAGAAATGAGACCATGTATGATCAAAGAAGATCCTAAACACAAGATTGCAACATGAGCAATAAACACAAATTGAAATCATTCTGAAAACATAAGCATATACAAATTTTGCCAAGAGATAACACCAAATAATCCAAAAATTGATCAAATACATCAGTAGGGGAATGTTATTAGAACAATCTCAGAGCTTGTTGATGGCTTTACAACTGAAACCAACTCAACATGATAAAATCTGATGCAATATGGAATTGAAAATGGCTCTCAGGTGGTTTTCTCCAGAGAAATGGATTTCTTCCATTTTTTGCTTGAAAATTCTATGTTTTTCTCTCTCTCCCTCCTTAAAATTCTCCCAAAAATATCATATATACTCATGCCATCTTGGATTCTTCCTTCCCAAGCAAAAAATAATATGCTTAAGGGATCAAATTTTTTACAAAACTCTTCATGATTCCATGAAAATGACATCAAACTAGAAATCAATTCGCAGGTTGCCAGGGATGCATAAATTTTTTAAAATATTACACAAATTTGGATCCTTATCCATCCCAGGGTCACGTTTTTTCATTCAGGCATGCCAACATGTTTTAGCAATCATTTTTCACCTTTTCCTTCTTCATTTTACCTCTGCAACTTTTAATTTTTACTTTTCACGTTTTTTATCAAGAAAAGGCAAAAATTATATCAAAAACATCATAGATCATCAAATTAGCTCATGAAAATAGTGCCATTGCACTCAGAGGGCCAAAAGGATGCAAAATCATATAAAATTTGATGTAATTTGATGAAGAAATGATGAATCCAAGCTTCTTGGAGCTCCCATGGCAAAAACGGGTGAAATGCACAGTATCCATTGATTTTGATCAACTTTTAATATCAGCCCTCCACGTGGATAATGCCATTTAAAAAATAAGCTCATAATTACCTTTTTGACCTTTGAATGAGGTGGGACACGTGTCAAAATGTGATAGGATTAGACTCCCATCCTTAGAAATGCATTTGTGATCTTTTTTTAAATTTTGGAATTTTTGAAAAATTTCCCAAAATTATCCGGGCCCAATTCATCCCTGCCACATGGTGTTCTCCAATTAGTTGCAGGTCTAGGCCTCTAATTCTGCCCACCAAAAATGCAAAGTTTCAAAACTCTCCTTGGGCCCGCACTCTCCATTTGACCCCTTTGAAAAATGCCACATGTCCTCCATTTGATTGGGTTTCCTCAATTTTGACTCGGGTCCAATTTTTACTTTTTTTTACATTTCTTGGAGTTAAAACTCCAAATTTTTACTTTTACCATTTGGAGTTAAAAACTCCAAATCATCACGCCCCATCCCATCCTAACCCTTTATGGACACGTGTTACCTCTGGATTGGAGTGGTAAAATGTCACAAAATTCTCCTTCGGCCCCCTTGTTTGACTTTTTACATTTTCGACACGTGTCCACCTGTAATTGGATGCGGGCCTTTAGGTCAACAATTTCCCTTGACACTTTGAGTCAAAAATCACCAACTCCCTCCACCACCCGCATATCCCCTAAGCCACGTGTCCTCTTCCCATTCGCTACGGGCTTTTGGGCCTAGAATTGACTTTGAGAATTTTGCCAAAATGAAAGCCAAAATTCTTAAGGAACCTCGCCACCCACCACTCCGCGACTAATCAGAATGTGCCACGTAGGCACCTCATTGCAAAAGGCAGAGCCATGGGTCAAAATTTTCCTTTAACCAAAATTTTGAAAATTAACAAGTTAGAAATATTTCCCACCACCCCCGGCCAATAGGAACCCGCCACGTTGTAATAATAATGTGATGATGAATTTGATGGGCCAAGAATGCCCGTCTGACCGTCAAAACGTGGAAAATACAAAGGATGCCCTAGAATTCAAAATTTTCGACAAGGGAGGCATATTTCTTGATTTCAAACCAACTGAATCATTTTTTGACCTCATTTTCGACCTTGGGATTGGGAAAACACTTGCACAAACTCAGGATTCGATCAAACTTGAGTTTTTGCATGATTTGGCAAAGGAAAATGACATAGCCCGTAAAAAAATGAAGAAATTAGGGCACAAATGGGGGAAAATTTGGAAAATTATTTCAAAATAGGGCAAAATAATAACACCAT
The DNA here is from genome assembly GCA_018340775.1 of Taxus wallichiana var. yunnanensis. Taxonomy (NCBI): domain Eukaryota; kingdom Viridiplantae; phylum Streptophyta; class Pinopsida; order Cupressales; family Taxaceae; genus Taxus; species Taxus wallichiana. The sequence continues at coordinate 227,706,704 of CM031236.1, read as the reverse complement.
GGGCACTTTTGTAGCATTTTGAAAGTACTCAACTGGATAAACCAAATTACAGACCACCAACTCAAAAAATAAAACCATTTTTGAGCAAAATTGGACATGGAAAATTAGGGCAAAATATGCAAGCTCAGAATTTGCACTAACATTGGCTCCTGCTTGGGGATGGGTACTCCCAGTGAGTGCCACAAGGACAAAATGTAGACCAAGTGCCAAAAACCATTGGGCAAAGGAGTCAAAACACAGGGTAGCCCAAAAATTTAGAATTACCACCAAAAACAGACCAAGAAAACCACCAGAATGGTTGCCAAGGACAAAAGGGCAAACCACACACCAACAAACAACAAAAAACAAAGCAAGAACAAGGACTATACAAATGTAAAATCAGTGCATACCTCACTTTGGGGATTTAATCTAAGAAATGTTTTAAATGTCTACCATTAACAGGCAGCTCAACAATTCCCCATCTAGATCTTTAAGGAAAAAGGTATGCTCACCAATTTTGATGTCAATGGCATAAGGGCCCATCCATAATGCATCAAACTTGCCATGTTTTCCCTTGTCTTCATGCCTACTATCCCATAGCAAAACCAGATCTCCAACATTGAAGGCTCTAGGAGTAACCTTCTTATCAAACAATCTCTTCAATTTCTCTCTAAATCTGACATGCCTTTGATGGGAAACTCTTCTCTCTTCATCTAACTCAATGATCTGATTAATCCTTGATTCATATGGGCCATGCTCTTGATCTTCCAACTGTTGGGAAAACTGAAAAGTGGATAATTACAGGTGTAAGGGAAGCAAAGCTTGAGTTCCATACACCAATTCAAACGGGCTCTTACCAGTTGCTCTTTTAGGAGTTATTATATCATCCCAAACTATAAATTTCAATTGCTCTCCCCACTTCTTCTTGTTGATTTCCAAGGTTCTTCTAATGATCTTGAGCAATTTCTTGTTACTTGACTCAGCTTGTCCATTCCCTTGTGGATTTTAGTTTGAAGAATAAGTTAGATTGATTCCATATTCATTACACATTACCATTAAAGGTTTGGCTCTAAAACACATGGCATTATCATATACAATCTTAACTAGAACTCCAAATCTACGTATGATATGATTCAACAAGAAATTCATTACCACTTGGTGTGTTGCCTTTCTAGATGGAATTTCTTCAACCCACTTTGTAAAATAATCAGTTGCCACAAGGATCCATTTATGACCAGCACTAGAAGGATCTAAAATCTCACCAATGAATTCCATTCCCCATTGTTTGAAAGGAGCTTCAATTGATACAGATGTAAAGCAAGGGAGCCTGAAGCTTTCAGTCTTCTAGAGAAATGTTGGCAACTATCACACTTTCTAACCAGCTGGGTTGCATCTTTAAAAAGAGTAGGCCACCAATAACTAGCTCTTAAAATCTTATGTGTTGTCACTCTCCCAACAAAATGTCCTCCACAAAATCCCCCATGGAAATCAGCAATCAACTTGGGAGCTTCATCTTTAGTTATGCATTTCAAGAGGACACCTTCAGGGTTCTTCCAAGCCAGCCCAAGGTTTGTTATGATATATTTTTGAGAAGCCAGCTTGAGGGCTCTTTTCTGATTTTTATTCAAGTGACTAGGATAGCATAGGTGCCTGAGGTAGAAGATCACATCTTTGTACCACTTAGAATTTACCAACTTTGCAAGCACATCTATCCTTTCTTCCTCTAGTTGATTCACTTCCACATTTTGCAAGTTACTCTCAGCCATGAGCTTGGCAAGACCCAAACCTCTTACTAGCTTTGTTGTTTGGATATCCATATCATATTCTTGTAATTTTTTGACCCATATACATCTCTTGCTTGATATCTCCATGTCTGATAAGATGTCTTTAACCATGATGTGGGGAACATAGGAAACAACTGTTGAACTCAATATATAAGGCCTAAAAATATTTGTTGCTTTCACCAAGGCAAACACTTGTTTTTCCATGATTGTATACTTCAACTCAGCTACATGTAAAGCCTTGCTAAAGAAGGCAATAGGGATCTTAGCTCTATTCTCATACTTTTGTAACAAAACTGAAGTAATAGTGAATTCAGAGGCAAAATAAAAGATTTGGAAAGGCCTCTTATAGCTTGGAGCTGCCAAAATAGGTGCATGCTTAAGTGCATCCTTTATTCCTTCAAAATCTTGAATGGAAACCTCCTCCCACCTGATAACTTGATCCTTTTTAACATGCTTGTGATTGGAAGATTCAGCTCAGCAAAATTGGAAACAAACCTTCTAATAAAATTGATTTGGCCAAAGAAAGATTGGATGCCTTTCTTGGTTCTTGGGATAGGTACTTTGCTGATTGCTTCCACTCTCTCAGGGTCTATCATAACACCATCCTTAGACACAATATGTCCCACAAACTTGGCCTTTTGCATTCCAAAATTACACTTCTTTGGATTAAGAGAAATTCCATACTCCTACATCTGATCAACATCTTCTCTAGGTGTTGCAAATCTCTCGCTCGCCTTGAAAAATAGTCACATCATCTTGGTAGACTCGCAATAAACTCATTGATGTAACTTGTAAAAGGCAACATACATTTCCCTTTGAAAAGTGGCACCAACATTCATCAATCCAAAGGGCATCCTTATAAAAACATTAGTTCCCTAAGGCGTAGTGAAGGCTATCTTAATTCTTTCTGATTCTTTAACAACCACTTGATTGTATCCAGAGAAACCATCCAAAATAGAAAGCATTTCTAACCTTGTCACAAGTTGAAACATAATTTCCATGTTTAGCAAGGGGTAGTTGTCCTTCATGGATGCTTTTTTAGATTCCTAAAATCCACACAAAGTCTGATGTCTCCATTCTTCTTTCTAACTGGCACAAGGTTTGCAACCCAAGATGAATACCTAGTGGGCTGAATGATACCACCATCTCTCAATTTCTTCAACTCTTCCTACATTTTCATGGAGAGAAGTGGATTAATAGGCCTTTTTCTCTATCTGAATGGCTTAGTCTTGGCCTCAAGAGGAATCTCATGTTGGAACAAATCTTCTCTATATGCTTTTAGCTCTGAATAAGACCAAGCAAGGTAGTCTTGATATTTCTTTAAGAGTTGAGCATAGGACTGCTTTTCCTCTTTGTTGAGATTGTTGCCCAACCAAATCTTCCTTGGTTTATCCTTGGTTCCCAAGTTGTGCTCTTCCACATCCCTTGAAGCAAACATGTTCCTATTAATGATGCAATCAACATTGCTAAAATTTGATTCAAGTGCAACAAGACCTTTAGGAATGGTATTTGTTTTTAATTGTATAATATCCTTGTCAAAAAAGTTTCTCTCCCTTCATTCATGCATACCATTGGCTCCCAATCAATTTTCTGACTATTAAACTCACCTTGGCATTGTAAGAACCTCAACACTTGTGCATCACCATCAAAGATTTGCCAATGTTTCACATTATCCGAGACAGCTGGCATTGTTAGCATTTCAATGTTATATTCACAAAATGGTGAAATGGTACAATTGTCAAATCTAGAGCCAAGTGCAACCAACTTATCAGCATCACCATTAATACTTCTATCATGGTAAACAATGTTAAAGGAATCAAACATTTCAATCAAGTCCCAAACAACATGCTTATATTGTTTCATACGCTGATTTTTTGTGGCATATAACTTCCTTACTTGCTTTACAACCAGCTCTAAGTCTCCTTTTGCAACAATATCCTTCACTCCATACTTCCATGCAATTCTTAATCGTAAAAACAATGCCTCATACTCAGTAATATTGTTAGTGCATTCAAAATTAAGTTTGAAGGAAAAAGGAAACTCTTCCAAACTAGGAGAAAGCAAAACTATACCAACACCATTTCCAAATTTGGAGCAAACTCCATCAAATAGCAATTCCTTAAAAAATGACCTAAACTAACCATCCTCTAACTGAAAAAGTCACCAAATTTATCAAATAGTCCTTAAAATCTCTATCCAAAATGACTTACCCGTGATAACTTAGCTAGTCTCTACCTTCTTGTTTCCCAAGGACCATGAAATGTCATCAAACAAGTGAGATAGGACATGAAATTTATCATACATGTCATATGAAGTATAAAATATCTCTAACCATGTTTGACCATGACTTTCCTTTTCTAAATCTAAAGCCACCATAGCAAACCTCATGCTCCAAGTCTAGGAATACACCTAAAAAGACCCGACTCAACCCATATAACTCATGAAATTACAATGGAGACCACATGTAAACACTTGGAAACATTTTACACATCATATGGACCTTTCTTGACTTCAATACATCCTTTAAAAACTTTGGAGAGCTCATACTTAGACCATGCACACTAAACCATGCTCTAAAACACCATATGACTTCACCAAACTCAGACACTACCAATCAACCTTCATGTTTGATCTTGAATAACACCTCATGGAGAATTACATGACACCCTTTACCATCAATGGATTTTATATCAATGACAACAACTAGACACAATGACCAACAAAATCCACCTTACGTTTCACTATTATTCTTCGTTAGTTGGGCTATTTCTAGTTAATTGAGTCTTGGTTGTAAGGGATTTGTTATGAATTCTTATTTTCATTTAACTACATTACCCATAAATTATTAATTTAAATGTGTTATGAATTTAAATTATTTATTATAACTTATAAGCCAATTTTAATAGGGATTAAAGATTGCAAAGTAACTTAATTGACCTAGTTCATTAAACTGATCTCTTATTTAGAGATGGAAGCAACTTTCATTCATAAGGTTTAATTTAACATTTCCTAAGGAAATAGAGACTTAAGAATATTTTCTTTATGATAATCAAACTCCTTCATTTTCTACTAATATTATATTTCACGTTGATTTTCGTAATCATCCTAATATAAGTTGTTAAATAATGTTACAATTAATTGAAACCAATATTCATCCATTAAATAAACATACTATGGATTCTTATTATTTTGTATAGAATAACTAAACACAAATGTATTCTCTTTCTACTATTATATACATAAATTTAATCAAATAAAGGATTTTTAATTAAATTAAATTATTATTTCATTAAGGTACTAATGATAATTTTTTAATTTATTCCATAAGAAAAATTTATATATTGTAGAAATTAAGTATAAATGTAGAAAAATGCTACCTATACACATAGTAACATAATTAGGCCTACATAATTTATTTAATACCAAAAATTTTACAAGATTGTAAAACAACTTCTCGTTGAAAATTTTCATAATGAAAACTTTACATCAGGGTCTTAAGCCCTTTTTCATTTAGGATTTCATCATAAAACTAAACATTAGAACTAGAGGTTTATAATAAACAAAGATTCTATAAATAGATATCCAACTAGTTATAATATTCACAAGTATTATAAGTAATCTAGGTAATCACTTCATGGCTTCCTTATTTACCTGTACAATCATAAGAATACAAATTATACATGTGTTCATTTATAATAATTGGCATGAAAAAACCTCCATATTTTCTATATCATAACCATTATAAAACAATAATAAGCAGACATGGGTTGACCTTGAAATTCATATTACTAATATTCAACCTATTAACTATTTGAAGTATCAATTAAAACATCATCATTTTATATCAGTTTGTATTAACAAATCCAATTCAACATACCATGACAATCTTATATTATAATATAAATACTCAAATCCATATTACCATAATTACCTAATTTTAAGCTCAAACAAGACAACATAATAACCACTATAATTCAAAATCATTCTAATACATTCATAAATTTTAAACTCATTAGCTACTCTAATATTTTACCTACAATGCCTTAGTATTCAAGATAAAGATCAATATATAATAACTATTTTTATCTTCTTTGAAACAAATAAAGAACTGTAATGTTCTTTACACCTTGTGATGGAACCAGGATAAATAAAAAACCAAGAAGAGAACTAACTATACCTCATTTATGTCCTCACATATTTTATAGAGGTCAAAAAATTCAATTTTATATCGTAATTCCAGTATCTTTTATCACTTAGACCCTTTTGGGGTAATGCTAAAACCACAATGTCACATGCTTAGTTTCAACTTTTCGTCAAATAGTTGTTTATCTTTGAAGAATCTAAATCCAAATGAAAAAGGAATATTCCCCATTAAAACAAAGTCAACAGAAGTAATTAATTTTAATTTCATTTCCTAAATAGCTATACAAACTTTAACAATGCTTCCTTTACCTTTATAACCATATTATTTCCAAATCAACAAATCTAATTACAATTTAGTTGAGAGTTTTCTCAACTTGCTTCCTTTACTCATAATTTTTTTAAATCCCGCAACCTTATATTTTCACAATTAATCATACCCAGGTTCACTATATAGTTCCTTCATACACAAAGAACCAGTTAACTAACACAAATCATGACTACCAAATTCCATTCTAGTTTTCATTAATCTAAAATGTGTTCACAATTTGCATGCAAGAAGTATCTAATTCAAACCATCACATATAACAAATACGCATATCTAGTTGTATAACTATTCACAATTATGAAAAATAACAATAAAAAATTTGTTATTCAATCACATTCAAGAAAATAACCATGCCCAATTTGTATTCAATTCACAATTAGAAAAAAAACACCACCCACTTCCTATTTCTTTGTCTAGATACAAAAATAACTAAACCCAGGTTCATATTTTTTCACAATCAAGTAAAATCCCATACTCAAGTTACTGAGTTTGACATACAAAGAAATATACCTTTATACAATGAGTAACATAACTATATATCCATATTTTTCATGAAACAAACTAAAAGCACATAATTCAAAATATCGAAATATAATTTTCATGTACAGAGAATAGGAGAAGAAGCTCATGCCTGGTATTTACATGCCTTGCCTAAATTATATTTTATTCCTCCCGTAACCTTCTCCAATATCATAAATGATAGTAAAAATATCAAAACATTTAATTTTTCCAATAAGTTTCACTATTTCCTTATAATCATTTCCATGGTCAAGAAACATGTGTAGTGGAGGAGAAAATCCATTACCTCCATGACTAAAAAAATAATAGAGTCTCTAAATAGTCAAATGATCAAAATTAGAGAGAAAAAGGAAAGAGATACGACCTAATTAGGTTAGCTTCGATGGAAGCTAACCAATCCCAAGGAGTGAGGCCATACCATTAATGACATAAACTCCAAATCATGCCACCTTAATTACCTTTCCACGTATTTCCTTATTGACTCCAAATTATTTTCCGCGTAAACCAAACTTCATATTTTCCAAACTTTTCTAGTTAAAATTGCTTAAGGATGGATCACATAGTACATGCCTAGGTTTAGACTAATATTCCCAAAATCCTCATAGCTATACCTTTTAAAATTTATGCCCACATTTAACATTATATATATATATATATATATATATATATATATATATATATATATATATATATATATCCATGTATATATATATATATGACACCAACTAACATCTTCCACACACACACACACACACACACACACACACACACACACACACACACATATATATATATATATATATATATATATATATGTTTATGCCTTTATTAAAAAATGTTAGCGTATCCCACAACTTAATATCATTACCTAATATTACCTTATTTACATTCCACAATCTTTATATACCTAGAACTTCAAGTGCAAGCCACTTAAAGGATTAGGTGGTCCCTTGACCAAACACTATTCACGAATCAAAGGTAGCCAAGAATAGAATATATATATATATATATATATATATATATATATATATATATATATATATGTACGTATGTATGTATATGTATATATGTGTAATATGTACTTTTATAAAACACTTATTACAAATGAAATGATCTTGTAAGTGATCAATCAACTTTGTTATCCTTACTGAGTATATGATATCATATATTAAACAGAAATTTCGGTGCAAGATAAGACTCCCAATTAACGACTTTATACAAATATGATGATAGTATATTGACCACTTAAAATATAGTAAATTTTGGGACTAAAAATAATGGGATGTTATAGATATCCAATCCCAATGCATATTTTTTATTGAATCTCTGCGTGATCGACAACCCAAGATTTCAAAACATTCCTTAATCACCAAGAAATCTATGGAACTTTCTTAGTCATTTGGTCTCATTTGATGACATGTTTAGGATTTTTTTGAAATTTGATTAAATTATCCACACACACACACAAATCTAGATTGTAGAAACTAATCACTAAGAAATTTTTTTAATCTTTTCTAATTTTCCAATATTGTGAATCTGCAAGTAGTAAAAAGATTTAGCATATTACAATTTTCTTACAAAAATAAAAAAATCACGGTCTTGCAGGATACATTTCAATTTACATCCTACAAGCACTTAGTGCAAGTAAGTCTATTTAAAACTTGTTTTCTATCATGTTGCATTGTTTTATTTGATTTTGTAAGTTAGGATTTTAGCAATGCTAAAATATATTAAAATATATCATTTTTAATTTTACAAAGATCTTGAGTTTCATTTATTTCCATGTCACACAACACTACAATGCCTTAGTTAATTTTCATCCCATCATAGCCAAATCAAAAATTGTCCTTACAAGATTCAGGAAAATGGAAAATAAAAAGGGAACCTTATGAAAAAAAAATTGCAACACCTCCTAGTAGTAGCATATGAGAAATCACATCTTATTTTGAGAAACCATATATAGAATCCCATCCTTCTCCAACATGAAAAAAATAATCAAGGGATAACGATTATAGTCTAAATGAAAATCGAATGATTTGATTGATGATTTGATGACTGATGGTGTTAATGAAAACCACGATGAAAATGAAATTTCTCCCTTTGAATACATCCCATTGAATGAATTTGAAACTACATCATTGGATGATTTACATTTCCATTTTATTACTAGGTCGTCATCACTTTCCCAATTGAATGTTGGACGTGAAACTTCTTACAAGAAAACAAAATTTAAATTCCACCATGGAAAATAATCAAGGTACACATATTTTTGGAAGAAAGTGAGAGGTAAGAAAATAAGACTTTAGAAGGAGGTCCAGTTAGAGTGCATTTATAAGTTTCCATTTATGGAACCTTTCAAAATGAAAATTAATATGAACCTCTCAAATAATGCAAATGTACAATTTGTAGCTAGAAATTAGGTAGGGACAAGATAATTCAACTTAAATTGGATACTATTGAGAAACACGTAGGATAGATATATAAAAAATAAAATTTTATATGGAGTTGTGAAGAATGTTACTAGATGGAATACTATGGATGATTGTTTACATATTAGGTATGAAAAATAATTTAAGGAACACAAGAGAAATGAAATAATAGTTATAATGGAGGGACCATTACATCTCAATTTAACAAGGTCATTCAAAAAAATATTTTAGGCAATTTAGCCGATCGGGTTTTCACATTTTGAAAAGAGGTCATCCTATAACATATTTTCCTTAACAAAAGAAGATGTATTTTCTATGTCCCAAACTTTCCTCATTCACACCGGTCTAAAATTAGTGGTTGGGATTGGGAAAAGTGCATAGATATGGTTGAGAAAGAAGACTTGAAAGAGAATCTTAAGTCTGCACGATACGTTTCCTTGTCGATTGATGAGGTTACAATAGTAGATAATACTAATTGGGTTTAGATGAACATTTATACTATTGAGAATCATGTGAGATATCCTCACTTAATTACTATTCAAAAGAGGAGAGAGAACTCCAATGCTAAAAATATTTTTGAATTGGTGATAAGAAATTCAAGTAGATCGGTGGCATGGATGATTCTACAATTGCAAAAAAGTTGGTATGTGTTGGGGTAAATGGGGCATCTGTAATGCAAGGTCATCATAATGGCTTGTGTGCAAGTCTCCAAACATATATTTTCCCGTATATGATTTTCATTCATTGTATGGCTCATATAATTAATCTAGCATATAAAATAGTCATCAAATTTAAACCTATCGTTAAACTTGAGGAGCTTGTTTGAGTGGTGCATGCTTATTTCAGTTGCAGTCCTAAAAGTTTCATGTAACTCCAAATATTTTTAGAAGGACTTAAAAATGGGCATAAACTATTAAAATATGTTGACAATAGATGGATCTTATTATATCAATAGTTTCATAGGGTGTACAATGAGTATCAATCCTTATTGGAAGTAATGTGGTAGAATCACATGGAAGTGGACAAGGCTCAATATTTGATACACCGTTTGACTGATTTAGAGACATTGTTAATGTTGTGTGGTATCCTTTCTATGTTGGATGAAATGCATCATTTAATTAAATAATCCCAAGAAATAATTATATATATTGCTGATTTTCTAGTTTGAGGAAACATGTTTGTTTGATAATATAATTTTTTTATCAATGAGACTATTATTTCGGGTCCAAAGTTTGATGGTTGGAATAATTTGATAAATATTTTTAATGCAAGTATCTTTTGAGGTTCAACTTGTTTGGATAAGTATGTGCTTATATATTTGGTCATGAGATACCAATACACCTGTTTTAAATAGTAACTGGTAAGGTTGAGAAGGTAAATTTCATAAGGACACTCTTTGATAAGATTGTATCATAAACAAGGGTAAGGTTAAGATAAATTTCAGTTTCAATACTATAAGAAATAAGGGAATGTTTTAGTAGGGATGCTTTATTTGAAGTAATGGATTTAGTAAATCCCACGTATTGTAATAATGTCCAAAATGAAAGATATTTGCAGGAAGACTACCACAAGTGATTGAATACATTGATTCAACATTTTTGTAAACATGTTAATATCAAGGGAATGAATATTCCAAGTATTTGAAGCAAGAAATTTTTATTAATCAATCCCATGAATTCACCTCTCGCAATGATTAAATAATTTAAATGTTTCAATAATCCCTTAAAGTGTGGAGCAATAACCTAGCTATGGTAAAAATTGGGTTGAGTACTATTTTACAGAAACCATGTCCAAGTTTTTCTCATTGGCTGAGATATGTCAAACAATGATTTTGGGTTCAATTGAAGATGAGAGAATTTTCAGTTCCTTGACCTTTATAAATTCAAAATTACGAAACAATCTTGAAATTTTTTTGGAAAAATGTTTGAGAATTTACACATCATGGTACGAAGTGAATAAATTTCCCTATGACAGGGCTTTGGAAATATGGAAGTCAATTAATGAAAGGAGAGGGGATGATAACAATGCCACAAATACAATAAACAACCCTATTGCACTAGTTGAATGTTAATGAAGTGAGAGTCAGAAAACTAGTGAAGAAAATGATAGAGATGATCCACCATGAATACATTAGAATATTACATTCATGGATATGCGATATAGATGTTCATATAGTATATTCAAATATTACGTACATTGTTATGATAATATATTTTTCATTATTTTTATTTTTTTAAAACATAGTGGAAATTTGTAGTCTTCTGAATAGAAATACATTATTCAAAAAACACTTATGTTTCTCATACACCTAAAAACATTAACATAAAAGGTTTGTTAATGATTTGAACCACTATTTGTTGAAATGAAAATTAACACTATTCCTCATTCAAATTTATTGAGATGCCTTGTATGAAAAAATTGAAAAGTGCAACAAATGGAATAATTTTCAAAATCAAATTACTCTTAATTATCTCATCCACCGTAACATGTTCCACTCTTCATATTTTAAAATTACAATTTGTAAATCGAGTGATTGACATTTAACTTTGTTAGAAATTCATAACTAAGAGTGGAGATTTCCTTTATTGTTATACAAAAATTTACTAATAAGGTTAACAATTGTTTAATGAAGCCAAAAATGTTTGTCTCATCTACCTTCTCAAGAATTTAGTTCTTCTCTTGCATAATTTTTCCTTAATGTTATTATGCAATGCATCCTTCTAAATGAATTGGCATGTTTTTTCAAAGGTATTAACAAACCAAGATTTGCAAAATCATGTACCTTTCCATGCAGCTCATGTAACATTGTTTGACACTCATTCAACAATTCCTATGCTTCACCTAGAACCACACACTTCGAATGATAAATGATTCATTTATTGAGGCATCAATCTGGTTTTGAATTTCTTTAGATGTTAGTTCCATGTCACTAAATTTGTAGATAGCTTCCAAAATTTTACTTATTGTATCCTCTCTTGAATCCATCACTTTTCTGTATCAGTTTCATATTTACAAAGTTTATAAGATATTCCCTATAGATTATCCATGGATTCACACAATATAATAAAATTATCAATATTTTGGTTTATTCCCCCAAATGATATCCATCATGTTAATCACTTATTTTTATTATATTTGGATAGTCTGGTGTTAGAAGACTATATTTTCTTTTGAGATTTTGTCACCTCCTTTTGCAATATTTCATTTTTTTCTCTCTTCCTTTTGTAATCTATCTTTGAGTTTTCTCTCTTCTTCTAAAGTATGTTCCCATGTTTTGGCCTTTTCTTTCTCTACCTTAAGAACCTCTTGTGATAATCCCATTCTTTTTTCTAATCTGTTATACTTATTTGTTGTTTCCTGTAGATTTTTATTCACTTCTTCCAGCCCATCTATGCCCATTCATTTATAGTGACTGTAGTCATAGAGGCGGTCAATTTTATCCTCTTATCAAACTCACATGTCTTATTAACTTCTATTTTTTTGTTTGCTTTCTCATTTTCTTGCTCTACCTCTAACTTTTGAATTTTATTATTCAACTTATTTTTCTCTCTATCTCCCTTTCGAATGTTGTGAAAACCCCATCACTATTCCTTTTGATACATTTATTTTTTCACAAGGTTATTATGGTAAAATCCATTTGAAGGGTGGTTACTTTATAGTCAGTGCAAACCATTTGATCCTATAATTTTTAGAATTTGGGAATAACATAAATATATTACATGGTATCTATGTTTGGGTTATATGTAGGAAATACCCTGATTGTGGTAGGATTTGGAGTTACTATAGCCTATAGCATTTTTTCTATTTTTTTCTCTTTTTGATTTGTGGGAAAACTCACCTTGGTAATCAAAACATGAGGATTTTAATGGAATGAAATGCTTGAATGGAGGAGTAATTGAATTTTTATGGGAATTTCCTATGGATTAATTTTTTTAGGGGTAGAACCACCTCTTGTAATTAATTTCCTTGAGGAAATAATACTAGGCATAAGAGTAATTGTATTTATCCCTATCTTTTACCTCTTATTAGGTCCTTGTTAGTCAATAGGAATTGTCTGTATTGGCCTCTTTAGAATAATATTTTGGTGTGGCACTTCCTACCACTATTACTACCATCACTATAACCACCAATAATAATAACACTAACAAATTCATTTCCAACTCCTCCTCTTGAATATTTAACTTATGGATGCAACGTATATTGAGGATTTGACTCCAGAGAAAAATGTGTTGACTACCACTTGTTGTATATAATTGTCATTTATCCAAGCTCCAAGGCCTAACCTATCGTAACCTCATCTAGGATGTACCTTTGGTGGCATCCAAATGCCTTGTCTTTTTGAACCCAAACCCCCACCAGTAAAACCCATCTTTTTGGCTATAACTCCCCTATAGTATATGTTTATTTCATGCCTTCAATCAGATTTGGTTTATATGAGTTATCTCCTAACCAAGGGGAGTGTGTAATTCCTCCTCGAGTTAGACTAATCATCACTAATTGCCTCTACGGGATTAAATTCATTCCAAAATCTACTAATAACTCCATCTTATGGAATAGAATCGTACTCAAAATAAATTTTTGATTGCCTAGGTCCCACCTCATAGACCAAAAGGTAGTTAATTTTTACCTTTTATAATTTTTAACTCAAAATCAACATCTAGATGCTTTGGAATTGTTGTCATACTAAATGTCTAGCATGAAAAATTGAAAAACATTCCTTGACAACTAAGCCCACACTAAAAAATCCTTAAACCAGGTAATGTAAACTTGCCATTTAACTAATTTCTAACTATGTAAACCCCATCATGGTTGAGATGGATGTGATGATTATATTTTTAAAGTGTGTTTCATGTACAAGTAATCTAGTTGGAAGCAATTAATGGATTCATTTTGATCCACTTTGAAGGAATTTCTCCTAGAGGCCTAAAAGATATTATTTTAAGTATTTTTGAACATGGTGAGTACCCCAGAATGAACCAAGAAGATATAAAGCATCGAGAAAATGTGTTTCGAGCTATGAGATCATCGAGGAAATTTAAGGAATATTTGAAACAAAAATTAGGGTTAAGAATAATCTATGCAACACCGAGCTACTTATGGTTTGGTGTAAGGAAATGAAGGTAGTAAAAAAGCTAGTGAGCTTGTTTTGAATGGTTTAGGAGCCTTGGGATGAATCAGAGAGAAAAAAGATACTCATAGGAAATATAAGAAGTCCTACTTCATATTTAAAATTTCTTTAGGAGATTCTACTATCTAGATTTTGAGATATTAGTCCAATAGTGTAGATGAATATCCCCAATCCTGGGGATTCAAATGAGAATTCCATGAGTTCTATAGAGAGTTGAGGCCTGATTGAAATATCAAGGTGAAATATACAATTCCCTCTTCACTAAAAATGTGTTGGTTTTCATTTTCATCATCATATGTTTTGGTGATAGTCCCTTTCAATAATGCATAGGCTTAAGAAGAATAAAAAGGGTTAAATTTCAAATTTTAGGAAAAATTGGCTCTTGAAACTTATAGGAATCATCTCATCAGAAATTTTTAGTAAAAATTATATAATTTTTTCTTAGGTAACTCTTAGGGATGCTCCTAGGGTGAAGAATCACTCTCCAATATATATTTTTGGTAGTTGTTAGTGAAGGTGGGGTTTTCAAAAGTGTCCATGGCACATTTTTACACCTGTGATGCACCTTTCAAAATTTGAACTTAGTGAGAAAGGTGCATGAGGTGCAAAACATTATGGCACTAAGGTAAGGAGAGAAAGGAAAGAATATTTCATCAATTAAGAGGTTTTTTTGGTTGTTAGGTGAGTGTTATGCACTCACAAGTCATTTTGCCCCCTCTCCATGTTTAACATGACCCATGGTGCACCAAGGAGGAAATTCTACTCCTTTAATTGGTGGAAAAGTGCATCAGGTGGAAAAAAGTGTGCCACCATGAAAACTCCCACTCTATCATCACACCACTTCATACTAGCTTCCTAAGTCATGTTTTCTACTCACCTCACTCTTCACCATTTTCCCTTCCTCATGTTGGATCCTCCCATTGAAAATTTTATCCATGATACTAAAATTTTCACCCCATTTACACTTACTAAATGTGGTAATGGATATGAGAGTCTCCATATCTATTAAGTAACCCCTAACTCACCATCAAACAAAGTTAAGAAAGAAAGGCCAAATGTGGGTCAAGGGGTGGGTTTTCCTAATCTCGGTTAAAGGATGGGTGTCAAATATATACTTAGCCATATTTTGGGATTATTTAATTTTTTTTTATCTCCATCCATTTTTGAAGGCGATCCTTCCATGAAGAATAAGACACCCCTCATGCTCAAATTATTCTTTTGCTCACACAAACTCCTACTCTGATCTCCATGAAATATGAACTCAAGCTTCCCTCAATGAAAGCCTTTGGAATGAGTGTTTAAATGAAATAATTAAATACCTCATCCATTATTTATAGTCATCTAAAACTTATAGCCATGGAAAAATTCCCACTTCAGATATACAAATTTGCAAAGTGAGCCAAATGAGCTAAAAATTGGAGCATGAGATCCTAAAAAAATTAGCTTTCCAATGAGCACTTTCTTGCACCATGAAAATGGGTAGGATTGGAGTTATGAAGGACTGTTATTTTTCAGAATTATTTCCTATCAAACAATGATAAAATAGACCTATAAGTTCACTTTTTGTTTTGTGAAGATCTAGACAAGAGAAACCCCTAGAATTGAGAACAAACCATTCTTGTGAGAAGTAGAATTTTTGGAGATATTTTTCAGCTGAATCTGACACCACTTGGCAAATGTATATTTTTAGTAATTCCCCATTAAATTTTTTTATTAAGAGTAGTATGTATGAAGCATGAATGGATTCAAGACACTCATTTCATTCCCTAGGAGGGTTCTCAAAAGTGAAACTTCGATGAAATTGCCAAAACTAGTCACCTAGGAAGAACTTACTAAAAATAGTAAGTGTCTAGAAAAGGATAAAATGGTCATGGTTGTTCATCCTCCATTCCTCACTAATTTCAACCTTCTTGGAGGAAAAACTCATGCTTTCAAAAGGGTGGAAAGTGGCATTGTGTCTCAAATAGAAGAGAATCCCTCTTGGTCCTCAATTTTGGTTGTAGCAGTATGTTTGGATCTTAGTGTGCTTCTCACTTCATCTAATGGGTTGATCATAAGTTTAAAGAATGTTCCATCCATTTTCTCACCTTCATTCATCACATGGTTGAGGTATTATTCACCACATCTCATTGGTTTCTCCATTTCCCCAAGGGTTGGTATCACAATGTTGAATTATGTAGGCAATGGTCTCAATTTGCATCAAGAACCTGATAGTTTAGAGGCATTGTAGTGTTTCAAAGGTTTAAGGCTTGTTAAAGTGAGGGAAATATTCCTTCATCATCTTCAATGATATTAAAATCCACTTCCAAAGGGCTAATCAATCAAGGCACGATCTCACAAAGGTGAAATGTTTGAGTTGGGGTAGAGCTTTCCACTAGTGCATCACGGTGTTGTGGAGGGTCACTATGGGTCAAGTTTTGGTCTTCATCACCATCAGATATAAATATTTACAATCTAATATTCCTAATTGTAGAACTAAAATTTTAATCTACTTGCAGGAAATAAAAGTCTAAAGAAACTACTTACCAAATTCTTCCTATCACAGAATTGCTAAAAGGTATTCTACTATCACTAGAATATTCTTTTAGAGAACTCTGAATCTCCTAATAACACCATGTCCCCAGAAATGGCACCAAAATGATGAGGGTTGTCAATCCTCACCATTAATAATGTCAATCCGGGTTGGTGTTTGAAGGTTGTATGCATTAAGAGAAGAAGATCTTGGAAAGCAGCTCCCTTAAACACAATCCAAACTTGCATAAATTGAAAGCACACATGCAGAAATTTAATGCACACTTGCAGAAATTGAAACACACTTGCATAAATGAAATCACACTTGCAGGAATAAAACACACTTGCATAAATTGAAATTGCTGAATTGAAAATAAAGGAAAGAGGAAAAGACACCTGCAGGTTCACAAAAGAAATTACATAACATAAAAAAAAACAAAAATTTACAACAAAAGGAAAACTACAGAAATAAAGAAATAAACATTAACACATTGATCCATCTTCCTTGGAATGAGTGGCCAACTCATTCCTTAGAAGAGGATTTAATTCATACTTTTAATTCAAAACTTGCGAAAAACTTACGTCCAAAGACCGGAAAGAAAGAATAGATCCTTATTACTTGGGAAAATAATTACATATCTCAGTGTGGAAGGTTGCATTTATAATTCATGCATCCAACCAACTCCTTATTTTAGGAAATACAATTTGATCTTATCTTTATTTCAATCCTAACAACTAAGATCTCAATCTCCACAAAATATGGAGAGAGATATATTATTGAAGTCAAATCTTATCTTGCTTATTTTAGTAAGATTTGCTCCCAAATATTCTCCTTGATTTTTGGTAACAAGAATCATAATGATTTTATTCTTATAATTATTGGAAGGAGGATTTTTCTCAAAATATAATTTTGACTAAATGCCTTTCTTGAATTTTCCATTTGACTTTGTTGTTTTTTACTGTGGAACTTTTGATGCTTGTCTCATATGCTTTTTCCTCAGACCGCAGTTCACTAAAATTTTGATTTATCTTCATTGGTACAACCTGTTAGAAATTGGAATAAGGTTTTTTTTTAAAAAAATTGCTATGAACAAAAACCTCTCTCAGATTTTCTGTTTGTGTTTATGGAATTTTTAGCGCTCGTCTGATACACTTTTCTTCGGACTACAGCTCACTAAAAGTTATATCTCTCTTCATTGGTATAACCTATTGCAAATTTGAATGAGGTTTTTGTTAAAAACATTTCTATTAATAAAAACCTCTCTCATATTTTCCATTTGAATTTTTGTTTTTGTTTATGGAACTTTTAGTGCTCGTCTGATACACTTTTCCTCGAACTGCAACTCACTAAAAGTTAGATCTCTCTTCATTGGTAAAACTTGTAGCAAATATGAATGATTTTTTTGTTAAAAAAATTTCTATGAACAAAAACCTCTCTCAGATTTCCCATTGGAATCTCTGAGTTTTCACAATCCCTCAAAAACTGTCATTCCATTGATGCAAGTTCCGAACTAAAGTTGTCATTCCTTTTATGCAAGTTCCAGAACTAAATCTACAAGTTCTGGAACTAAATATGATTTTTCCATGAATTGAAAGTTCTAGAACTAACTGTCATTCAATTGATACAAGTTCTGGAACTAAATCATGAGTTTCGAACTAAACCTGCAAGTTCCAAAACTAACTCTGCAAGTTCCGCAACTAACTTAAAACAACTATAACTTTTGCATGCGACCTCAGATTGAGATGATTCTTTTTGAAATTGCATAATTTTTCGAGAAGAATCTGAATATGAAATCATATTTTATTTTAAATGTACTTTTCATGATTAATTCCATGTTTCCCAATACTAGCATTATCTTTCCTTTATGGCCTGCATACACAAGACTTTGCATCTTTTCCCAAATAATCAATAGGATTAGTCAACAAGATAGATAACAAAAGATTTATAAAGAATGAATAAGATATATATCCTATACTCTATCTTAAGCAAACTATAAGTTCTTAGATTATATTTAAATCCACTTTCAAAGGTAACTTGGAAAGACAAAATAATGGTAATTTATGGCCAATTTATGGCCTCATAAAGAATCTCCACTCATACTTGGGAGCATCCTTCATCTCCTATCCTATTATTATCCTCTTCATTCCTCATTATTCCTTATTGTACATTGTTATCCAAATAATTATCCTAGTTATTTGGACAAGCTTACATACATATTTTGGTTCGAGATATCTTCATTGAAAGTGGCATGTACCTTAGTTGTCTCCTTGGCGCATTCACTTGCTCACTGTCTCCTCGCACACCCTTGTGCTCTTCCCCTTCTCCCCTTTCCAATATCCTTTTCCTCTTTATTCCACTCTTCCCTTGCATGCATCTTCTATGCATTTGACTTATTCCAATCGCTTATTCATCCTCTGCACATGCCTTCCACTCACTTTAATCAGCTAAGTCCCTAACCCTCTCACACACCCTACACATTACATTGTAATAGTTGCACCTTGACCATATGTTTTCTACTCACCAATTTTCCCCATTTCCTCCACATGCATTACAATTGTTCACGCTTTCCTTCTATATTTCTCCCGCGCCTCACTCTTCTCGCACATATAATTTTTCACCCTTCTTCTATGTCATTGTGTGCAATGTCATCATCTAACAAGCTTGAGTGTCCTTCACATAGCAAATCAAAGTGTGCCATCCGGGCACCAAATACTTAAAAAAATCAACGAGTGACACATGGCGTAAAAAGAAAATCATTTACACAACTAGCCATCCTTTCAGCTAATTAGTGTGTGTCATGTGTTTTGCGTGCTTAGGTAGCTCTAAAAAACTTTAGATAGCCATATATTTTTCTATAGATCTATGATTGGTATGTGCCTAGTCTCAATCGATAATCGTTGACATAGGCTATAGTGCAAGAGACATTCAAATTCAAATTCTTGAAATCTCGTAGGTAAGAAATGTGAAAATTTCTTTATGGGGATTAATGGGTAGATTTGATTACTCCAACCACCCAATTTAATCTGATCCACCTTCCTTCCTTCTCTAACATGCCAAACAGACTTGGGAAACACATTTGACAGATTTATAGGTGGATTTGTAGGCATTGAATGCTTCTTGTTTGTGTTTGTATTTCAAATTTAGGTCTTCCTCCTTCTTCTTCTTCCATCGATTCATTTATAAATGAAGGAGCTAGGCTCATTGTTAACATTAGACACTTGGGATCCTTATGCATTTTTCTAAGGACTTCATATTTCTATATTCTGAGTCACAAACCTCTATATCTAGCTCGTGCATGTGGATATTGGCCTCTTTCACCATTGTAATAGTTATGTGCATTTCTGGAAGTAATGGAAGCATCATTTTGTGACTATTCTCTATCCTAAGAATATTTGATTTCTTTCTTCTTGCCTTTCTTTTACATTGCATGCTTTTTGTGTCACTCTACATCCCTTGCAGCTCCATTTTTCATTGTGTTCCATGAAAATGATTTGATAAATGCATTTTAGTTGTGCTACGTGTGCCTAGCCTTATTTCATGCCTTTTCCTATCATTTTCACTTAGAACGGATGGTGTTCATCACTCTTTTTCCAGTCTATCACCTTCTTTAGATTAGTTTTCCATTATGTTATCCTTCTATCCTGGTCCCTTGGCATTGTTAGATTATTTTTCCCCTTCAACATTAGGAGTAGTAGTAGTAGAAATAGATAGAGGAACCGGCCTTCTTTAAAGACCCGTATCTAGCACGCAGGTCCCATAACTTAGAGACGGTTCCATTTTTGTCTTAAACAACATGAATCTTCTAGATTTGAGATGTGGGTGAACATTTAAACAAACAATAGTTTTTGGCATGCCAAATGGGACTAGCCATGAAAGATTAAATTTCATATTGTCAAGTTCTAGTGTGTGGACTTAGTATTTCCTACCTTTGGAGGGTTATTTCAACACATCTTGTGTCTTCTAATATTTTTAGATCTCCTGTTTTGCATTCTTGAGCATCTTTTATGAGAAGAGTACATACTAGACAAAGTGCTATAGCTAAAGGATCCTTCGAGTACCTCCATCTTTCACCAAGAAGCACACACAAAATATTTTTGTGCGTGCATCCTCATCTCTAGCGCTTCACACATACTCTACTCCTCAAAATAGACAAGCACACATTGCTATGATGTTACAACCTCCTCCTCCTCTAATGAACTTCTTCGCCACCGAAGAATCCCACTCAATCTCAATGCTCAGCATGACATGCCAACAACCGCGCTCAAGAGCATTCCATACTTCACAGGAGAAAATCAAGCTACTCCTATTGAACACATTCAAGATGTGGCCAATGTGAGTTCTATTTACCTAATCACTCATGATGATATTGTTTTTAGGATGTTTGCAGCCTCTTTCAAAGGTAAAGTACTCCAGTGGCACCAAGGCTTTATACCTACTTCTATTGCTACCCTGGGATGAGCTTCAAATGGCTATATGTAATTACTTTGAAGATAAATTAGATCATCCATCACCGGTGGAGTAGTGTACTACAACAAAGCTTACTTCTAATGAGTAGATGACTGATTTCAACATTAGATTCCACAAAGCATGGGAAAATTTCCTCAAGTGGTAAGGCCTATAGCCCAACATGATTTCTTGTATTATCTAAAGGCCTTGAATAATGACATTGTAGTTATGATTCAATCCATGGGAGGTAGAAGTTTACCTGTTGCATACAACATTTCCATAAGGGAAGAAAACGGTCTCATTTAGGCTAGTAAGTTAGCTCTTAGACATCCTATGCCCTTATTCCCGTGAGAGATGTCTCAAACACCCTAACCTACCATTGCTCCAATCCTAGTACAACATGTATAACCAATTATATCCATGTCCTATTCTCCCGTGAAATAGAAAGAAGATGTAGAATTGAAGTCCTTAATTAGAAATTTGTCCAAAAAGGTTATATCATTGGAAAAGCAACAAGCATAATCCTACAAAGGAAATTCTAATCAGGTGCAATGCCAATGTAATCAGCCTTGGTGGAATCAATATGGAAATTATAGATATGGGAAAAACCAACAGAATGATAGATGGCATGCTAATGCATACTTTCCTTTGCAAGTAATTCCTCCTACCCAACCCCTTCCAATGCCTAACACAAACCAAAACTTATCCCTGGTTCGAACAACATGGCACAAGAATCAGAGTGGTGATTTCCTTTCAATATGCCTCATAGCCAATATCATTCTACCAATGTTGTGCATGCACATACCTACATTATCCAAATTCTTTTAACCGTGATCCTTCCATTAGCGTAAGTGAGCCCGAGAACCAAGAAAATCTAGATGCTCCTCATGAATCCAAGTTTATATTCTTTGGCGCCGAGTATTTTCATGTAATCAATCAAGTTATAGATGATGCGAGTAGGCCATGCACCTAGGTCTATGGAAGTTGTAATTTTATGGATCCGTAAGAAGAAATGACGTGGGAGAAGGAGTTGTTGTCATTTCCCTAAGGATGAGAAATTATTTTTTTACAAAGATTATAGTTTGCATGCTCTAACAATGTGGTAGAGTATGAAGCATTGGTGCATGGTCTCCTTATTTCTGAAAAGAAGAAAATAAAGGCACTATAGATATTTGGTGACACATAATTGGTTATTCACCAAGTCACTAACAGTTGTATGACAAATAATAATCTTCTCAAATATTATAGGCACAGAGTCTGAGATCTCCTTGAGATATTTGATGCTCTAAATCTATAGGTGGTACCACACAAAATGAATAAGGAAGCTAACTAGATGGCTACGCTTGGTTCACACTTCTCTTTTGTTGAGGACTTTATCAAAGGAAACACTCAACACATCAAGATGGTGATTAGAAAATCCATCCCGATAACAACAACACATGGCCGTGTTTGACAATGATGCATAAATCATCCAATTCATCCGAATGAAGAAAAAATTTCTCATCAAGCATGCAAGATGATTTACATGATAGCTATGGTGACCAAGTGATACAGTTAAAGAAAAAAAAGTTACCTAAAGGGATGGTCACCTTAAAGAAAATGTTTAGCCCCAATGATGAGTTCAAGGGTGAAGAAAAGTATATGCACACCGTGCAAGAAGACTTCTCCCAATAAATATTACATGCGAGAAGGAGTTTTTTTCTTAGTAAAGATTGTGCGCATGATGAAAATCATGCCTTCATCTCTCTCTATCAAAAATATAGTGATATCCTTCATGGGAGTATGAATACCTCAAAGGTTGTGATCTAAGTGTTGTTCAACACTCCATTGACCTTGATCCTGGTATCAATCCCATCAAACCAAAGTAGTGACCATTCAATCCAAAGATAGAGCCCCTCATGAGGAAGGAGTTATCCAAACTCATTGAGGCCAAGATAATATTTTTGATCAAGTATTCTACCTAGGTCACGAATCTAGTTTCGGTGCGTAAGAAGAATGGTGAAATCAGACTCTACGTTGATTTCAAAGATTTAAACAAGGCATGTCTTAAGGATCATTATCCTTAGCCTTCAATGGAGTATATTCTGCATATTGTGTCCATTGCACAAAGATTATCTATGTTAGATGGGTATTCAAACTTCAATCAGATCCTGGTCAAGGAAGAGGATCAATTCAAAACAAAATTTACAACTAAGTTTGGGACATATGCATATAAGAAGATGCACTTCAGTTTTCAAACGTAGGTGTAACATTTCAATGTGCCATGGATATTACATTCAAAGGATATATCAATTAGTTCATCTTTCTTTACCTTAATGAAATCATAATATTCTCAAAGAAAAACAAAAATCACATGGCACACCTGGAGAAATTATGTGAGATATGTAAAAAATATGGGGTATCTCTTAACCCCAAAAAATGTAACTTCAGGGTAGCACAAGGCAAGCTTCTGGGCCATGTAATTTCAAAGGATGGCATAACAATCGACCCTGAGCATGTGTCAACCATCCTAGCCCTCTCCCTTCTGGTACATAATAAATCCTTTTAGTCCTTCCTTGGAAAAATCAAATTTTTTAGGCACTTTATTCCTAACTTTACAGGATTGGTAAGGCCAATCACCCTCATGCTCAAGAAAGACATAACGTACAGATGGAAAATAGAAGGAAAGGAAAGATTCGAAAAGATTAAGAAAGATATTGCTTATGCGCCAACACTCATCAACCTAGATTACTTAAATTATTTCATCATTTATGCTTAAGGCACTGATGGAAGTGTTGCTACTGTCCTAACACAAGAAAATGAACAAGGGTTGGAACAACCAGTGGCTTTCTTTAGGAAAACACTAAAGGGTTGTGAATTAAGATATAGTCACATAGAGAAACATGTCTACACCATTATGCACGTGCTCAATAAATTTAAAAGTATGCTCATCATGAATCATATCAAGGTGTTAGTCTCTAACTCTTCTATTAGAGACTTCATCATGGGAGTAGAAATCAAAAAAAAGAGTACAATGGGTGACCAAAATCATGGAGTATGATGTGACCATAAAAGCTACCATAATGGTAAGAGGTGACATGCTCTGCAAGTAGCTTGCTGAGGCTACACAAAATTAACCCGAGACTTTGTTTTTTTTGGATGAGGACATTTGAGGCGTAGAACTTGAGTAGAATATGAGACTCGATATGTGCAACTGGATGAAGGAAATGATCACATTCCTTTCCGAGAGCACATATCCTCCTAGTTTAAACAAGGAAAAGAGAAGATATATGAGGTTAAAATTTATTCCTTATGTTGTGATTAATGGAATTATCTTTAAGAATAATATTGATGGCATGTCATGTTAAGGTGCATCAACAACAAACATATTTAAAAAGTGTTAGTGAAATTTCAAAATGAATTCTCTAGTGGACACTTCTCTCACAAGAATACAACAATAAAGATCATACTGATAGGTATATTTTGATCTACTTATTTCATAGATGCACACAAGTGGGTCATAAAATGAAAAGAATGCATTTTCTTTATAGGAAAGAAGAAATTGGTAGTGCTTGCCCTCTGACCAATCCAAGCCGATCAACCTTTTGAGAAATGGGGACTCAATTTATTAGGCATGATCAATCCACCTTCAAGCCTTGGATATAAATGGGTGTTGATAGCTACGAACTACTTTACTAGATGGAAAAATATTTCGTACTCAAGGAATCAACTGAGTCACTCATCCTTAACTTTCTTAAGGGTATAGTCACAAGGTTTTGCATTCCTCAAGCCATTATCTCCGATAATGCAAAATCCTTCCTTAGCACTAAGATCACTGATTGGGCTCTAAATATGGCATCTATTTGAAGACTTATTACAACTATTATCCTCAAGTCAATGGTCTAGTAGAGTCAACAAACAAAATCCTAACTAGAATCCTAAAGCACACAATGAACATCAATCAAGACAAGTGGCATACAAAGGTCGTGTGTGTGGGCTCTAGGTAGATAGAATCACAGCTTAAGAAATAAATAGGAACTTTGCCTTAAAATCTTATCTATGGCAAGGAGGCTACCCTTCCTTTGACGCTTGAATTGAAATCATTATTGCTTGCCCAATTGTTGGAGTTTGAAGGTAGCTCACCTAGAGAGAATTCGGATGACCAAACCGGTTAATCTTGAGAATCAAAGAGCTCTATCATGATGAAGCTAGAACAACATCAATAAGAAACAAATAAATGGTTTGACAAAAATGCTACGCCTCAAACATTCAAATGTGGGGACATGGTATTCAAATGGGATGTTGACAAAGCTAAACCAATGCATCATTCAAAGTTTGATGCATTTTGGAGTGGCCCATACATCAGCCAGCTTCATGCAAGGAGGCTAATTCTTTCAAGTTAACCCATCTTGATGGAGGCGTGCTAAAAATCCTAGTAAATGGGATCTATCTCAAACCCTTCCATTAAGTTTTTTGCATTGTTCTGTATATATTAGAGTAGTTTGAAATTCCTCCAAGTGTGTTGCACGCACAATGTTTGTTTGTACATAGTTATTATTTCTCACATGCTTCCTACGCACACTCTTCTTTTTTCTTCCAGGGTGCCAGTCTTCTTTCAGTACTTTTCAGTAGTTTGTAGGATTCAAAATAAAGTCAAGAAATGATCCTTCAAGTGACTTCGAGGAAGTTATTCACAACAAAAGGTCATAATTTCATGATTACATAGTAGACTCCATGCCCAATGGATGCTCTAGGCTACTATCTCCTTAATCTAGTGGGAATATGGACTCAAAATTCAAGTAAAACTATTATCTAAATAACTCTCCTAGTTATTTGGAAAACTTACATACATGTTCTGGCTTAGAGATCTTCATTGCAAGTGGCACACACCTCAGTTGTCTCCTTGACACATTCACTTGGTCGTTGTTTCTTCACACACCCTCGCGCTCTTCCCCTTCTCCCCTTTCCATTTTCCTTTTTCTCTTATTTCCACTCTTCTCTTATGTGCATCTTACATGCATTCACCTTCTTCCTAGTAGTTATTCATCCTCTACATGTGCCTTGCAATTGATTCAATCAGCTAAGTCTCGGGCCCTCTCACACACCCCCGCACATTAATTTCTAATAGTTTTTCCCTAACCATACGTTTTCCACTCACTATTTTGCACCATTTCCTTTGAGCACGTTGCGATTGCACACACCTTCCTTATATCTTTCTCTCACACCTCATTCTTTCATGCACATAAATTTACACCCTTCTTCTACACCATTTCGTGCCACTTCATCATCTAACAAGCTTGAGTTTGCTTCACGCTACTAATCAAAGCACACCAACTAGGTGTTAAATCCTTACAACAAATAAATGAGTTGCATGTGGTTGAAAAAAGACAAATCATTTCCACAACTTGGCCATCCTTTTAGCCAATTAGCACATGCCACGTGTTTTGTGTGCCCATGTGTCTCAAAAAACCTTTGATAGTCATATCTTTTCTATAGATCTCTGATTGGCACGTGCCTAGTCTCAATCGTTAACGTAGGCTACGGTAATAGACATTCAAATTCAAATTCTTGGTGGATTTGGTAGGTGAGAAATGGGAAAACATATTTCTAAGCATTAATGAGTAGATCTGATTGCTCTAACCACCCAATTTGATCCGATCTACCTTCCTTCCTTCTCTAGCATGCCAAAAATACTTGGGAAACAAATTTGCTAGATTTGCAGATGTATTTTTGGCATTGAATGTTTCTTGTTAGTGGTTGCATTAACACTTATTTCACTAAATTAGATCATATTCTAATGAATTTAAACTCCAATATTTCAAATATTGGAAGAAATCCATCTCCGTTGTTGTGTATATTGGATTCCATTTTTGGATATAATGGATTCCATTAGTAGCAATATTGGATTCCATTAATAGTAATATTGGATTCCAAGACTGTCAATATTGGACTTATTCGAGTTCCAATTTTGCTATTATTGATTCCAATTTCCTATTATCAGACTCCAATTTTGTTATTTCTAGATTCCAATAACGCTATTATTGGATTCCACTTTTACCACATAAACCAAACAACCACCCACTTACATAAGCCAAATGTCCGTTAAATTACATAGGCCAAGCGACCACTAAATTTTATAAGCCAAGCCACCGCTAACTTCAAGATAGTGCGTAAGTGATTATTGTCATTTATGCCACAACTATTCATGCATACCTTATTCAAATCAATAAACATTGATGTTGAAAATCCCTTCCTTGAACTTCCTCGAATGGTGTTAAATTTGGTGGTTGTTTAGACATAACATTATTTCAAATATTTTATAGAACTCACATGTGTGACTCACATGTTTAACAGTGACCGTCAATATTTATATACATTTATATAAATAATTTATTTGTATATATTAAGCATAAATTAAAAATATGGAATTTTCATTTATAAATTTAGTAAGTAGAGTATGAGTGTGAGTGATCGCACTTACAAGTTTGATTGGTCACACGTCTAAGTGCGAGACTCGAGTAACACATCTCTCGTATCACACTTTAAGTGCATTTATCGACTAAAACTACTAAGCATGAGTATCCACTCACACTTCCTAATTGTCGGCCTCAAATCACACTTCTAAGTGCCAGTCTTGACTTGCACTTCTAAGTGCCGATCTTGACTCACACTTCTAGATATGAGTCTTGATTCACACCGCTAAGTCCGAGTCTTGACTCACACATCTTAGTGTGATAAATCACCCATAAAACAATTTTTGGGTAATAGTAATTTGTCAACTATTGTTTAAAAATACAAAACAATGTTTATTGATACCAATTATTCTATATAAATTTCATTATTTTTAATATATATTGATATAAATTTTTATAATTTTTATAATTTATATATAAATCTATCTTAATAACAAATGGTTAAATATTAAATACGTAATTCCTATGTGATGTTTATTACAAATATTTACAAGTATTAGCAAAGATTAATGATAATGATTTTGTAAGGAAAATGCTAATTAATGTTGCGTTTACATCAACATTAATTATCCATTAATTCAAGCTATGTAAAATTCACCATTTAAAAGTTACATGCGCCATTTGAAATATGTGTGCCTTTTGGAGCATGTAACTATTGTCACCATTAATTAACCATTTGATGAAAAGTAGTGTAAAATCATACGTGTGCCCTCCTAAATTCACGTGCCAATGAAATTGGCAGTTAGATTTGTTTACATATCACTATAAGTAGAAATTTTTTGAGTTTATAATTTTAAAAATTTCCTTTCTATTCTCCTCTTCAATGCATAAGCTTATTCATCAATAGAAAAATCTCACTAGTGCAAGCGTCAAAATGCTTTGCTCAAGTTCGAAACATTTTTATTTCCTATTCATCCCGAAAATTGGTATGCATTCTCACCTTCATTCCCTCCAAAACTACCAAATTATTTTAATGTAAAATTTCCCATAGATGATTAGGATTATATCCATGTAAAATTTTCCATAGCTGATTAGGGCTTATATGCATGTAGGAATTTTGTAGATAATTAAATGGAAGCAATTTTGTTATTCAATATTTTTTAGAAGGTAATTTTGTTTATCAAATAAATAATTTTGTAATATATTGAACATTTTTTAGAGTAGTGAAAGAGGACGGAATGGATCACATCTTGATAGTGAAACAACACAACTTAATACGTAATAACATGAGAGGAAGATTTATAGAATTTTTAAAAACCCAAAACACCTATCCAAGAACTTGTTTTGTTGAGTCTTGAAAAAGAAGCCCGGTGGTATAGATGGTGGCTCAATTTGCACAATAAAAAAGTGAATATTAGAATTGAGTTATGGACATGGTGGTGCACAGGAATAGAAAAGAAAATGTTTTTTTATACAATTGATATTATTTTGTTGGCCTTATTGTTGTCCGCAAATAGTCCTCCGTTTCACATAATCAACAAAATTCAATGGCTATGACATTGTTGACATTTTCAATGAGAATATTTTAGAAGATATTCATGTTATGAATGAGTTACCATTGAATGTGTTGGTGATGGATTACAAGTTGACTCGCTTGCAAAAAATATGGTAACGTAAGAGGGGGAGAACCAAACATAATTTAGAGAACAAAAGAACAAATACTGATTTGAGAAAGGATAATTCAAGGACCAAGGAAACTCTAAGATGCTACTATTATGTAAGAAGAAACTATCCTCAAAACATTTCAAAAATGTAAATTTTCTCTTTTTACGTCAGTGGCTATGTGGCTTTTTGTATTTTTCTCGCCTACAGGATTTCTCTCTTCTATGCTTCAATGTCATATTATTCCTTAAGGACCATTTTTAAAAGGATGTGGGTACTTAAAACCCCCATATTAACTCTTATACAAAAAAATGGACATAGTTTTTGTACATCAAAATATGTTGATGTGGCATAATGTAACAAACTCTATGAAAACAATATATTCCTTTATTTTGTTAATTCCTTTCGATTGATAATATCCAATTAATAAGGTGTAGCATAAGCTAGTAAACACTAAACTAAAAATAATATTATTTGAATTGTTAAATGATAGCAATCCATAAGCTCAAAATTTTATATTGGGGAAGTAGTAGCTTACCTTAGTGGGCGCTAAACTCAAAACAACTTACTTAAAATTTTTCCTCAATCCACCAATCAAAGTAAAAAAATCTTTAACTTTCAACTTTCTAATGTTTGTAATTTATTTGAATAAATTTTTAAACTACGAAACTTATTTCTATTTTTATTTATTTTTTGGTTAATATTGATTTGAAAAATATGAGGCCTTGTTGCAACATTGATTTATTCTATTTAATAAAAATCATAATTCTATGAAAACAATCACACAACTAGCACATCTCCCATCCGTGAGGCATGAACTTGCTGCTCTATCTTGTTTAATTTAAAATGTCGTTAACAAAATTACTATTAAAAACATTTATTAAATATACATGAACATAATTATTGGCTACTTTATACATGGATTAAGGAACCTAGAAACCTTACAATAGAATGCATCGTGAGCATCACCAAGAGTGAACAAAAATAAATAGGACAAAAAGGGATAAAACAACTTATCCCAAACTATAGTCCAACAGATCAATACAAGGATAAATCACAAAACATGGAGGGGAAAACATCCCAAATGATATAATCCACAAACAAGAAAAAAATCCTCTAAAAACCAATGGACTAGTTATTTTTCAAATGTTTCATATTATCATACCGATCGCTTGTGATAGGGATGTTTTCTTCAACTTGCTCTTCCTTAGCAGAAATCCCGAGATGGAGATTATACCCATGAACTTTTTTCCCTACTCCACTGACAACACACCCATGCAACTCCAAAACCAAACTTTTTATCTCTACTATATCGGCCCTGATAGAGTTTTGGGTGATGCAAATTTTCTTAGAGGGGTCAATGCAATGCATGAAACTATTTCCCATATTTGTTCCAACTTCACCTAAGGCCTCCATATCCATTTCCACCTAACTCACCCTAAGAAATTTTTTATAAAATCCACATTCCAACCGAGCTTTGCTCTTTCTTTCCCTTTATATGACTCCCCTTTCATATCAATTAGAGAACATACGAACCCCGCTTAGGGCCAAATTAAAGGTTGGGATCACCTAGGCAATAGTTTGAGTGGGCACCCTCCTCAAAATTTATTTAATATTTTTTCCATAAAGTAAATAAATAAAATTTGTCTATATTTTTGTATTTTTAAATTTACATCATGGTCATAATGAAATAATAATAAAAATATATTAATAAATTATCACAGAAGGATGAAAAATATTCTATGGATGGAATACATTAGTCATAGGAGATGCTCATAATGCAAAAAATACAATATTTTATACAAGGCTTCTTACAAGTCTGATTTAGCCATATCAAGTAGGTGACATGAACTCTATCCTGAAATAAAACACCATTTCTTTGCAAAGAAAAAAATGTTTATGTAGCTCCCATGGTTTTGTGAAGAGTCGTATTTGGACTAGGCCTACGGGTTCCTCCATAACAAAATAATAGAAAATTTCCCCAAAAATTAAGAATAGAAAATCAAATACTTTTTTCCTTTAATTATACTCACCTCTACTAAATACACTAGCAACATTATAAAAATACATTAACCTTTTTCTAGAACAAATTACACACCTACATAATTTGGAGCTACATCAGAGAATGGGTAACAATACCAAAAATTCATATGTGCTTATAAATATGTGATATTTTCTTTTAGTTGCAAAAATATTACAAATCGTTTTTATGTTTATGAGTGAAATTTATGTTACTATACAATAATATCTATAAATGGGGTGATTAATATTAAGTCTTTAGATAACTCATTTTAAGGTTAAGTTCTAAAATTAGCCGACAAAAAGAATATTTTTAGATTCGGGCACCCCCGATCACATGGCGCCTAGGAAAGTTCCTAGTTTTCTTAAGGTTTAATCCTCCGGCCCCGTGATTAGGATTTTCATTCCCCTAAGTTGCCTTTCTATTCTTTCTCCTCAATTTGTTCATATGGTCCATAAGTGTACAATTTTCATATGAATCCTAGGATGTGGGCTCTAATTCCTTTTACACCACCATTTTACCATTCTTAAAAAGTAAAAGAATTAGTCCATGGTGTATCAAGGAATCAATCTTTCCTTTTGAAAATCATGCACCGACACATAGAGTGACATAAAAAAGAAAAAGGGAAGGCTCATAACAATCTTATGCCTAAACATATTAAGCATAATAAGATGGTGAGTAAATATATTTCTATAATTCACTTCAAGAGTAATGTACCTCATAAGGTGGAGGCAGACCATATTCCAAATATCAGGATGTAGAATCTAGCTATACCATCTACCAGTAGGTAAACCATTTCTTTACCATGGAAGAAAGCCTCAATTTGTGCTTACGTCTGGTGTGTTCTTGAATATATTTAAGCCCTCCATCTCCATTCTAGTCACCTATGCTATCGAATCCTCTGAAACCTGAATTTCCATGTTGTGGATCACCATATTGCCATTGTTCCATGCCCAACCAAACTCTAATGCAAGATAAGGATCAGACCCCGTGATTTTTGAGATGAAATTCCTAAATCCCCTAATTTTTCAGAATGTTCCACAAGGAGGGGTTGTCCTTTAGGGAACCATAGCTCATGGGATCGGTTCTCAAATGACCACCTCCCACGGTTTTAGTCGATTGAGATTGAAAATGGAAGAAACAATGCCCAAAATGAGTTATAAGACAAAAATTAATATGAATCCCACCATATATCCTGCATGTGGGAAGAGTCTTGTTAACCATAAGTACAACGATGACATCCTAATGAGAGAAAATATCCACCAGCACATCAATAATTAATGTTATTATTGAAATTAATAACATTAGTGATATCATCTCCCCTCTCGGATAATTTTAAATTACTATCTTTATCCCCCGATTTAGCAAGATGATCTACACATTTATTACCCTTTCTCGGGGTATGAATAATTAATTACATTTATCAAACTCTTTTAGAAAATTTTATTTAGTATCTTTAAGGATATTTATTATGGTCCAATTATTAATGGTATCCTTTCTCACATTGTCTAGTGTTAAAATCTTGTTTTGAACAGAAATTAACCAAACATTGGTGAGTAAATCCTTAATCAAACTTTTCCTCTACAAATCCTTTGCAAGACAACATATGTTTAAAAATGAATATGTTTGGTCCAAGAACATATATGTCAAGTGTTATACTTAAGAATTATAGTCATTTATCTCTATAAATGTATGTAGGAAAAATAATGTAGGACGTTGAAAAGACATCAAATTATTTTATAAACACGTTCAATATTTTTCATTCAAACAACAACATATTATAAGTAGAACATAAAAAGTGTTTTGTAGTAAGTAACAAATCTTTCAACTAAATATAATTTTTGTCATCTAATCTTTACAGCTTAAATTCCATTTAAGGAATATAGTCTTCATGTTGTTGACGTTGGGGAGTAAATTCTTAGTCTAATTTTTCCTCCGTAAATCCTTTTCAAGAAGACAACATTTATTTTGACAATGAATATGTTTGGTCCAATAACTAATATGTCAAGTGTTATACTTAAGCATCATAAATCATTGGTCTCCATAAATACATGTAAGAAAAGTGTTTTTGTGAAATCAATTGATCTAGGACCTTTAAAACACACTAGACTATTTTAGAAACATGTTCAATATTTTTTCATTAAAAATTAACATATTATAAGTACAACATAAAAGAAATTTTGTAGTAATTAACAAATCTTTCAATTGTTTCAATAATAAGAACTTCTAACATCCATGAAATTAGTCACACTTCTATTTGAGTAATAAAATTTTAAAAAATAGGTTACAAATTTCACTTCAATCCCAAACTACTATATCTTTTTTTGTTATATTAATTCAATACTCCAACTAGGAGGAAGTTCATTATGAGATTAACACTAGAGATACTAGTGGAAACTAAACTCAATATGTCTTTCTTTAGCTTGTTAAATGATAGTGACTCTTTAGCTCAAAATATTATATTCTTCAAATACATTCACCCGCTAAGCTCAAACTAGGTTGATTTAATTTGTTAAATCCTAGTGACCACTAAAATCATAATAATATCTCACTTTCTTTTTTCAAAACCTTGAGACTACAAAGATCCAAATATTATGTTGTGTCATAAGCTAGTGGATGTTAAGTTCAAAATATCATTCAATAACTTGTTAAATGAAAGCGACCACTACGCTTGAAGTAATATAAACAACCAACTGCCAATTGTACCTGCAACAAAACAATATTGATTCAAGTTAATATATATACCCACACCAGTATGAAGTCACATAAGGGTTCAATATAAGAAGAAATTTTAACATCTTGGAGGTTGGTTAAAAGATGAAAAAGTTACCACTTCGCCTCCACTTCAGCTAGACCAATTACCAGATCTTCTAGAAGGCTGAAACTTGATACCCCTGTTGTGGGGAAGGATCCTCAAGAGATTGAAATTTCCCATAACCTCCTGCATATTAGTAGTGCTAGTTCTCAGGAAGCACATATTGAGAGCTCCACAAAAAGGCTAGAAGCCTTAGAAGCTGATATGAAGTTGTTGAAGGAAGAGGTTAAAAACTTGGCTAAGCAAAAAGGTAAGAGAAAGAAGGAGGAGGAGGTGGCTATGGATAATAGCCAGGTTGAAGATATATACAAGAAGCTGAACTCCTTAGACACCCGTTTAGGGAAGGCCAAGACTCACCATGATTATAATATGGCCATTTTTAATGCAATTGAAGAGTTTATTGAATAGCATGTCCGCAGCGTCTCCAATCTCAGTGGAGTTCCGGCAACCCTTTGGGGCACTGATAAGGAAAGCAAAAGGACCATTGAAAACTAGATGTTACTGATTCTAGCCCATATGATGACATTGGCTATGTTCACCTCTTGGTAGAATATCAAATCCAACATTGACAAAGCCACCAAGAAGTAATTGTGGGTGCTTTTTGCACTTCTTTGTAATTATTGTTGTTTTTTTCTTTGTCTTTTTGCTACTTTTCTGCAGTGCTCGTGCTGTTTTTGTTTTGATGGGGTAGCTACTCTTGGGCTACTTTGGTTTTCATTGTCCCATTTGGATCTTGATCCTTTTGTTCTGGTTCTCATTCCTATTCTGGCTTCTAGGCCCTCTTTTGTTCTCAAGGGTATAGTCCCTTTCAAAAAACTATTTGCCAATAATTAAAAAAAAAAAGATGAAAAAGTATATTATTCTTTTCATGTACCTGTAATTGTGAATTCAATTGTACCTGTAAGAGAACACAAACCCAATAAGGATATTATTCTTTCCATGTACATGTAATTGTATCTACATTTAATTTTATCTTGGTCTGAACTAAACACGCTACTCTCCATTGAAAAAATCAGACCCCGGGATGGAGAGGACTCATGGGGATGCATTTTTTTCCACTAAACATCAACCTCATCTTATTCCAGTCAAAAATATTTTTGTGAAATTACCTTAACAAATCTCATAAAAATGTCCATTACAAGTGATGTTTGTGCTCCTATAACATCTTTGTGCTTACCCACTTCATTTCCATGTGTAGAATGAACAACCTTGGAGAACCTAAATGTAACAAATAGAAGTGTCAATAAAGAAATTCTAATAAGATATTGATTTATGATTTTTTCCGAAAATCTATACAATATGAAATCATGTCTAATAATGTTAGTTATTTCACCTTGCTTCATTTTGTTTGCATATTATTCCTTTATAATATATATTAACTAAATACATCTACTATCACTAACATTCAAACCTTCAACCTCCACTAAATGTAGTAATTGCAAGAACATTAAATAATTAATTTTGGCATTGGTGAATATTAACTAATATTAAAATTTGTTAGGTTATGTTGAGGAAATATCTCTTTGGTGGCGGCAAAAAAGGATAAAGCATTTGTGATTTTCTTGGGAATTTATGACATTCCTAGATTGTTTCGTGTGATGGACGGATAAATTAATAAATATTAATAATTATGACATAATTCAATTAGAAATCTTAGAGACACGAGCTGAAAATGGAATAAATGTGCTCGACATCTCTATTTAAGCATCACCTATATCAGGCCTTTGTAATCACTATCAAAAAGCCTATTCACTATGGGTAGCACCAACAAATGAATTAAGCCTTCTTCCCGTGAAGAGGTCAAGGAGACCGTATGGAATATTTTTCACGATGGTGGTGTTATGTCATTTATGGAAAGAATGGCTGGTCACTTTGTTAAAGTAACATGCAGTGTGTTGGAAACCTGGAAGAAAGGAAGAGTCAAAGTGGGAAAGACTAAATTTCTAATTTTGACAAAGTCCATTATAGTTACTGAATGGGGCTCTCTATGGAGGGAGACATTTATTTTCAATGCTTGCTTCAGGAGGAGATGGATGATTTTATCTTGGTGAAAATCCAACAATTTATCACTAAGGCTATGAATGGGACTCGCTTCCAACCTTGGGATAGGTTTGCTTTGAGAAATTGAGGAATTATTTCACACTTCGTAAATGCTAAAAAGTGATCTATGGACCTCA
This sequence comes from Taxus wallichiana var. yunnanensis, assembly GCA_018340775.1. NCBI lineage: Eukaryota > Viridiplantae > Streptophyta > Pinopsida > Cupressales > Taxaceae > Taxus > Taxus wallichiana. The sequence continues at coordinate 227,670,373 of CM031236.1, read as the reverse complement.
TCTTTTTCTTTTTGTGCATCTTCGACATGATTGGAAGGTAAAATTTATGGATTTTCTATTTCAAATGCTTGAGAGGTCCCTTAAAATGGCTATAGAATATGATGGTCCTTTCCTACACCAAGGCCTTTTGTATTTTCTCTTTAAATTGAAAGCTTCCCAAAAATAAATATTTTTCTTCCCCTCTAAGCTAGGAAAGCAGCGTCATGTCCCCTTTCCTCTTCCGCAACTAACTCCATATATCTATCATCATCACCGCCACCTGGTCTCCCGTTGACTCGATTCATACACCATAATCATTAGTCCCCGTTCTTTTTCTCTTAAGTCTCCCTCATCTTCTTTGGCAGCTCAGAACCCTCCAGAAACATCAAAGCACTCTCTTAGGGTCTCTGAACCACTTTCAAACCTAGCATCTACTTACTCTCCACCTCTTGTTGACGATTCTCTGGCTTATCCTCTCATCTCCACTGACATTGTAATGGCTACAACCATATCAACTCACTTGATCATGGAAGCATGTGTGACTTCCCTCCCACCATTTTACATGGGTGTTAGCATGGACTTGGAAATTATAGGTGTGTTTAGGATCTCTCCTCATTTTACCATGATTCTCCTATGTCAGAGAAAATGGGCTCCCCCACTGCAACTTCGGAACATAAGGAGCATTTAGAGAAGATATCTCCTGATTCGCACGAGGCCATTGAAGATTATGTTTCACTCAGTATCAACTATCAAGGAATGGAAAAGTCACATGGTCATAACTTGGATGAAAATCAATGAAGACTTCCTAGAAGACATTAAGTTAGTGGACATGCTGGTTTAAGGAAGGCCTACTGTCTATGCTAAGGATATAAAGAACTATTCTCATGAATATACATAAAATGTAATTTGGATTTGTCCAGTTTAAGAATTTTTGGTTTTTTGTTTTTGTTGCATATGATATTGTTGTCTTCTTGTTTCACTATAATACCTGGCCATGAGGATTTTTTTGTGCAAGTATACAGGTCATTAGGGAAAACCCCTTTTATTCTAGTTCAAAATAGTTTTATGTTTTGGCATATCATAGTTGCATGTAAGCTCCTAATATGTTAACAAGTTTTCTTACATCCTTAAGATTGTTATGCTCCAAATTTTATGTCTTGGTATAACTTAGCGGCTTCTTAGATGAGAGTATCCTACTTTATTTTGAAAAATCTTAGCGATGACTAAGCTCCAAAATTTATAGTGTGGCATAACGTACTGCTTTTCTAATATCGAAATATAATTTTCTTATTAGTTAGGTGGTAGCAAAAACTAAACTCGAATATTATATTGTGGGTTTAGCACTAGAAAATTTATTAATATTTGCCTCTAGTTTGTTAGATGTTGTAAAATATCTTAATTATGAATGATTAAACCCGAGTGATGAAATCACCAAATAACCTATTGTGGAAAACCTAGCTGCCACGGAGATAAAAATAAAATATTGTTTAAGTAGCCAACAACCACTAAAATAAAACTCTATTGATTTAAATTTACTAAATCCCAATCACCATTACAATCCAAATATTATGTTTTGGTGTAACCCATTGGAAGCCAAGATAATAATATCTTATTTATTTTGTTTAAACCTAGTGAGAGATAAGAACCAAATATTATGTTGTGTCATAATCTATTGGATGATAAGCACAAAATATCATTCAGTGACATGTTAAATGATAGAACCACTATGCTCAAAATAATATATTGTGGAAGTACCTAGTCTCCGTGAAGTTTAAAATATGTTAATTTAATTTGTTTAATCCTATCGACCGTGACCTCCATATATTATATCATTGTGTAAAATTACATCATCTAAGTTATAAAGATCTTCCTATAATTTTTTAACTACTGTAAAATATCGTAACTATGAATTATTGAACCCTAGTGAGTTAAATCTCCAAATAATATGTTGTGGCAAAAGCTACCACCGCTAAGCTTTAAGTATCCGAAACAACCGGTAGTATCCAATTATTATGTGTAGCATAACCTAGCTGGGGTCTAAGCTTGAAATATATTAATTCCAAATCTTAAATGCATATAACGAATTAAAATATTTTATACTTGTCTTGATTTCTATAAATATATCCAAAGTCATTGTCTTTCTTTTTTTGTTAAATACTATTGTTTTCTTAGCTCAAAATATTTATATACTTAAGTTATTACATTCTTTTGTTAAAACCTAGAGATTGCTTATATCTTGATTTAATTTATCAAATGCTAACCACTCGATAGGCTGCAAATATTGCATGGTGGCATAAACTAGTGGGCATTATGCTCAAAATATATTAATTTGAAATATTAAAAACATACAATAAAGTAGACTAATTTATACAGATCTTGATTATTATACATTTCTCCAAAGCCAACGTGGTTGATTAACTTAGAGGTCGAAAACCTCAAACCAACCTACTTTAATTTATCAAAATGTAGCAACTTATAATATTTTAATAAAATGGTTAGATTATTCTAAGGGTAACCTTTTTTGGCGGAACAAGAGGATACGACATTTGCGGCATTAATGGTCATTTATGACATCGATTAAGGGTTATAAGCACATGACATGTAATATGGCATTGAAAATTTAATATTTTGAATGGGAAGCGTGATATTTATGATAAGGATATATAATCGATGATCTTCGGTACCATCATGCCACACTTATCCCCTTTCATGTGTTGTGCATTGGTCACTTTATATCTCCGGGCCGATGGAAATTTCACTACCTTTTTCCTCTTTTTCATCTTTGGTCATTATGCCTACTTGTCTCTTTGTGATGGTGACAGGGGTGTTGGTGGTTTCTTGGGTAACATGGAGTGTGGTCCTAGCAGGAAGAGATGGAGAACTATGATAGGAAAGGACGTTAGGGAATCATTTACTTCTTGAATGGACTAGAAAATTTGGAACACAACTATGTAAAATTTTATCGAGAAGGTCTAGTCAGTCATGAAGTGATTCAAAGATGAAAATTATGGTGATATTTTTGAAAGCATGCAAAATCTAATGCTTGATCAAAACTAGTCCAAGGGTGGAGGAACATTTTTACATGGTGTAAAGGTTAAGCACAGAAAAATATTGTCCCAACTCTTCCGGCCGCTTTATCTTACATAAAGAGAATGAGAAGTTAGAAGAGCATCTATTCAGACTTCAGTATTATTTCCATGCCTTGATGTGGGGGATGTAGGTGATTATGTGTGGTCTGGAGGTTGTTGCAGAAAATTAGGGTATAGAACTCCTTCTTTCGCAAAAGTGAAAATGTCATAATGCTATGTCGATTCGTAACCCTCCTCTTATTAGAGTAAAGGGGACATGGATGTTAAAATCATTGATGAGGTGGAGCCGAGAGGATAAATGACCTAATCATTCATGGAATCATTTATCTTTGGTTTTTTATTACAGTCGGAATGGCTATATGTATAGTAAAATTTATCGATATAGGAAGTATTTGTTGGTGAAGTGAAGATGACTATAGATCTTCCCCATATTTTGGCATATATTTAGTAAGATAAGTTGCTTGTAATCATCACAGAATTCTACTACTTTGGAACACTTATCATGGACTGGTTCCTCATGTAATTTTTTTGAAGACTTATCATCAAAATATCCTAGTTTAATATCTTAAAATCATAAAATGAATTCAACTAATTTATATATATCTTCTTTGTGATACATATAATGTTTGTGATACATATGCTTGCAATTTGAATACTGAAATACTATATTTTGTGCATAACCTATTGGCCGCTAAGCTCTTAATACCTCAATTTAGTTTCTAAATCATAACTACAACTAGGTTCCAACGATTATGTTGTAACATAATCTAGCAGTCTAAGCTCGAAATATCTTAATTTAAAATAACATATCATGTTTTCTATACATAACCTAGATTATCGAATACCTAAATAATATGTAGTGGCATAACCTAATGAATGCTAAGCTATTAATACTAGTATTCACTAAGATCATATTATTATGTTTTTGCATAACCTACCCGCCGCTATGCTTATAATATGTTACTTTATTGTCTGCTTTGAAACCTAGAGATTTTTAAGATCCAAATATTATGTTGTCTCATAAGTTAGCAGATGCTAAGCTCAAAATATAATTGGGTAACTAGATAGATTATAATGCCCACTAAGCTCGAAATATAATTGGGTAACTAGATATATTATAATTCCCACTAAGCTCAAAATATTATAGTGTGGAAGTACCTAACACCCGCTTATCTCAAAATATTTTAATTTTTTTTATTTAATCTAATAAACCATAAGGTCTTAATGCTATACAACATGATATCCTTGATGAATCTTAGTGGTCGCTAAGCTATTCTTAGTCATAAACAAAGTAATTACTTGACCCAAAAAAAGTGTCTTGCCTAAAAATAACCAAGCGTATTTAACAGGAGAGAAAAACAAAGTGATCGCTTGACCCAAAAAAGTGTGTTGCCTATATCAAAATCTAAGTCCTCAAAGGTAAACAAAGACTTCATCCAAATAATAATTATAGCCTAGCGGTCATTAGAGTAGCCAACATTTTTCATTTAGATCATATTCAAAGTGTAGTTTATATAAATGGTAACATATAAATCTGAAATTTATATAATAGTATACATATAGAATTGGATTCATTGTGTTTCTAAGCGATGGCTAAGCTATACTTAAAGGTAAATATATCATGTTCATAATCAAGCTATGTACATGCGTCTAGAATCATGTTTTTCATGAGTTACATAGCTATAGTCTAGATTTTTATATTTCCTATAATATTTTGGAAAAATATTTTTACATTTAGGATAAGAAAAGAAATACGGACTAACGAATTCTACTACACATTATACTTCAAGTTTTTAAATACAATGTGATCTACTCGTTGCACCCTAATGGCCACTAAGTTATTCCTAAAGGTAAATACATCATGTTCAAAATGAAGTTGTTTTATAAATCTAAATTGTTAATCTGCTCGGGAGTATAACAACTGAAAAATAACAAAATTGGTCGCTAGGACCAAAAACATAGTGTTTCCTACATAACAACAATGATCCATGAGGTGTCAAGGAAAATGAATGCTTTTTCCAAATTAGAATTATATCCTAGCAAACAATAGGGTAGAAAAGTTCTCCTATGGTAGAGTTTATTCATAACAAAGAAATATGAAATTTATATAATGGATGTATAAAAATAGCTGTAAAATATTGTATGTAATTGGAAATAGAATTGGGGTTTTGTCAATATGTTGTCAAAACAACCAATTATATCATGGTAGCCTCAAAGGTATGTTAATTTTTGGCATAGATAGGAGGGCTCAAAAGGAAGAATATATTAATTATAAAATGCATATTGATTAAAATTAGATTTAATAATATTATTGCATATATAATGTGTTTAACTTCCAATGTACATACCATAAAAATGATGAAGACATTACATTTGGTTAATTCTACATGGAAACACGTATATAGTTTTAAATAATTATCATACAATTGAATTCTTAATATAGTTTTATAGTTTTGAATTAATTTTTTAACGTCATATATTTTCCTAAAATATCTAAGAGACAACCATGTAAAAAATGTAATATGCATTAATTAGCGAGGTTTGTTTGCATCATCTTGATGAACAAAATTAAACTATTTTTGGTTCTCCCAACCAAAATAAAATTAAAAATAAGGTGATTGTGCTAGAAGCTATCATTATCCTAAAAAAAATCGCAGGGACGACAACTAAAAAATCAAAATGAAAATAGCCAAAGAGAGACACAAAATGGTAGAAATGGGAAATTGTTAAATAGAGATAAAAATAGAGCGGAAAAAGTGATTGAAATTGCTTTCGTTAATGCACAAAAAAGTCAGTTTTCATGAAGAACAAGGCAGTTTGGCACAGACATCAAAAGAAAATGCTTGAGTATGGAGCACGATTTAGTTGGACAAAGTAGGGCTTGTGCGGATCATGATTGGACTACCGTGTGAAACATAGGTACCAATTGACTACTGAGAGAAACTAATATATCCCGTAATAAATAAGGTAAAAATTTAATAGAAATACCTGGTTTAGTAAAATCTATAATGATTTTATGCTTTATGCTATTGTGAAACCCCCATCTGCTATCTCATTCACACAATCATCGTGATCCATTTCATAACCTATGTTGTTATCCTCCTTCGTGTGTGTCCTCTGTGTTCATCATCTCTGTGATTTTTGGTTCCTTTCTCTATGAACAATATTATAATTACATGCAAAAAAACCTATATTCAAACACTCAACCCCACAATCAATGGTCTGTGCATATTTTTTTATTTTTAAGACATGTTTTTCCGATTGATCAAAAAAATTGAAACCCTACTCAATATTTCTCTGAGGTATTTAATAATTTGTTTAGCACATTTCATGAAAGAAAATTCAAAAAGATAAAAAGAGTGGGATATGAAAATTTAAAATTTTCACTTTCCCCTCTAAAAGCAAAAGGGTGGGCTATTAAAATTTCAAATATCCAAAATGCGGGGGAATTCATATTTCCCTATTTTTATTTTCCCATGGTTTAAAAATTAAAAACTAAACATTTTTCATTGTCTATAGCCTATAATAATATAAAAAAATCCCAAATATATTATAAAACATATAAATGAACCAAGCGTAATAAAAAAATATTAAACTAAAAAACATAAGAAATAAATCCTAAACATAGTTTTGAATATTATTAGAATAATATACACACATTTACGTTCCATTCTTTATCAAAATTGATTTCTAAATTTTTAGCTATAGTGGGAGCTAATATAAATTAATTATCGAATTAGGATGTGCAATGTGGCAAGTTCGAACAAGATATAAGGGATACATAATAAGGCTAGTGATAAGCGACTCTATAGTTAGAGTTATTGTATGGATATTTTAAAAATAAGAAACATATGAGCCTAGGGTCTAATATGCCATTTCTTTCAATAAGTAAAGGAGCATAACGGGCCTAAGAATTTTTATTTGTTTAGAAACTATGTGAAATATTTCGTGAAAACCATGTATCTTATGGAAACTACATACTAAGCCTAGCGATGCACAACTTTACAGATAGTGTTTAAAATGAGTAAAGGTAAAGGTAGGAAACTAAGCAAACCACTAAAGATAAACCATGAATTATTATTTTATGTCTACTTTCAAAATAATAAAATTTTGAGCCTAGGTTCGATATGTCATTTTTGTCATTACGTAAAGGATAATAGCGGTCACTAAGATTTTTTTATTCTAAACAAGATAAAATATGAGTTGAAAATTATGTCTCTTATGGGAACTACATATTAAGGCTAGTGATCCAAAACTGTAAAGATAATGTTTATATTGATATGAGGTAAAGGTAGGATCCTAACGACCACTAAGCTATACCATTCAATTCAATAGGTTATGGCATTCCACTCAATATGTACAAAAGCTTAACGGTCACTAAGCATTTTCTATGGTAATAACATATGTGAATTATATGATACAAACAATAAGTCTTGTGAGTACTACATAATAGATGAAAACACAATAGCAACCCAAAGCTATATACGTATGGTATTTATAATGACTGGTAGTAATGGTGGAAGCCTAGCGACCACTAAATTAGAGCATGATCTTTTATTTTATCGCTGATTTCAAATTATTAAAATGTTGAGCCTAGCATCCACTATGCACTTACTTTTGATAAGGAAAAAATGCTTAGTGTTCAATAATCATTTTCTCCCACAAGATCCGATGTGAATTATGTGTTTTTAAAAATATACCTTAAAGATAGTGTTTATATTGATAAGAGGTAATGGCGGGAGCCTAATGATTGCTACACTATACCAATCAATTCATTAGGTTATGGCATTCCACTCAATACGTACAAAAACTTAAGATCACTAAGAATTTTCTCTCGTAAAAATAGATGTGAATTATATGTTAAAAACAATAATTCTTGTGATTACTACATAATAGATGAAAAAAAAATAGTAGCCAAAAGGTATATACGTATGGTATTTATAATGACTGGTAGTAATAGTGGGAGCCTAACAACCACTAAACTAGAGCATGATCTTTTATTTTATCATTGTCTTCAAATTATTAAATTGTTGAACCTAATGCATCCACTATGCCCTTACTTTTGATAAGGAAAAAATGCTTAGCATTCGCTAAGAATTTTCTCCCATAAGATCTGATGTGAATTATGTGTTTCAAACAATATACCTTATGGGAACTACGTAAGGCTTGATCCCTCATGTACCTTAATCACTCTAAGAGATAACAACATAGGAAAAAATAGGAAAAAAAACATTACATACCATTAATATTGTACCTTAATCACTCTAAGAAATAACAACATATATTACTTAAAAAATAAAACAAAAGAGAACAACCCTAAGTCCAAGTACAAATAGAGACGTAGGGTTTTTCCTAGTCTTCCCTTTTAGTAAGAGGCCGTGGAGTTGTAGAGGATTTGTAGAAGAGGCACGGTTCGAAGGGTTGAGGAAAAATTCTGCCAAAGTTGGACCCATCTCAGGTTGTGGAGGTGTTCATCCATGTGACAGGAGGAGAAGTTGGAGCGGCCTCTTCATTGGCCCCTAAAATTGGTCCTTTGGGTCTTTCACCAAAAAAATCAGAGAAGACATTGCAAAGGAGACTGTAAGAGATTGGAAGGGTTTAAGGGTTACCATGAAGCTCACTTGTGTATAAAGCGTCAAACCAAAGTTACAGATTATTCCCAGTCTGCAACTGCCTTGGTGATTAAAGGCATGAAGGAACCTAAATATTACAGGAAAAAAACAAAAAACATTAAACATACTGGGAACATCTTGTCTGACGATGTTATTGATATTACTAAGGTCACGAAGCCCCGATCCATGGAAAAACATCTTGTGGGAACTATGAAGGATATATTAGGTACTCGTGTTTACGCTTAGGAAGCATTGTCAATGGTAAGGATCCCAAGGATTTACAATCAGATATCGATGAAGGAGAGGTGGATATTCCAAAGGATTGATCGGCAGGAAGCGATTTTATTTTTGGTATGTTTTATTGAGTTTTAGTATATTGGGTATTTGTTTTTTTAAGGTTTGATCAGGGAACAATGGATTAAGGATTTATGGGTCTTTTATTGAATAAAAATGAGCACGCCAAATTTGGTTATAATGGGTTTTGTTGTTAGAGTAGGTATTTACCTTAGCTCATGTTCACCAAGGTACTTTATTTATCTTTATTGTATTTATCCTCACCCACTTATGTGTGTGGATATTTCTTTTATCTTATTTAGATATTAGGAGATATTATTTGGTTGTTAGGTATAGTTCTTTCCTTGATCTATGGAATTGACTAGTTCTTTCCTTGATCTATGGTATTGACTAGATCCTTGATGTCTAGTTCTCTCCTAAATCTATGGTCTTGACTAGTTCTTTGATGACTAGTTATTTCCTTGATTTATGGCTTGATCTACGACCTTGACTGGTTCTTAGATTGTTATTCCTTACCTATTTAAGCAAGGATCATTCTCAATGTAGTGCATTGATTTCCATAATAATATATGATATTTTTTCTCATTTATTTGCAAAGGTTTTATGTAAAGTTATTCTGGCGAATTGCTTTCATCTTATAGATCATGGTGTTTGATTAGCATCTATGTTCTTGGCTTGGTATGATCTGGTTATCATTCCTTTCATTTGTTGCTTATTTCCAGTGTGTGTGTGTGAATGGGAGGATTTGGAAGAAATTATTTCTTGGGAATAGAGCCCCAAGGCTCTTTAATTTGAGGTGGTGTGGGTTGTTTCCATCTCATCTCTGCTTGGTGGCCCATGACAGTGGAGGTTTCAATCTAGTTTTCCATGGGAGTTCACGATCTATCACTATTGTTCTTAGATGGAGAGAAGAGGAGATGTACTTTCACGAGGATGTTTTCTAGGCTCACCTAAAAATTATTTTTTTGGCGTAGTATGATTACATCAAGGAAGCCATTACTCACATTTTTGGGCAAAATATCTAATGGATTCGGCTCGTTTGCATGTTAACTTTGAGGTTGCTTCTGGTTTGTGTCATGTCTATTATTCTTGAGGTAGAATATTGAGGAATTCATAGTGATGGCAATGCATTTCATAAAAACCTCTGCACCGAGCTAACTTGTTGGAAGCACTAGAGGAATTTGGTAGAGCTCAGCCTTTTCCCAACTTAGTTAAGAATAGACAAAGCTTTAGAGGAGGCACTACAAGTTATATCGAGTTGTTGGCTAGGATTGTGGTCTTGATAAAATTCTCTGAAGAGGTGCATGTTTCCTATACAAAAAGGGCTCTATGAAGGGAAACATCTTGAGAAATTCAATCTCCCGAGGTCTCTCAACACTAGTCTTCATGGAATCTGTGAGCATCACGAGGATTCGTCGCAAGATCGGGTTTACCTATAACTTCCTCATTTAGATGACTCATGAAGGGGGACTTTGGGAGGCAAGAAGGTGGTTGGTCCTTTCCTACCTACTTCTCTAGTTTAATTTTTCTGCTATGTCTGGTTTTGGTCTTAGGTTTTTTTTCTAGTGGTCTTTGGTGTGGCGTTTGGGCTTCTAGTCTCCCTACATGCTTGTAGGTGTTTTTTTATTTCGGTTTGGGTTGGATGGTTTATGGTATGGTCTATGTTGTACTTGGGTGGGATCCTTCCAATCCCTAGGTTTTGAGCTCATGTAAAAAGCATTTAAATATTTAATTAAAAATAGATGAAAAAATGGTAGCGACCCAAAGCTATATACGTATGTTATTTATAATGACTAGTAGTAATTGTGGGAGCCTAGAAACCACTAAACCAGAGCATCATCTTTTTTTATCATTTTTACAAATGATTAAATGGTTGAACCTAGCATCCACTATGCCCTTAAATTCGATAAGGAAAAAATGCTTAACATTCTCTAATCATTTTCTCTATAAGATATGATATGAATTATGTGTTTGAAACAATATAGCTTATGGTAATCTGTTGGTGTCAAATCATAGCACCCCAGGACTCTGCTGACTCGATGGGTTGAGAATCTCGGTGCGATTGCACAACATGGAGCTTTTCCCAAGTGTGGGACCTTGCGAAATCGAAAAAGCTCTCCGATGAAGGTCGGTTCCTATTCCTTTGTTCGAGATGCACACGTAAAGATGCGAGAGGTCTACTCAAAACCTAATCTAATTTTCCAAGGAGACAGGGGGAAGAAAATGCGAGAAAATAAAACCTAAACTAACGAGAGGTGATGCAGAGAATGAAGAACACTGTCTTGCCAATAAACACGGACCAAAAAAATGTAATGCAAGATCATGCACTGAGATAACTTGATTTACAGTGAAAGATCAAGAAGATGAAAATAAACACTAAGAGGGTTGATAATCATCCAAAACATGCATTAATTTGCTCCAAAGATCTGACACAACACACCGCAAAATGCCAAGAGGCAAAAGCGCATTACATTTTTAAATGGGAGGTTTTAACCCCACGATTCACTGCGAAAAGAGAAGAAGGGAGGGCAAAACAAGAATGTCCAACCTTTAGAAAGAAGCCCCTCCTTACAATTTATAGGAAGAATGAGAGAGAGAAGAGAGAGAAAAGTCCAAATCTACCCCACCACCTCGGGTTGTATCTAATTCATCTCATTATGGTGGTAGGTGAGGACCATATCAAACCCCAAAAGTGGCAAACTGTATTTTGAATTTTTAAGAACTTGTTCCCACCCAATTAAATATATCCAGTTGTAGTTAGGTAGAGGATGCCGTGAGCTTTCCGAAAAGTCCAACCTTGTGTGAATCGGAGCTCCTAGTCAAAAGTTATGGCCATCTGAATATCTAGGTCAGGGTCTGCTTCCTGTCAGCGCTCAAAATGTTGCGCCTCTTGAAGGTGCGCCTTGGCACATCCATATGCATGTTGACAATCCTTTTAAATGACGCCAAAGGCACAAATATGTTTGTGTCGACAACCCTTTTGTGCGCCAAAGGCGCATTCATTTGCATGTCAAACTCTTTTACAGCGCGCCAAAGGCGCAAATATGTTTATGTCGACACATGTTTACGTGCGCCACTTTACTTGCGCCAAGGTGCAACTTTTCCCGTGTCAACATTCCTTTACGTGTGCCAGGGTGCGTCTTTTCTATGTTGACTTCTTCTTTTGTGTGCCAGGGCGCATTTACATTTGTGTCGACATCCTCTTATGTGAGCCAAGGCGCAACTTTTCCCCGCTGACACTCATTGTTATGCGCCATTTACGCGCTTGGCGCATCCTTTACATTGTCGACATCCATTTCTGTGCGCCACTTTCCTGCGCCTTGGTGCATACATTCTCATGTTGACACTCATTGTTATGTGCCATTTCCGTGCGCCATGGGCTGAGGTTTGAATTTATTTGGTTTCCATATTCTTCCGCTTGTCTATATCTACTGGGGAAGATATATACAACAATTTTGGTGACTCAACGGGATCACCTTCCTGCTAGGTAGAAGATCAGTGGCCCTTTTAGAAATCCATTGGGCATGGACTCATAAGCAATACTTGAAACCAACTTGATCTCTGATCCCGAGCCTGAAACCGCAACTCCTTCTCCGACAACACTTTGAACTGTAGAAACAACCTGAGAGCAACGAAACCTGTGCCAAAAGCACTTAGGGAAATGAAACCTAACTACAACAAGACAATGTGCAAACGCACTTAGAGGAATTGAAATCTAAGCTAATATTTACAAGGGTAGAAATTTTCTCTTTTCAGTAGCAATGTTTAAGATAGATTCCGTTGACCGGAATCGAAAGTTCTTCTCCGTCCAATGTAGACAATTGGAAGGCATTACTACTTTTACATCCCATGACCATGTAGGGGCCACTCCAAATGGCATCAAACTTGGAATGCCTTCCTGGTTTTGCTCGATCTGCATCCCATTTCAGAACTAGGTCCCCTTCCTGAAAGGTCCTTGCTCTTGCTTTCTTATCAAACCATCTTTTGACTAAGGCCTGATCTTTCTCAATTGTTTGAACTACATGTTCTCTAATTTCTTCCAATTCCATCAACTCTGCATACCTAGCCTCCATTGGTTCGAACTCAGCCAACTCCAACTGCTTCATGAATTCTAATGCAGGTAGTTCTAATGATATAGGCAATACTGCCTCTTTTCCATAGACCAACTTATAAGGGGAATTACCTATAGACCTCTTTGGTGTTATTCTGTCAGCCCATAATGCTGATTTTAGCTTGGTATGCCATGTTCTTTGATTTTCATCCAGAGTCCTCTTGATGATTCTTAGCAAATTTTTGTTTGTGGACTCTGCCTGTCCATTACCCTGCGGGTAATAATTTGAAGAGGTGCTCAAGTAGATTCCATTCTTAACAGCCCATTCTGTAATTTTGGAACCTATAAATGCCAATGCATTGTCTGATATGATAGTGGACGGCACACCAAACCTGGTCACTATTCCTTCATAAAAGTCTAGTATGTTAGACTCATTTGCTTCCTTGAGCGCTACTGCTTCGGTCCACTTGGTGAAATAGTCTGTTGCCATGAGAATCCACTTGTGGCCTTGGCTTGAGTTTGGATTAATGACCCCGACGAAGTCCAATCCCCATTGCATAAATGGTTGGTCAACCAGAATTGGGTGCAATGGAAGTGCTGCTTGTCTTTCTTTGCCTGTGAAGAGTGCACATTTCTTGCACTTTCTTATCCATGTATAGCGATCATTTGGACCGTGCCAATAATAACCTACCTTCATTATTTTGAGAGATGTTACTCGTGGGTAAAATGTCCTCCAGAATCTCCATCATGAAAATCTCAGTAACACCCTCTCAATTTGACTTATCCCAATGCACCTCAATAGAACTCCATTGATGTCTTTCTTAAACAAAACACCATCAACAAGCACATATGGAATGGCTTGTAATCTGAAGTATCTCCTCTTTGCTTTGCTCATTTTTGGAGGGCATAGGCCTGTCTGTAGAAGTGTATCATATTTTGAGTCCAACAAGGAGTAGGCACGTCATCATTTTCTTGTTCTTGATCATCTTGTAGTACGGTAGTCTCCTTTTCATCACCGACTTCAACTTTCGACTCAAGGCTAGCTGCTCACATAGTCCCTTCCCACGTACTAGTTTGGTGACCTTGATCTTGATGTCATATTCCATGACACGAGTTATCCATCCCGCACGCGTTCTCATTCGATCCTTGTTTAGAAGGAAGTCCTTGACTCCCACATGAGAGACTAATAATTGGATCTTGTTGTTTGAGACTAGGTGCTTGAATTTCTTTAAGCTTCTGATTACCGCAAGGACATGCTTTTCAATGAAAGAGTACCTAGTTTCGTATTCCTCCAAGCTTTGGCTGAAGAAAGCAACTGGTTGTTCTAACCCTTCTTTGTTTTGTTGTACTGTTTGCAGAAATTGTGTCTCCACCACCAAAGGCATATAGCATGAATTTATTAGAGAAGTCCTGGATTGGAGAGTTGGGGCTTGAGATATAGCCTATTTTATTGCCTCAAAACTTGCCTTGCCTTGAGATGTCCACTTAAATGCCATGCTCTTCTTTAACATCAAGTGTTATTGGCTTTAAGAGCTGCAAAGTTTGGAACAAACTGCATGGACAAAATTTATCCTTCCCAAGAAGCTTTGAAGAGCCTTCTTGTGATTTGTGAATGTGCAATGCTTGAATTGCTTCAACTCTTCTGGGTCAATTGTCAACCCCTCCTTTGAAACAATATGGCCTAGAAGTTTTCCTCGTGAGCCAAGAATATGCATTTTTGGGATTGAATGATACCCCAAATCTTCTACACCTCTGAAATACTTGCCTCAAATGATAGAGGTGATCCGCTGCATTTTTTGAGAATACAGTGATGTCGTCAAGATATATCAAAACTATTTTATTGATCAACCCCTTGAATGCCATATCCATTGCCCTTTGGAAAGTGGCTGACATTTGATAGCCCAAATGGCATCTTATTGTAGGTATAGGTCCCCCATTTGGTGGTGAAAGCCGTCTTGAATTGGTCACCTTCTTTTACCATCACCTGATTATACCCTGAGTAGCCATCTAGGAGAGAGAATCTCTCTGAACCGGATACTACTTGCAATATTTGTTCCATTGAAGGAAGTGGGTAATGATCTTTGAGAGATGCCCTGTTGAGGTCTCGGAAATCTACACACAACCTGATTTCTCCACTCTTCTTCCTGACCAGAACCAAGTTTGCAACCCAGCTTGAGTGCTTGATCGGGAATATAATGCTTGCCTCTATCAGCTTATTTAGCTCTTTCTTCATTAGAGGCTCAATGTGAGGGTTGACCGGTCTCTGTTTCTGCCTGACGGGATTAGCATCTGGATCCAATTCTATGGTATGTTGTGCCAAATTTGGATCGAATCCTCTCAAGTCTTCGTAGCTCCAAGCGAAGACATCTGGAAATTCTTGGCAAAGTTGTATGAAATCTGATTTCTCCTGTTCAGTGGCCACTTTGCCAATTTGAAGTGTTTTGTCTTCCCCAACCGGAATTGGCTCTGAATCTTCTCTCTTGACCTGTATGTTTGCCTTTTCCTTACAAAACTGGTCATTAGGGTTGAAGATAGACTCCAATGTTACCAAACCCTTAGGAAGCTTGTTTGTCCGCAGCTGTACTACTTGATCCCCATACTGCTGCTCTAATCTGTCCTGATTCCTAGCTGAAAATTCAGCCTCTTCTTGTAAGAAATTGACGATCTGTTGATCGTTCTCAAACACCTGCCAGCTTGTGTTGTTATCTGGAACTGCTGGCCTCACAACCACATGGATGTGTGGCTGCATTTTTTCTCTCCTGATGCTATCAACCACATCAAATGTCACTCCAACTGCTGCGAGCCTATCTGCGGCTTCATTTTTCTTCCTGGGTATGGATACAATGTTGAAAGCTTTGAAATCCTCAATGAGGTCCCATACCCTATTCTTGTAGCTCCTTAGCAAGTCGTTCTTTGTAGCATGTTGTCCCCTAACTTGGTTGATGATTAGCTCGCTATCTCCAAACACCTGCAAGTTCTTTATGCCCCTTTTCTTGGCCCAATGAATTCCATGAATCAATGCTTCGTATTCAGCCATGTTGTTTGAACAGGAAAACTGAAACGAAAAGCTGAAAAATATTTGATGTCTTGTGGTGAAATCAACATTGCACCACCTCCAAGCTACCTGCCTCTTCTTGAACCATCGAAAAATAATTTCCAAACTTTGTTTTCATCCTTTTGTTCAGCTTAATGAAGTTAGGGAATGGGTGAATTTTCTTCGTGTATACAATACACGCCCAATTTAGATTCTTCAATTTCCTTGTATGGGTCAAATTCATGACTCTTGTTTGCCCATTCATCCAAAGTTAAATCAGGAATTCCCTCGACCTTAGTACCTATTTCTAGATCACTTGAACACTCCTCCTGATCAAAAAGCTGAGCAATTTGCATTGATAGGATTTGGTACATGAGGCTCAATATGGAAATGGGCAATTGGTTCTGACCTGATTGTTGCTTTGGCTCCATACCTTGTCCTAAAAATCATGTGCGACCAATCTGCAGATAAATATCCACCGATTTTTGCAGTGAAGTCTCTTGATAGACACAACGCAAAGAGTGGTGGAAGGTCAATCACAGACACATCTTGTAGAACTGTAACATTAGGACAGGAATGTAGTGTTAGGCTTAACCCTTTGATGACCCCAACTGTTCCTACTGCCGTTCCATCTAGCTGTACTACTCCTTTCAGCACTGGCTCATATTTCAAACCCAGCTGATCCGCTATTTGCTTCGGCATCACTGAACTACTTGCCCCAGAATCAATCATGCAGTTGTGTACCAAGTGGTTTCCAACAATCAACGAAACATAGAATGGTGGAGGCTTCAAATTTTTCCTTGTCTGGCCCCCATCATGTTGCACTGCATTAGTGAGAACTTTCTCATGTCCCTGGTTTGATACATTTGTGGCGGACAATTAGCCATTAGCTTGCAATAAATCTCGTTGCCACAGGATGCTTCGAGTGATTCCCACATGGAAATGTTCACATGTGTCTTCTTCATTTGATCGATGATGTTGAAGGGGATGAATTGTCCTTTGCTGTCCCTTGCTTGCCGCGATGACCTTTTCTGGAGCTTGAACAGGTGCATGTGTTGCTACAACAGGTACCTTAGGTTGATTCTGCACATTTGGAGCTGCGTTTGGTCTACTGACCCCTTGTTGTGTAAGAGTGGGTTGAGAAACAACTGGATTACATGGTTGTCCCTCTCCTATATTTCTCTTCTTTGACCGTGTGTTGGCAGCCACGCCTTGAAAAGGCTGTTGGTTAACTCCACAGAAGTCTTCCGTTTGCCAATTTGCCAATGTGGTTTCTGTTGGAGGTCCTTCTTGTTGTGTTTGTTGCTGTTGATTCTCCTCCTGGCTTGGTTCTTGAGCAACACCAATGGTTTGCACCATCAAGGCCTGATTCAGTGCACCATTGAAACATCTTGTGATTGTGAGGTAGATTACAAGGGTAACACCAATGATCGTACTCGTGCCATGTTATTTTGTGTTTGGAACCAAGGCTCTTGAGGATGTCGTTGCATTTGGATCATACGGTCGAAATGCCACGGCGAAATGAGGCTACATCCTTGGTTACGTTTTGATTTCTGCGGCTGAGGTGGTGGTCTATTTTGTTGGTATGGGGGCCTAGCTTGGTACTGTGCTTGAGGCTGATACGGTCTAGCACTTTGAGCTTGTTGTCTTTTGATAGTCACAAGCTCATTTCCAAGGTTCTAAATTGTTTCATGACCTCCTGTGATTCCTTTAAAGTATTTGAAGAAGTCGACGCCTCATTATTGCTTTGATTCCTAGGAGTTGGAATGGGATTCAACTCTGGTGCTTGACTGGTTGTAGGCTTTCCCATGTTTGGATAGAGAGGCATTGGTGGCCTTGGTGCAAGCTTTCCGGCTTGGATCAAACAGCTTCTTCTGCTCGATCATGTGTCATAGGACCTGGCAGCGTTGTTCCTCCCATTGATTGGATCATCATGGCTATATCTAGAATTTATAGCCTTCAAGAAATAAAGGAATGCTCCTTCGGCGGTTGGTCTAACAGCTATTGGGATCTGTCCCATGTCCGTTGGAATCTAAAGTTGAAATCTGCCATTTGTTCGTTAGGAGGCCTTTTGATTGTTGTCAATTGTTCGATAAAGATAAATTGTCCGCCCTCTCCCGAATTGGGCTGCAAAGAGCGAACAAAGTTGGTTCCATTCGTAATAGAGCTCCTTTGTAAGGCTCCTAAACCATTGTAGAGGCCTTGCCTTTGAAAGATGAAGCCAACACTTAAGCTGCAACATCCATTTCATTTATTTCGTGGATTGCACATGCATTAGCAATATCCCGGATGTGATCAATAGGAGTAGTATGATTTTCACTGTGAAGTAGGGGATATTCTTTAATACTTGCAATCGAATTTGATTCGAGCATTTAGGGAAAGTGGACTACTACCCGTGAAATTGACAAAGGGATTCGGTGGTAGATGCGCCATTATGATTGGCCTAAGAACCCTGGTTGATGCGAGAAAAGGCCTACTAGGTGGAGGTGTAGACAAAGTCCTGTTAGGCGGAGATGGTGATCTTTGTGGTCTTCTTCCTCTCCTTCCTCTGCCTGGTGATAGTTGCAAGTGGAAAAATAGCCCTTCTTCTTGAGTATTGGACCTGGTTCGAATTCTTCTCATGTGCCTGGGCAACTTGTGCTACTACACCACTGAATTCTATCCCTTCGGAGTCGCCAGATGTGTTAGAGAACAAGCCTCAAAAGACTAGATTTTGCCAAGTTACACACCAAAACCTGACAATATTTAAACACAATTTTTTTAAAAGACCTGCACATTTGAGATTTTAGGGTTTGGAATTTGATTTGGAATGACAGTCCCGAAAACCCAAAATGCCAGATTTCTGAAAACCTGAAATCCGAAATTCAAAAAACCATGAAATTTTGAAAGTCAAAATCTCAAAATTCTAGGAATACCCTTTTGAAGATTACCCCCCGATCTATCAACTGATGAAATTTTGACTTGTTTCGAGCAAGTTAAGTCCTTGAAAATCAATTTCAAAGTTTAGCACGGAAGGTGAAAAATGCGGAATTGTAAAAACCCGCAATTTTGGTCCGAATTTCATGAAAACTCCTTCAAATCTATGGAATGACCTCTTGGTCCCACCGGGCATGCCAAAACTATTGGTGTCGAATCACAGCACCCCTGG
Organism: Taxus wallichiana var. yunnanensis; assembly: GCA_018340775.1. Classification (NCBI taxonomy): domain Eukaryota; kingdom Viridiplantae; phylum Streptophyta; class Pinopsida; order Cupressales; family Taxaceae; genus Taxus; species Taxus wallichiana. The sequence goes on along the minus strand of CM031236.1, from coordinate 227,651,166 downwards.
GACTCTGCAACTCGATGGGTTGAGAATCTCAGTGACACGATTGCACAACATGGAGCTTTTCCCAAGTGTGGACCTTGCGAAATCGGAAAAGCTCTCCGGATGAAGGCGGTTCCTATTCCTCTGTTCGGATGCACACGTAAAGATGCGAGAGGTCTACTCAAAACCTAATCTAATTTTCCAAGGAGACAGGGGAAGAAAATGCGAAAATAAAACCTAAACTAACGAGGTGATGCAGAGGAATGAAGAACACTGTCTTGCCAATAAACACACGGAAAAATGTAATGCAAGATCATGCACAGATAACTTGATTTACAAGTGAAAGATCAAGAAGATGAAAATAAACACCGAGAGGGTTGATAATCATCCACACACATGCATTAATTTTTCCAAAGATTGATCAACACACCGCAAAATGCCAAGAGGCAAAAGCGCATTACGATTTTAAATGGGAGGTTTTAACCCCACGATTCACTTTGCCAAAGAGAAGAAGGGAGGGGCAAAACAAGAATGTCCAACCTTTAGAAAGAAGCCCCTCCTTACAATTTATAGGAAGAATGAGAGAGAGAAGAGAGAGAGAAAGTCCAAATCTACCCCAACCACCTCAGGTTGTATCTAATTCATCTCATTATGGTGGTAGGTGAGGACCATATCAAACCCCAAAAGTGGCAAACTGTATTTTGAATTTTTAAGAAATTTTTCCCACCCAATTAAATATATCCAGTCGTAGTTAGGTAGAGGATGCCGTAGGCTTTCCGAAAAGTCCAACCTTGTGTGAATCGGAGCTCCCAGTCAAAAGTTATGGCCATCTCGAATATAAGGTGGCCGTGGTCCGCTTCTGTCGGCGCTCGAATGTTGCGCCTCTTGAAGGTGCGCCTTGGCACATCCATATGCATGTTGACAATCCTTTTCGTGTGCCAAAGGCACAAATATGTTTGTGTCGACAACCCTTTTTGTGTGCCAAAGGCGCATTCATTTGCATGTCAACACTCTTTTCTGTGCGCCAAAGGCGCAAATATGTTTATGTCGACACATGTTTACGTGCGCCACTTTACCTGCGCCAAGGGCGCAACTTTTTCCCGTGTCAACATTCCTTTCTGTGCACCAAGGGCGCGTCTATTTCTATGTTGACATCTTCTTCTGTGCGCCAAGGGCGCATTTACATTTGTGTCGACATCCTCTTATGTGCGCCAAGGCGCAACTTTTTCCCTGTTGACACTCATTGTTATGCGCCATTTCCGTGCGCCAAGGGCGCATCCTTTACATTGTCGACATCCATTTCTGTGCGCCACTTTCCTGCGCCTTGGCGCATACATTCTCATGTTGACACTCATTGTTATGCGCCATTTCCGTGCGCCATGGGCTGAGGTTTGAATTTCTTTGGTTTCCATATTCTTAAGCATGCATATCTACCCGGGGGGAAGATATATACAACAAGAACTATGTAAGGCTTGATCCCTCTATATGGTATGCAATGCAACTATTGTCTCCCTAGGTACCTTCAACCAACATGATATAATTATAATCAATGAAAAACACTAGCAATTCAAATTTGTACATATAGTGTTTATAATGACCATAATGGTAGGAGCCTCGCGGTCACTCAACTAGGTCGCGATTTATTGTTTTATCACAATTTCCAATAAAACAAACTATTAAAACTAGTGTACGATGTGCCATTGCTTTTGATAATGAATGAAAACTAAGTGTTAGGTAAAAAAAATTCCGATACGAAAGGTTGTGAATTATATTTTACAAATAATATATTTTATGGATAATACATATGGCTTGATCCCTATTCGAGGATTTATAGTGAAGCACTTGATTTCTCCATGGATACGAGCCAAAAGTGTATAAACAAGTAAATGTTTATAGCCTAAGAAGACTAACACTATAAATAAGTTAACATAAGTTTGAAAAATTTGGAATAAATTACTTCAATTACTATTTTAAATCTAACTTATAGTCATAGTAAGCGAGAATAGACTCTTGTTGTAGTGGTACTCAAAAACAATGTTAATAATAAAATCTTTTCTCAAATAGGTTTAACCCACCATGACCTTATAGAGAGCATTGTTTCCACGAAAATGACTACTATGAAGAGGGCCATACTTATGTTTAGGAAAAGTGTAATCTTTCTGTTTGTTTTTGAAAGCTTGTTATGGAATTTCCCACCAAGGGCTATGCTTAAAATATTGTACTTAGAGTAGTTATATACATTTGGACATAATAAATAAATAATGTCGATAAACATATATTTCACATTCTCCTATAGAACAAAAAATGATGAGATATCACTAACTTCGTTAATGTCATTTCTTTGCTAAAATACTCTCCTCAAAATACCAAACATTAGATCTTCCAACTGTTATCCATTAAACATGCTCATTATTCTTATTACATGAATCTAATCATCACTACTACGAAGATGACTAATATACACATAAATCATATATTCTTATAAAATAAAAAATATCAAGCTACCACAACCTCTCTTCGAAATACCAAATATTACATCTTAATGTCCTCTACAGTTTATCATTAAAAAGATGTAAATGGCTTTAAAATTGTTTTAGGTCATTCTTTTATATGTTGACTAGAACTCTATCTCGCTACTAAAGTGTGTATTTTTTAATGTTCTTATCATGCCATCTATATAATGTTATGGCTTGTCTGGCTCATATGTAATACTTTCAAAAGGTGCAAATGGTTTCCTATCTTTCATGAATTTTAGAATAATTTTGTTATTATTGATTTGATCTACAAAGTATGATTTATTGTAACCAATTGAATGATACATAATATGTCCTATCAAAGCCTAGAAGTCCTTAACCATTAATTTAATTACTCATTATGTTAGATAGTAAATAAATCTAGAAGTTGTTGTCTGCTAGGGTACTATTTAAATTCCTTAGCAGAATAATGCGAGAAAAACACTTTAAATTTTGGAAATGACCTAATTATTGATGTATTATACTCTACATATAGGTAAAGTTTCTTTCATTGTTCTCGCTCCATTTAGAAAAATTCCATTCATCATAGGTAGTATTTTTCTCGAAGAAAAGAGACGAGGAATGGTTTGTGGAACTTAATTCACCTAAAAACTACCACATCAACCTGTGGTTTTTTTATATATATGATAATCACAAAAAGTTGTTATTGTTCTATCGTCATAAGTTATTGATTTGGGGACACTATGTGTCCAGTGGAATGCTTCAAATTTGAAAATAATAAGTTTATTATTCTGGATATTTTGTTGGATGTTTCTCTGTTTAGAAATGGAAAATGCATGCCTCCATAAACAACGGACCATATTCTATTCAACATATGGTTGGAATTTGGGGATTCTAACATTCTCAAGAAAAAGGATGTTCAAATGCAAAAGACATTAAAAATAGTATATTTACGGTATTCGAAAATTGTATAGAAAATAGAAAATATATTTTGTTTGTCATTTCTTACATAGAAAAGGTTTTCTTTCACCTCCAAAACATGCCAATTTGTTTAGTATGATGAGGTGAACATATTTCACTAAATTTGAGATAGACCCATCTAAATCAAAATTGCATGGTGTTAAATTTTAAATCTACCTTGAAAAACATGGATGTTAACGTTGATCAAAATATTTTTGAAATATTTCACATAGAAGTGTTTAAAAATTTGTTAAAACTCCCCGAATTTCTGAAGATCCAAAATTTTGGGATTCATATTTCGGGATTTTCCTTTTCGTAGATTAAATGGAAAGAACAGAAATTTTGATTTTGAAATTCTAAACCTTGAAATCCTGAAAGTACAATTTTTCAGAGTTTTAGACTTTCAGAATTCAGAGATCTCCTTTGTTAGTTTGCGATTTTATGAATTGGAATTCTGAAGTATTGAATTCTAAAATTTTGGAACTTTAGAATTTTAGGTTTTGGAATCCCATGTTACCTTTTTGGAAAAATCTTCTTGAAGTTCAAGTCCAAAAATCTGAAGCTCTAAAATTTTAGAACTTTGGGCTTTTAGGTTTCGAAGTTTCCCAATCATTTTTCAATATTTCTCCTTCGACTTTCAAAGTCTGAAACTCTGAAGTTCTGAACTTTTGGAACTTCAAAATTTCAGGTTTCAAGTTTTCCATTACCTTTTCATGATTTTCATCTCTTAAAGTATGAACTCGAAACTCCAAAGTTCTGAAATTTCAGAACTTCGGACCTTTGGGGTTTTAGAATTTGGAGGTGCTTTATGCATTTAATTCTCACTAACCTCTTTACGTGTCAACTTCCAAGCATTAATTTCAAGTTTTCTATTTAAAATCACAATTTTACCTATCATTTTCACCTGACATTTTTCTCTGATGATCTAATTTTTACTATGACTTTGTACTTTCGCAGTGTTGTTTTCAAGGTATTTGGTTTACGATATGTTATTTATTTTTGGTTTAAGATCTCTTGGTTTTTTTTTCCTTGTTCATTTCTTTTTTTCTTCCTTGTCTGTTTTGGAGATGAAACCCTCATTTCCCACCATGCTTTCTTTGAAGGTGTTTTTTGACCTCAACGGTTGCAAAATCCAATTTTTTACAGGCATCCAATGTAGATTTCATTATAATCTTTGAAGAGCCTCCCAAGAATTTTACTTGCTTTCCATGCCTTTCGAGATGTCTTTATTTTTAGAACTTCTCACTTTTCAGAGTTCGAAGGTGGGTGGTTTTATAAGTTTCTCATTTTTGGAGTTTGGAAGTTTGTGGTTTCAAATTTCGAAGGTTGGAATTTCATAGTTCAGGGTTGTTTGTTTTCGTACGTTCTCATTTTTTGGAATTTGTTCTTCTCTATTTCAAGTTTAAGAAATTTTTTCATTTCGTACTTTCGGACTTTTCCATTTTGTAGTTTTGAAGTTTATAGATTTTCAGAGTCTCAGATATCTGTTATTTTGGGTTTTCAGACTTCAGGAACTAAAGTTTTTTCAGACTTTCAGATTTTAATATTTCAAGACTATTCCACAATTTGTTGTATATTTTTGAAGGCCCTTCAATTTTTGAAATCAAAACTTAATGTCAACTTCTGCATCCAAAGGAAAAGAAAATATGAAGTATACATTCCATAAAGTTGCTCCTCACTCTTGTCATCCTCGCCTCTTGGGGAATATAGGAGACACTGATCTTGCATGATTAATTTTCCAGACTTCCAGGAAGGGTGAAATTCCCAACAAGAAATATTGTATGCAAGCCATTTATGAAAGTGGACTTGTTCTTTCTGTTGGCTTCCCCACATCCATTTATTTCCCAGAGTTTGTCTTAGCTACAACAACTCACTTTGATGAAGAGTCCAGGTCAATAAAAGATGTTGATGGCAAGGTTGTAATTTGTTTGGACCCTAATTTATTTGAAGATTTATTCAAAATCCTAGACATCGAAGACTATGCAAAAATTTCACCAGAATTGGTAGTGGAGCATTGGGACAAAGAAAATGAGTTATGCACAAAAGTCATGTTAAAGAGCTATCTAGCCAAGAGTGTCACCAAACTTCCCAAGACCATGTATCGATCAGAATTTATCCAGGAAGTCAATGACATTATTGTGTTACTAAGTAGAGTTTCAGGCCTTACCTCTGTAAAGGAATTTTAGGAATGGATGTTCCTGTATATTACTACTATCAAGAAGAACAAGGAATTCATAAGATGGGGAGAGCATATCAGCAACTCCATATGCTTTCAATTAAGAAAGGTTTTGTCCTTATAGAATTTCTACATTACCTCATTTTTGGTATATATTGCATCTGCTATGGGAGATTTCACTAGGTTGAACACTAAGGGTATTTGAATTGCTTCACAAATCTATGATTTTTATCCTCAGCTTACATTGAATAAGGGAGGAAACACTTCCATAGAATTAATGATGCCTTCTTTGTTGTCATTATTTATCGTTTTGATAAAGATTTATACAATCAAAGGATTTCCAATGAATCCTTCAAATAAGTACATGAGTGGGGATCTATTTTCCTACAATTTCCTACATTTACATACATTTAGATTCCTAGTTTTGTAGGTGCTCCTAGTAAGTTGCCAAGATGCCCCACTAACAAGTGGGTTTTGCTAGAATTGGTTTAGCAATTTTGGACTATCATAAGATTCAAAATAAATGACACAAGGTGGGAGTCCAATTTCCCATTTCAATTGGTAGATACACTTGTGCAAATATTTATAAGGCAAAGAATGTAGATGCAGAGATGTCAAAAGTAACCTTGCGGACCTTTCATCCCCGGACCAGTTTTGACTACTGGGAAAATTTAGTGAAACAGGTCTGTCTAGTTCTCATGTGCCCCAATTGGAAGATATTTGGATTCATTGTTGAGATGAATTCATCATCCAACAAAGAGATTATGAGAGGCTAACTCTGGATGAGGTTCGACAATTTGGTATTGCAAAGATTCCAAAGGAAATGGAAGATGAGGAAGAAGTTTTGGATGTAACATACAAAAATAATAATGTTGTCAATCAACCATTTCCATGGATTGATTGGTATGTAGAAGAATGTTGCAATACCAAGGAGAGGGCGGGGCCCATTCTACAAAGAACTTATAATTGGTTGGTTACCTTGGGAATCTCACCCAAAGGGTTAGATCAACCTACAAGTAAAGAAGCCCAACCAACCATGAGTCTACCAACACCTACAAAGGGAAAAAGGTCCATCCAAAGGGCCCATACAGGTCCCTAAGAAGATTCCAATTATTGTTGGTATCTCCTCTCTCTCTCTCTCCAAGGCTCCTACTTCCAAGACTATGTCTCTAGCAATACCAATGTCAGAAATAGTAGAAGTTACTGATTCTCCAAGTGTCTCACAAGATATGTCATCTCCTCTTTCTCTTCCATTGTCACTTCCTCCATCATTTCCTTCCACTTCTACAATCATTTCTTCTTTCCCATCTCCTTATATGGCCTAGGTGTTCTCATCTCTTCTAGTTCTCTTAGTAGGGGAGACGATTGGGTCACCCATTTCTACTTCACTCCCTCTAACACTTTCATTTCCTCCCATCTCATCTTCTAATCCCATTGTATCCACTCTTATGGTTTTCTCACATCCACCCCATCCATTACTGCCACATCCATTTTATTTCCTACTAATGTTACTAGTGCTCTTATATTTTCTAGTGCTTTAGGTACTAAATAAGTTGTTCCACTACCCTCAACATTAGCTATTCCGAATGGTTCTTTCACCAAACTACGAAACATAAAAAAAAAGGTACCTCTGGTGGATGTTATAGATATGAGTATGTTGGAACCCACTCCAAGGAGATATGAAAAACATCCAAAGATTATATCTAGCTTATCAATGAATCAATCCGGAGAGAGGGTCATAGAATTTTCTACTCCCATTAAGGGAAAAACCAAGGAAACCATTACAACAACTGACTACCGAATTTCTAGATTTTCACTAGGAAAAGCAAAACACAAAGGAGCTAAACATGATGTGTAGACTGCTCTTGGATTTTTTTAGAAAAGTAAAACAATGACAAGGATTTTAAGTATGAGCTAAAATTAAAGGTTGAGCAACTCACTGCATTGTTGAGAAAGGTAACACAACCTACTCCGTCCACTGATCTTTCAACTACCACTACTTTGACGATTTCTTCCACTTTGGATGATATTTCTTATCATGAGATTGAGAAGATAGGACAAAAGGGAAGATTGGTAAATGGATGGATGGAGCGTATACTTCAAGAATCCAATCCTTTGATAAAAGAAGTAGTTGAAATATACAATGATTTATAGACTAAAAGAGCCTCTATTCATAGAATGGATGAAGCCTTCTCCGAAGATAATAATAACTTGAACTTGAATTTGACTACGTGGAGTGAGATTAGAGAAGAGGATCCAGATTTGCTTCTTTAAGAGGATGTAATAGATGATGTTTCAAATTTGTTTGAATATCAAAAGGCTATGGAATTCCGGTCCCAAGTATTGTAGGATTTAATTAAGAAATTAGATGACAAGTGTGTGGAAATCATGGATGCTCTAAATGACATATCAGAAGAGTTTGATAATATTAATTGAAAATTATTTAATGAGAACATTGATGCTCTTTCGAAGGATTAAATGAATCTAAATTTAAAGGATTTGGTAAAAAGGGATGATGAGGTGACTAGAAATTTTAATAGTGACTCCATTGATAGGTTAATTTCATTGGTCGGTGAAGAAGGTAGTAAGTAAACTTAGAATAATTCCAGCCAAGTTAGAAAGAGAGATCTAGATGGAAGATGTAGTTAATCACTATGCGTGCGGCATAAAGGATGGAGAAGTGCAGGGAATTATTAAGTGTTTTATTAAATAAAAGCATCAAATGGATTCTTGGGAGAAGGAACAAGATAAAGCGAGGAAGGAGGTATTGCGAGAGCTAAGTCAAAGCTAAGCGGTGATGGAAGGATAGTTCCAGTTACAATCGGTCAAAGCTATAGGGTTGACCGAGTTAAACTCATGTAACAAAATTTTCTATTATTATGGGGGCATGTTCCATAGAACTTAATGAAATTTCTATTTTTAGTAATTTTTTGGTTAAGGCCCAGCTATAATGGCTCATCCTAAGGAACTTATAAATAGTTAAAGGCATGAAGTCTTGAAGAGATATAGAGATCATTTTTGAGAAGTTTCTCTTCAAGCTTGGAAGAGTTCTTTGAATATTTTAAAACCTTTCAATTACATTCAGAGGGGTATTTTTCCATGAAGAATATGATTTATTGTGTTAATGGTTGATTAATGTATGCTTTGTGGATGCATAATTCCTTAGTGTAAGTGGTTGACTTGCCTTTATTTCATAATATCTTATTTCATTATGCGGGAAAGTCATATAAGTGATATATACTTGGGGTATTACAAGGAGATGTATATTATTTTCATTGTGGTTTTTATTTACCCTTGCAAATGGTATTAGGTGAATTAGATTGTTATGTTTGTTTTATCCTTTCTGAGTTACCCATTTTTGGCGTAAATATCATCTAGTCTTACTCTTGGTGTATCATTGCATATTTCTTTATTTTGTTATTTCTAACCCTGAATCTCATAAAGTGAGTATATTAGAATTCTCACAAAGTGTTTTAGCCCTACACATCGATCTTAAATTGGGTTCCCCCAAGTTTCAAAGGAATCCAACCTTCTCTGGAGGTTCCTCCCAAGCCGACAAGGTCCCACACCTTGGGGATGTTCCCATGTTGCATAAGATATTTCAGTAGTTCAACGGGTGTAAAATCCGCATGACAACACATGGGTTGAAAAGGAATAATAAATCAACTGGGTTTTTGAGTATAGTGTAATAGTAGAGATATGTTATTCCTACTTCCGAAGAATAAAAGGAGATAACAAAATGAGAGAAAAAGTTCTATATTGTTTGAGAAATAAGCATCCGATAATATTGTATTGACATCCTATAGTGAATCCAATGTAATCAAAAATTTAAATTGCATGAATCACACTACTACTAGTTGTCTGTACTGTTGGGTGAAGATAACAATGGAAAAAGAAAATTTGATTCCCATATTGGGGAAAAAATGGAAAAATGGAAAAAAGATCATGAGGTGGAAGAAGTTCTTCCCGTCACAGCTCAGACAATATTAGACAACTATGTGATGTCACTAGAAGGAAATATACCAGCAAGGGTGAAAGTCACAAACAATTTTTCTTATAAATGTGCATATCCATTCTAGATTCCATCAACTTTATCAGCTATTCCTTTGACTAATCCTTTTAATGTTGAATGTGTGATCATCACTAATTTTTGTAAGTTGGCCAATGAAATTTTTTCGATGTCATAATACTAACAGATTATCAAAACTAGTGTGTTGGATTGTATTATTATTATTCTAATACCAACTGGTTATTCAAAAATGTTAAGCGACACCGTACAAAGATACATGGAAAAGGTTAAAGACATTGGAGTATCAATTCTGGATGGATGTTATAGACTCTATGATAGCAACGGGATATTCAAAATTTTGTGTCTTATGTACACAATATCTTGTGTGCAAAACCATGACAATAAATATGATTATAGAGAAGAGGTCACTATGGATTGGATGGAGAAACTTCCACAAAAATTGGTAACTACAAGCGAAATTTTCCTCTTAGGAAATATCCATCTTTTTCTTTGGGAAAGATCGTGTGAGTTAAAGGCTGAGATTTTCACTCGATGTTGTTCCATAAATTCTCAAGTACAAGTGATTTAGGGTGGTAGTGTCACTCTCTATGCATTGGTGGAATCCAAACTATCTATTATTTTTATTATTGAGACACATAGTCAAGTGATGTTTTTGAAACATTACTATTCTCATATGAAGAAAGGTTCATCTCTGAAAATAATTTTGACAAGCGATTTTGTTAAATGGATTTTAACCTAAATATGTTACTTATACAATTATTCTTTTATGTAGAAAACCATAAATATATAAAATTTGATGTACAACCATTTTATCGTGATGTTACACAACCAATTCAAAATGGTGATTTACTTTCAATCATTTTATAAATAGGTTTAATGAGATCTATCTTAAATTTCCATGGTTTTAAATTATTTTAACAAAGTTATGTTTTTTTACGATTAAGATGACAGATGTGGAGGACACATGCATAATGGCCAAGAAAATTCCATCGATCCGGGTATGTTAATCGTGTGAATTTACAAACAAAACCACTAATAAACCCCATAAATTTATAATAAAATAAATGATTATTGCAGAAATCTAATAAGGCCCTAAAATTTATAGGGAACGATATGATATCCATGTGTATTTTACAACAAAATTATTTATAAGGCCAACAAATTTATAGGAAATGATAACTAATAGACATTAGTTTATATGCTTGGCTTAGGGTTGAAGAATTTTTTTAAGGAAATCCATTTGTAAGCTATGATAAAAATTTAAAATGAAATATATAGAGCTTAGCGAACTCTAAGCATCCACGTTCAATACAAAAATGATTTGAATAAAAACTTACATTCATCAATATCCCACTAATTTACAACAAAGAAACTCTCTACAATGTTTCAACGATTCACTCTTTGCATACTAACTACTTACATTGAATTAACATTGTTTTGTCTTCAACATCATCATAAACAGAACTACATATGGTTTGATCCAACTCGTACGTATGTAAATCAAAACTTCTCTAGCCTCATTAAAGGATTTCTAGCTAAGTGTAGTTTGGCCAATTATGACATAGCCTAGCGGTCATAAATCCTTAGTAATAATTGAGGACTATTTTCCACCGAAGGGTGCTTCAAAAATATAAGTAACACTTGGGTAGCCTCAATAAAGGTTTTCTAGCTAAGTGTAGTTTGGCCAATGATGGCATAGCCTAGTGGTCATAAATCCTCAATAATAGCTGAGGACTATTCTCTGCCAAAGGGTGTTTTGACGAATATAAGCGTAGCTTAATGGCCACTAAATTTGAATTATAAGACAGAGAATAATTGATATTGTAATTACCATATCACCATAGAAACCACTATGTTTATCCAATTAAGTTTTCCACAACATGAAATCAATTATGAATTGATTAATGTTTATTTAAAATACATTATGCTCACATTTTTAACAGGGAGAAATAGATTATGAATTGATGATTGTAAAGGCGGTGTAATCCTAGCCACAATCTCAATCGGTAGGGTGTAAAGCGGTGTAATCCAAGCCACAATATCGGTTGATATTTGTTAGTCATGTAAGCAAAAATTTTGTTTATTTTAATTGGTTGTAATTGATATGCGGGTAATGAAAAATAAAATTTGTTTACTTCCTATGGTAGCGATAAGAGTTATTTACTTATTTTGTATATGGAGGACCTGTTATATGGGATTAAAAAACATACAATAGGAACATATCATTTAGGTTCGGTATGAAATTTGCCAACCTGTGAGGTGCCCTATCAAAATTTATAAAATTATTATCACTATACTATGAATCGGGACTCGTCCGATACTCTCATTTCGTTGATGTTAAAAAGATATCAACGGAATTCAATACAAAAATATCGACCGTATTAAATCCAAGACTCACTTGGGGAAAGGAACATTGTAATATAGTCGAGGGAATAATAATAAGAGACCTAGAAAAGGTTTGGAGTAGAAATGATTTTTCATAAACTTTGAAAAATACTCATTGTATTACATTAGATGCAAAGGGAAACCCTCCTGAAAATTTTATGGTGGGTATGAAAAGAAGATGAAATATTACACAAAAGATAAATGGTTGATGGCGAATTATACAAAAATATATCACAAATAGTGTCTCAAGAATTGAATGTGGTGGAGGGCATCAAATACTTGGAGCAAGAAAATGTTATATAACTATTTATCTATTCACAATGTTGTTATGATTGTAATGCTTAACATTAAGAATAATATATTCATTCATATGTTATTATTAATGTACTACATAACTATATTCTATAATTGATCTAAAATTGACCAAAACATTTTAACTCGATCACGGACCCATATAGGCATTAAATTATTTTATATACTTCCCTCATTAAAATAAACTTAAAGAAATGCAAGAATTAAAAAACACTACACATAGGTTGATAACATAGTTCAATAGAATGCGTATAGGGGTCCATAATCAAGTTAAAAAAACTCGGTCAATTTTTGGATCAAGTTTTGGTATCAAAGTAGGTATAGCAGATTATGTTGCAATCGAGAGATGGATCTATATCTTTCATTCTAGTTTCTCTCTATATTGGCCTTATTAGGTACAATGGTATGATTCATGGTAACTCATCACTTTGGGAGCATGATCATTAGATGGAGGAGCATGCATGCAGTTGTGGATTTACTGAGACTCACCTTGCTAATGTGAGGGATCGACAGCGTAAGAAGCAACAATGCCTCATGGATATGAAGAAAATCATTGATATCCCTAGAAGGGTAATCGAAGAAATCCAGCTATGAAAATGCCGTATTGAAAGCATACCTATAATAGAACTATATTTTGTGGCAATTGTAGTTTTGGACATGAAAGCCGAGACATGCAAGGACTTGTAATTAGAGAAGAGATCGACATGGATGTAATGGAAAGGAAAAGGAAAGGCTCTTGCTAAACCTAGCTCTAGACAAGCATCAACTTCTGGGGGTCGAGACTAGTAGAGCATCTAGATATCATGTTATGACACATGATTTCCTTGGGACAGAGCATTCCAGTGATCTCTCGAGGACAACTAGTTATTATTATTCTCGTTTGGACTATTGAGGTAGGTTATGTGAATGTGGATGTTGTCAGACGTAGACTACGGTTGATGACTATGCTTTGCTTCCTTGTGCCAAGAGGGTTGGCATAGAAGATGGTGTTATACATGGATTATCCCCGAGATACTACACTATGAGCTTCATCTTTAGGAAAATTTTTGCTAATACATACACACTTGACATTGTCCCCTTGGTGGTGGGTGAAATGGCTTTAGGAAACTTCTACCTTATAGATCGACAAGGCTATATGACCAATAATTGAAATGGAGTGGACCTTTGGCTTTGTCATAGTTGGATCATGGATTTTGGGATGGTTCATGCAATTGGTTATGCACCTACACACAATGAAGCACTACCAGCTCATATGCTCTAGTGTCTTGCCGAATCTCCTACGAGAGGTCACACATATTCTCAGTAGACTTTCCAACTCAAGAGGTAGATTTGAGCTCATATTTCCTTGTGGATTAGTCGATTCTAAGGAAGAGGTCTCCTACATTCTTGTGGATCATCAGGATCCTTATGCAGAGGAGAGATCACATGATGATCCAATGGGTACCTATTGAGGAATCTTGGGCCCACTTTGAAGATTCTAACTGGTAAGAAATTTGTGGTGAATAAATTTTACTTTCTATTCAACTATTGTAAATGGTTTTTGAGAATTATTTATTTCTTCTATTATAATAAAACCAAAAACTATTGTGTTAGGTAGAATGTATTAATAAGACCCCTTGTGGGCAATGTTTGTATACATCTAACTAATTATGGCACATTAGTAAAAGACCCAAATATTTGGGCAATGTTTGTACTCATTTTATACTTGCATTATGAACCCCTAGAGGGATATTATTATTTGGTGATTTTACTAACACCAGAGATGTAATATATTTTGTCCTTATTGAGTTATTTTTTTAGCAGGGAGGAGATAAACACTTTTTGGAGTTCAGGTTTAGTTGGAATAGCTTTGGGACAAGCTTACCATACTCATCACTTTTCTCACATTTAAAATTGGATTAATCCATATAGGTATCTCCTAATTAGCTTTTGAGTACCTATTACAACTTGCAGTAGGATTTAAATCATATTTATAAGCTTAGAGATTTGTCGACCATCGTGTGTAAAAATTTGAGCTCACGGTATTAGTTCATATTTTCATTCTATATTGTAGCATTATGGCCATGCAATATGATGGTAGCTGATTACCATTGGCATTCATGATCGCTTTGGATCTTTATTCTATAAAGAGGTCATCATGGCCATATAAGCGAGTGGTACTTGATAAATTATGTCAACAAGAGGAGTTCACAAGAGATTAGCTCAGATCGTCATTCGGTGTCAAGGAATTGCAACCAAACATCTAAATAGTAGTTGATCATTAGAATTAGCACTGCACAAGGGAAGTGTTGAGCTCTGGAAGAGGACTTAGCACTGCACAACAAAAGCATAGAGGTCTTGAAAGAGACTTAGCACCCTAAAGTAGAGACGTTGAGGTTTTATGAAGCATGGTGGGACCATAACCCACCGGCATAGGATCAAAATCAAGTTATCAAAGTGAGAAGAATTCAAATTCCAAAGTGACAGTAGAATATTCAGATTCAGGATAGGATGACAAAATGTTCCAGTAAGCTTTTTGGGATAAAAATCCTTTCCCATTAGGAAGGTGTGATCTGGAGGACATTTTTGGATCTTCCAATCTTCTCAGAATCATCCAAAACCTAGTTATTATGGAAGATCCTTATGATATCTTTCCAACGCATATTGAAACATGTGGATTAGGTAATTTATGCTCCCAGGTGCATTGTAGTCAAAGTTTAGTCAATCTAGCGGTCAAAGGGAGTCAAATGGTGATTACGTGGCACTAGGAAAAAGGGTTGTGTTTTCACCTATAGTCTTTGTCATTCATTAAAAGGTCAGCTACAAAGACCGTAGCCGGTGGGATCCAATTTTAAATTAGAGGGGGATCCTACCACCATGAGGACTATTTTAACATCGCCGACATGGTGGGTCCTCAAGCCACCACGAGTGACGAGTTCGATTTTTCTCGATTTTTCTATCGAGAATAAAAAATTGGAGTATATTTTGGAGAGTGCATTTCAGGTGGATAATCATCTCAAGTGAGCTATTTTATTATCTCAGTGGGGTGATCATCTCCCCACTAAGTTGATTTCATATTCCCACATTGCTCAAGTCAATTTTTGTTATTTCCACATTGATCTGTTTGACTTGCCCGAAGCCTATCTTTTCTACCTTCCACATTACATGGAGTGGATCAAAAATGCACGAGGATCTATATTATCCCATTGACTTCGTTGGCCACCTCACCTTTCCCAACCAGCTCGAAACCTATCTTTATGGGTTCAACGAACACGTAAAACAAACATCCCAACTCTCTGCGGACAACACATAACCCGAGTCGACCACACAACTCGGCAAGCAGACACATATCAAAAATGGGTTAGGCACAAAAATTAGTGCAAGGACAAAAAAATAAAAGAACATGTGGTTGAATCCACATCAAACAATGTGGGTTGGCTAGTTTATAAACCAATATCCCAACCTTCATGCCGACCATGTGGGATAAACCCATTGACAACCAAAAATAAACTTCTCACCCCATTTAAAATAACACATGACAACCGATATGTAGGAGGTGGGATTTTATCCCCTGACATCTCCTTTAAAAGCATAGCGGTCTCACCAACCTACCTATATGGGCAGTTTTGATGAGGATAAGGGTGATAAGCCATATATACAATATTTATGGGATGCTTTGGCCTATATAAAGGCTTTCTTCCCATTCAAGCTATACGTACACTCTAAGATATTTTCCTAGAGTTAAGTGGGGAATTTAATGAGCTTGAGGAGGAGAATATAGAGACTTCCAAGAATTTGTAAAGACCTTATAAATTTTAAAGGCTATTTTTGTATTTAATTCCTATTTATTTAGGAATTTAATTGTAAGGGAGCTAAGTCCTATTAGTATAGGCAAATTGCAAGAAAATTGGTAGTTATTTATAAACTACCCAATTGGCCCTTGGAGCCCCACAAACGAATTGAGAATCTTGGAGTTTGATCGGAGTTCCATAGGGCATCTTAACCACATCTGGAAGGTTGATCAAGTACCATAGGATTATTATATGCCAGGAAAGTGGAGGAAGGTCACTGAGACATATCATTGTTCCTTGAAAGGTTTGGAGTACTATAAGGAAAGTTTTTTAAGTTCCATTAAATTGTATTGTACATGCAAATTTTAGCTAGTGGAACGGTTCTTTAAGAACCCGAGACATAGGAAATTATCAAAATCTGTAATCAATTTCTATTTTCTTAAGAGTCCTTTTACAATTTTCATGAAGCTTTTGATTAGATAAAAAATTTATATTTGATTAAGAATTTTCATTGATTAAATTGGAACAATGGATTGAATGTAATAAATTTTAGTATCCATAACCCACTTCAGAAAGTTAACCGATATGCAGGAAAAAGTCAATTTAATTATGCAAAGTTGATTTTTTAGTCATGTGTCCTTGTGAATGTTTTGAGTAATAATTTTCAACTTACATTTTGGATCAAGTTTTAGTTAATTATAACTCACCCCGATGCAACTCGAGCTCGGTCCAATGTGGCAATGTAGACCAATGAGGCAATGTGGTGGCAGGCCACACAATGATCTCGAGGACCCACCACATGTCATAGTTTTTTCTTAATCACCGAAAAAGATGACCAATATCATGTGTCAAAGACAAGAGGTATAAACACAGAGCTCAACCTACACTGATTTGCATTTTTCCACATCGTCCTCCGAAATGTCCTCTAGATCAATAATGTTGAGATTGTTTAAATATAAGTTGGTAGGATTTATATTTTCACTAATTATAAAATCATAGTATGATTGAAAAACTTCTTTTGTGGTGAATTATCGGAAAAAATTGCCCTTAAAAATTTATAAAATAGTATTTTTTTTTTACGGTGTTCATAAAATAAATATTAAATTATACTATGTACACTTGATTGTTTTTTAATAATTTTTAATATAAATAATTTATAAAAATTGGTGGTCATATCTAAAATATGTAAGTCATATGTGATGGTTATTTCAAAGATTTACAACTATTTTATGGATAAAAATGATAAAAAAATCTAAATGGGTGTTAAATTTAACACCACGTTGTGGCCTTTTTTGTAACCATTGAATGACAAGAGAAGATGTTTGGGATGATATTTGATGAAAAACCAAATTCGAGGGAAATTATTTGTTGGAGCTTCACTAAGAAAAACCATAAATAATTCTTAGTGGTCGCTAGCCCTTATAAAATAAAAACATGATATGTACATAACATAGCATAAATAATGGCCAATGACTGCTAGTACTTATAAAATAGAAACATGTTCTATACATAACAAATCATAAATAATGGCTAGTGGATGTCATCCC
This sequence comes from Taxus wallichiana var. yunnanensis, assembly GCA_018340775.1. NCBI lineage: Eukaryota > Viridiplantae > Streptophyta > Pinopsida > Cupressales > Taxaceae > Taxus > Taxus wallichiana. The sequence goes on along the minus strand of CM031236.1, from coordinate 227,633,536 downwards.
GTATAATGGATTCTAATATTTTAGTTTCTAGATTTTGATATATGGGACTTTGGAGTATATGTAATTCCAATATATAGGTGATTTTGGATTCCAATATATGTGATTCTAGATTCCAATATATGTGATATTGGAATCCTATATTTGTGATTTTGGAATCCTATATATGCAAGTTGGAGTGAAAATAATTCGATATTTGATATTTTGGAATCGAATATAGCAATATCAGATTCGATATTGAGTATATTTTTAGCTTCGGGATTGGAATAAGTCCCAATTTAGTGAAATAAGTATTTATTTCAAATTTAATTTTCCCTCCTTCCCTTCTTCTTCTTCCATTGATTCATCTATAAATGAAGGAGTTGGGCTCATTGTTAATGTTGGACACTTGGGATCATTACACATTTTGCTAAGGACTTCATATTTTTATATTTTGAGTCACAAACCTCTATATCTAGCCCATGCATGTGGATTGTTAGAGTAGGTATTTACCTTAGCTCATGTTCACCTAGGTATTTACCTTTATTGTATTTATCCTCACCCACTTATGTGTGTGGATATTTTTTTTTTTATCTTATTTAGATATTAGGAGATATTATCTAGTTGTTAGGTATAGTTCTTTCCTTGATCTATGGTATTGACTAGATCATTGATCTCTAGTTCTCTCCTAAATCTATGGTCTTGACTAGTTCTTTGATGACTAGTCATTTCCTTGATTTATGGCTTGATCTACGAGCTTATTGGTTCTTATATTGTTACTCCTTACCTATTTAAGCAAGGTCCATTCTCAATGTATTGCATTGAGTTCCATAATAATATATGATATTGTTGCTCATTTATTTGCAAAGGTTTATGTAAAGTTATTTTGGTGAATTACTTTCATCTTATTGATCGTGGTGTTTGATTAGCATCTATGTTCTTGGCTTGGTACGATCTGGTTATTGTTCCTTTCATGGTATCAGAGCAGGAGATTGTTATTGACATCCGTTTGTAAGTTTTATTTTACAAATGAATTCATATGGCATTCATCATATGAGGGCTTAAATATTGTGATTCCTACTAGTTGGTGATTAACTTCAGCCCCTTTAATTTTATTTGTGTCATGAAGGAAATAACAATTTATTTTGTTTTAGTGGCAACTAAAATAAATAACATAACAAAATATTAAAAATCTTGTAACTTTTGATCGGTAACTCGATTTTGAGTGCCATTTTTTTTGCAAAAGTGCTTGTTTTTTGGTGCTCTTTACATTGGAAATATTTATTTTGAGACTTGCACTATAATTATAAAGTGCCAAATATGGAGGAGTGTTGTAATTAATTTTGGACGTAATATTGGTGAGCACTTTGATGTCCTAAACTTCCGGGAGTTGCATTTTGTATCTAGCATGGATTCTGAGAATGATATGCTTTTCTCTGAAGTATGTGGACTTGAAGAGGATATTGTAAAAATTTTGGAAGAAAATAGATCACTCAAGAAGAAAAATTATCTTCTACAATCACTCACTCACGATAAGGATACAATAATACATTTCTTGTAGAAAAAACTTGCTAGCCTATATCATCACCATCATATTGTGGATAACCATGTCCATGCTCCTAGTCCACTTGCAGTTGTTGCTCTTGTACCCACTAACATTGATTTTCCAATCTTTGAGCTTGAACTTTCTTTTGATGCTTCTAAACCTATGAGGCTTGTTACTACATGCTCTTCCACATCTGTGCCTATTACGGTACCACATGTTGTGTATCCTACTTCTTCTCAACTACATGGCTTTTTTAAGAAGCATACCACTGCATTAAGATCTCACATGCTCCGTTCTATGGGTCTCACTAGCGAGAGTCATTGATAGACATTCACAGGGTATTATTTCCTCTATTACACATGTTAAGTGGAATTCTCGTAATGACATTAGTTTTCAGTAGATACTTCATTGGGATCACACAATGATGTGAGCTCCTTTTTTGTTCACTCAACTCTTTCTGAGGATCATGAGCAACACATGAGTTCTGCACCTTCACTCAGGATTGAGAAACACGAGATTTCAGCTATCGACATGATCAACTTTGACACACATTCGATGTTATTTTGTATGCACCCATTATGCATTTTACACCAAGTCATATGCAGACATCTTCTTCATCCATCCGTGTTGATTTGGGGTGGATATCTGATCACTCTTGGTGGCGACATAGGAATTTGTTGAGAGGACTCTACAGGCATGGCTCCTCCACCATTCGTCCTCTTGCTCCACTTTCTATACCTTCTGCATTGTGATGCTCATTGTTTTGAGAATTTTTCTTTAGCAAGTATAGTGTATCTCTCTTGTTTGTTGAGAGATTTTGTATCCATATTTTCAACACTTTTGACATGTTGATAGTATCTTTTGTGGGGGATCTATTTTGGTGCATTATAGTGTTATTTTGTTAGTGTTCGAGTAGTTTTTGACAACTCATATAGATTTTTAGCGTCACTCCATCCATTCGGTATGAGGGGGGGTGTGGTGTTGATCCTACTTCTTCAAGTTTTGTGTCCTTACCTTGTTACCTTGGATTTTCTTGGATCATGACACTCTAAATTTTTGTCCTTGGCTTGTTTCTTTGGTTATTGTTCTTGGATCATGGCACACCTATTTGCAACACTTGATCGAATTATGTTTGGTGTTTTTTTTTTTTAGAGTAGGTATTTACCTTAGCTCATATTCACCTAGGTACTTTATTTACCTTTATTGTATTTATCCTCACCCACTTATGTGTGTGGATATTTTTTATCTTATTTAGATATTAGAAGACATTATTTAGTTGTTAGGTATAGTTATTTCCTTGATCTATGGTATTGACTAGATCCTTGATGTCTAGTTCTCTCCTAAATCTATGGTCTTTACTAGTTCTTTGATGATAAAAGGAACGATAACTAGATCGTGCCAAGCCAAGAACACAAATGCTAATCAAACATCACGATCAATAAGATGAAAGTAATTTGCTAGAATAACTTTACATAAACCTTTGCAAACAAATGAGAAACAATATCATATATTATTATGGAACTCAATGAAATATAATGAGAATGGGCCTTGCTTATATAGGCAAGGAATAACAATCTAAGAACTAGTCAAGGTCATAGATCAAGCCATAAATCATGGAAAGAACTAGTCATCAAAGAACTAGTCAAGTCCATAGATTTATGAGAGAACTAGACATCAAGGATCTAGTCAATACCATAAATCTAGGAAAGAACTAGTCAAAACCATAGATTAAGGAAAGAAATATACATAACAACTAGATAATATCTCCTAATATCTAAATAAATAAAAATAAATATCCACACACATAATTGGGTGAGGATAAATACAATAATGTACTTAGGTGAACATGAGTTAAGGTAAATACCTACTCTAACACCCCCTCAAGTGAAGATAGGGGCCAAAATAGAAGTGGCATGTCCATGGTATGAGTCCCGAAAACTAGGCCTAATGAGGTACTCATGTACAATATATCCATCAAGAAATCTTGAACTAAAAGAAGGAAAGAATCTGCTAGAAGGAAGAGAAAGAAGAAGAAGAAGAAGGAAGATGTTATCACGAACACCCTCCAAGAAAAACTTCCGAAACCCCAAGCATTCCATGCAACTCAAGGTAGCAATGTGATGCAAAAGGCTTCATAAAGATGTACGTAACCTCTTTGTCCGAGTCGAATGTACTCCAAGCAAAGAACTCCATCTTGAATGTCTTTGTGAATGGAGTGAATGTGTATCTCAATATGCTTGGTCATTTGGTGCTCAACTAGGTTACGAGAATGTGAATTATACTTTGGTTATCACACCAAAGTACAGTCAGTGAATCCTTTTGGAATCCAAAATTTGTTAATAATTGGTGAAGCCAAAGAATCATTAACTCACTTTAATCTTGCTACCCTATACTCTTCCTCTAAAGATGAAAGTGCAATAGCCTATTACTTTTGTACACCCAAACAAGCTGGAGAAGAACCAAAAAAATATATAGCCGAGAAGTGGAACGCCTGCTTTGTCATCAATAGAACCTACCCAATTTGAATCTATATACCCAACCAACTGAGTAGAGCCCCTAGTGTAGTGTAGGCCAAAGTGGGAAGTGCCATGCAAATAGCATAAAATCCTTTTAGCATCCTATCAGTGACTACTATGAGGAGAATGTGCAAACCGATATACAAGCCCTACATGAATAAAATATCGGGAAAGTATGGGTCAAGTACATGAGACTCCCAACCAACTACATGTTCAATGTAGGATCACAAAGTGGTGTGGTACATGTGGATGTAAGAGTAACTCCAGACTGAAAAAAAGATGGACTTGGCTTGCAATCAGCCATATCAAAGTGCTTAAGAAGATCATGGGTGTACTTTTGTTGACTCAAATGAATCCCTAAATCTGTCTGAGAAATCAGCAAATCAAGGAAATAATGCAATAGCCCAAGATCTTTCATGTCAAACTATGTAGAAAGAGCCCTTTGAATACTCTAAATATGGGAATAAGAGCTGCCAATAAGTAACAAATCATCAACATACAAGACAAGTATCACAATATCATCACCGACAAGTTGGAGATACACTGTATGATCAGAGTGGTAATAAACAAAACACATAGATAGAAGAAAAGAATTCATCTTCTCATACCAAGCCTGAGGGGCTTGTTTGAGACCATAGAGACCTTCGGAGCTGACAAATAAGAGAAGAATCTTGAACAAATCCAGCCATTTGCTCCATATATATTTCCTCTTATAGATCTCCATGTAAGAAGGCAATATTCACATCCATCAGTATATGGGCCACCCCGATGATGTAGTAATAACAAGTACAAGGTGTCAAATCCATCTTGGCAATGGGTGCAAAAGTCTCAGAGTAATCAATACCTTCAACTTGTGAAAAACCCTTTGCAACAAGACAAACCTTATACTTGTCAATGGACCCATTAGCTGCGTATTTGGTTTGGTATACCCACTTACACCTAACCATCTTTCTTCCTTTAGGAAGAGATACTAAATCGCAAGTATGATTTTTCATCAAAGAAGAATACTCAGCTTTCATCACATCATCCCACTCCTGTATCCCATGAGCCTTTGAAAAATACTATGGATCCTCAGAAACTTCCTGACACAAAATTTCAGAACCTGTAGAAGGTGTGTGATGATGCCTAGTGGGTGGAAGATCCTCTATGAAAGGTGTTGCCTTAGAAACTATAGTATGATCCCACTTAGGCATAATGAAAACATTAGTGGGAATAGGATCCTCAACAACATCTATAACCTCCTCATCAATCTCCTCAAAGAAAGGATCCTCAAGATGATATGAAGAAGAAGAAGGAATGGAAGAAGACGAAGAATCATGAGGAGTTAAATGCTCATCAAACTGAACATGTGTTCAAAAAAATAACATCATGTGTATAAGGATCTAAATACAATAAGCTCTTATGTCCTCACAATACCCTACAAAGATCAAGGGTTTACTCTTCTTATCTAAAACTTTCCTTTTCTTCTTTGGCACAAAGGCCCAAGCATGGCTCCCAAAGACTCAAATAAATGAGACATCTGGCTTAGTGTTGGACTAGGCTTTCTCTGAGTTAAATTCTCAAGTGCTCTATGTGGTGTGTGATTCTACGAATATAGTTAGCACAATTAATCTTTTGCCTAATAGATAGGAGGTATATCTCTAGAATGCATCATACAGTTAGCCATTTCCTTCAAATTTCTATTCTTCCTTTCTGCTAATCCATTCTATTGTGGAGTATGAGGAATAGAATGCTAGTGAATAATGCCTTGAGTTGCCAAAAATTTAGAAAACTCATTGTTGAAGTACTCCCCCATTATCAGTGCAAAGGTTCTTTATGCTACTAGAAGATTGTTTCTCAACCAAAGCCTTGAATAATTTGAAGTGTGAAAAAACATCACTTTTTACTTGAGAAAATAAACCCAAGTATGCCTCGAGAAATTATCAATAAATGTAAGTGCATACTTAGCTCCATTGAAAGATGGGGTAGGAAAAACCATCAAGTCACTATGCACAAGCTCAAGTGGTGAAGAAGCTCTCTTAGATAAATTCTTAAGAAAATGATCTTGGTGTTTTTTCCCTAATGCACAACCATGACAAACTCCCTCAAGACAAGAAACTCTAGGAAGACCATCTACCATACCATGAGTGCTCAACTCCTTCAAATATCTGTAATTGAGATGTCCAAATATTTCATGCCAAAGCTTACTCTCTGAATCTGAATGAGAAACCAATCTTGTCCCTATAGAAGAAGTGTCATCAAAACCCTCAAAGTGATATAGTCTTGAACTATGATCAACAATACCCTGAGAAACAAGTGAATAAGGCTCCAAAAAAGTTCTTACTTCTGCCCCATGTGGTGTAAAAGTCACTGTTTTCCCTTGACTAGAATGACAAATTTGATATATAGAAAGCAAATTTGTAGTGATGTTAGGAACATATAGTGCATCTTAGATATTGCCACCATCAAGTTGTATATCACCTTTTCCCTCAATAGAAAGAAAGGAAGAATCTCCAACCTCAATTTTGGAAGTAGAACTCAAACCTAGAGAAACAAAAGACTCCTTAGAAGAAGTCATGTGATGAGAAGCACCAGAATCTATAACCCAATTGTCTGCAAGTGGTGAATGAGATCTTCCAACAACATTAAATGTTTTTCCATGTTGATTAGAAGGAGGTGAAGTGGAGATATAAATTTTGTGTTTCTTGACTTCATCCTCTAAGGCTTGCATTCTCTTATAACACCTATTTTCTTCATGATTACTACCCCCACAAAAAGAGCATGAACGACTAGACTTATTCTTAGATTTAGAAGACTCCTTGGGTTTTGAGTTGTTTTCTTTGGGTTTAGGAGCATTTTGAGATGGAGAAGGTGTGGATTTGGTTTTAATGTTTGGTTTTCCCTTGCCCTTAGAATTAGATGCAACTAATGCCTTTTGAGAGGTGGAAGACTCAAGGTGAGATAATCTAGATTCTTCCCTAGTAAGTCTTTCACAAAATGTTTCTAAGTTAGGAATTTTGAAGGTGTCACCTAAGGCATCCATGCTAGAGAAAAGGTAGAAGAAAATATTTGGAATGGTCCTCTCAACTTGGATAGAATCAAGTAAACACACTCTTCATCTTTCTTATCTCTTCCACTCCCCTTCAACTATGTCAACAAATTCTTGAAATTGGTAAGATAGTCTATAATTGTTGGAAAATCTTCAGGTTTAAGAGATGTGATCTCAATTTCAAGTTGCATGGCTCTCATATGATCCACCTTACCAAATAAATCCTCAAATTTCTCCCATATTTTGAAAGGAGAGTCACACTTTTCCAAATGAAATAAAATACTGTCACTTACATAAGTTCCTACCAAACCCATACATTCATCAAATTTGCACTGGTATTGAAATTTCTCATATTCTCTAGTGAACACTAGTTGTTCTTTAGAAGTTAAAGCCCATAATCCTTTTCACTTAATTATTGTTTCCATTCTTGGTTTCCATGTGTGGTAATTATGTGTTGTTAATTGATCAACATGATCTCATGTAGAATTAGATGCCATCCTAAAAAAAAAAATCACCAAAAGAAATGGAAGAACCAAGCAATGCAACAAGACCCCCAAGCAATGCAACAAGAGCCCCCCCAGATTTTGGCACTTTATAATGAGTGTGTGTTACAATATGGCACTTTATAATTATAGTGTAATTCTCAAAATAAATATTTCCAATGGAAAGATCATGGAAAAACAAGCACTTTTGTAAAAAACAGCACTCAAAACCGAGTTATCGATCAAAAGTTACAAGCTTTTCAATATTATGCTCTACTATTTATTTTAGTTGCCACTAAAATAGAATAAAATACTCTTGCCTTCACCACACAAATAAAATGAAAGGGGCTGGAGTTAAGCACCTACTAGTAGGAATCACAAGCTTTAAGCCCTCATATGACCATACCATATGACTAGGGGCTAAGAATTTCAATGGGTGTGTGTAACTTACTATTTTGGGGTGTGTCGCTGGTTTTTGAGAAAGTCACATCCAACTGCTTCTTCTGGTAAAAACTACTATTTCTGGACTGTGTTGAAAGTGACCTTCACCACCCAAAATAGTAGTCTATGGATTTTCCTAGAATAGCAAAAAGTGCATCGTCATCCATGGACCCCTACCAAAAAGGAAACAAATGTCTTTTCCAAAACCGTCTGTTGCACACAACCAAAAATACTACACCCACGAAAATAAAAACCTAGATCCGAACTCAAAAAACATGAAAAACCTAGATAATGATTTTTGGTTTTGCTTCGCAGCTGGCATGAATCCCGAGGTAACCCACCATGGTTCTCTACACAACAAAAAAAGATTGCCTCCCGAAATGGTCAAGTTTACAGTCAATCTTAGCGTTTTGCCACCTTTCAGATCTAATGGAAGCCTTTGTTTTGCATAAAAATGTACGCAACAAAAAAAATACAAGAAAATCCCAAAAATATGAATATATAAAAAATTTATTTACGAAATAAAACTTACGAGACGGATGTCAATAATAATCTCCTTCTCGATACCATAAGAGGAGCGATAACCGAGATCATCATGCTAAGCCAAGAACACAGATGCTAATAAAACATCACGATCAATAAGATGAAAGTAATTCACCAAAATAATTTTACATAAACCTTTGCAAACAAATGAGCAAATAATATCATATAGTATTATGGAACTCAATGAAATACAATGAGAATGGGCCTTGCTTATATAGGCAAGGAATAACAATCTAAGAACTAGTCAAGGTCGTAGATCAAGCCATAAATTATAGAAAGAACTAGTCATCAAATAAATAGTCAATTCCATAGATTTATAAGAGAACTAGACATCAAGATCTATTCAATACCATAGATCTAGGAAAGAACTAGTCAATACCATAGATCAAGGAAAGAACTATACCTAACAACTAGATAATATCTCCTAATATCTAAATAAATAAAAAAGAAATATCCACACACATAAGTGGGTGAGGATAAATACAATAATGTACCTAGGTGAACATGAGCTAAGGTAAATACCTAATCTAACAAATGACTAGTTATTTCCTTGATTTATGGCTTGATCTACGACCTTGGTCACCGGTTCTTAGATTGTTATTCCTTGCCTATTTAAGCAAGGCCCATTCTCAATGTATTGCATTGAGTTCCATAATAATATATGATATTATTGCTCATTTATTTGCAAAGGTTTATGTAAACTTATTTTGGCAAATTTCTTTCATCTTATTGATCATGGTGTTTGATTAGTATCTATGTTCTTGGCTTGCTATGATCTGGTTTATCGTTCCTTTCACGAATATCGACCTCTCTCGTCATTGTAATAGTTCTGCATTTTGGAAGTAATTGAAGCATCATTTTTATGACTATTATTTTTCCTAAGTGTGTTTCTATTCTTTCTTCTTTCCTTTCTTTTACATTACGTGCTTGTTGTTTCACTCTATGTCCCATGTAACTCCATTTTTGTTGTGTTCATGAAACTAATATGATAAATGTGTTTTAGTTTTGTTACACGTGCATAGCCTTCTTTCATGTATTTTCCTGTCATTTTCTCTCAAACGGATGGTGTTCATACCTCTTTTTCTAGTATTATCACCTTCCTTAGATTAGTTTTCATTGTGTTATCCTTTTATCCCTAGTCCCTTGGCATTATTAGCTTAGTTTTCCCCTTCAGCATTAGGAGTAGCAGTAGAAATAGAAATAGATAGAGGAACTGGTCTTCTCGGAGATCTATCTCAAGCATGCAAGGTTCCACAACTTGGAGATAGTTCCAATTTTTTGTCAAACAACTCGGCTCTTCCGGATCAAAACACGGGTGTACATTTGAATGACCACCATACATGATCATGATGCTTTTTCTATTCATTTAAGTGATGAGGAAATATTTGTAAGATCTAAAAGTACTTTCTCAACTTATAAGAGGGGTACTTAATTTTTTTCTTTCTTGGGATAATGAAAATCAACAATTTTAATGGGAATACAAAAATAATGTTGGAGTAGATGAAGAGATGAATTGTAAATCTATAAAAGGAGATGACCTCCGCATTGTAAAGCGATGTTTGATTCTTGTTTACTAGTTCCCATTGTATTTCTAAGAAAAAATTCCTTCATTTCCTCTATTATATTATCTATTGAAATTTTCCTCCATCTCAATTTATACTCCAAGAGAATTGTAAATCATGCAACATGATGCAATAAAACTTTGTGTTTCTTGTTGATTGTTCATATTTCTATGTGAATGGTTTATTATGATTAATACGAGTGAAGTACTCGATTTTAATGCAATAAAATAATCTATGTTATTTGTTGGTTAAAATAACCCTCTTATTTCCCTTTCCTATCTCTCTCTATAAGAAATTTTCCTCACTTTAATTCCATATAGCGGTTGTCACAGTTTAGAAAGTATTCCTATTTCATCCCGGTCTATGGGCCACCCCAAAAAATTAGTTTAGTTTATATTTGTTTCCTTGATTTCAGTCAATGGACCTTCCCATTCAATTAGTGTGACCTAGTCCTAGAGATTTGGTAAAATACCATAATTTTTGTACCTCACAAATTATTTTTCCAACAGATTTTGTGCCCACCATGGGGAAAATTTTGCATATGCTACATCCAATATGTGTGTTAGAAAATTTTCTTTGTTCATAATAAAATGAATGAACTAGTAATGAAAGCAACTAGCAACTCATAACATGGAGGGTTTATGGTACCTCAAAGGTTATGTGATGGATGAATAGGCACCAAGTAGTTGATCCTTGTTATTACAAGATAATGATCTGTAATTAAGACAAAATGAAAGGGGATATTTATTAGATGGGATATGTGGGGGTTTAATGACAAAGTGGAACCAAGAAGCGTTAAATTTCTTGGCAGATGTCAACCCCATTTTAAAGAAGAAGCAAAATAAAGGATGAAATAACAGATAACATGTAGAAACAAAAGTACTAATGAATATGAGAATAATTAAGATCTGATCTAAGAGATGATTTGATTGAAATAAATGTAAATTAAATGTTACCTAGTCTAGGTCAACAATGACTGAGACAATGCAGAGGTAGGTAGTTAACGATGACCTAAGAGAGAATATTTGAAATGTAGAATGGGTATGCAAGCTGTAAGAGGCCGAGTGTAGAATGGATGGTAGAAGACATATGTGGATGCCAAAGAAGAAATGTAAAATGTTCTCAATGGTAGAAAACACCGAGGAGTGGCATAAAACAATAGTAAGGGAATATTGATTTGTAAATAGGACCCTAGTTGATATAATGACTAGATTAAGTTGATGATGACTGTAGCGAGTTCGATAAGGCCAAGGTCAAAAGGATGAAATGGGAGACTTGACAACTTAAAAACTAGAAAATAATGTTGGTGAGGGAGCTTTAGGTGTTATAAAATTTGATTTGACCTCAAAAAATGTTAGATGCAAATAATACAAAGATTGTTTGATAAATATCACATAAATAACACAAATATGATTGAAAAAACTCACAAAGGATGATCATGAGTGATGAAAGCACATTGAAATTATGTCCAGGAGATCTAAAATTGTTGCAGGAATGCTCAAGCACGAGGAAGCTCCAAAATTTACATGCATATGATGAATATGGAAATAAAATACTTAGTTTTATAGGGTCGATGGTGACTAGGCGGGGTCACCGACGACTACAGGGAAAGTTTCCCCAATGGGGCTAATTTTTTTTGTTTTTGGAATTATTTCATGTTTTTAAGAGTTTGAAGGGTGCTTTAAATCTTATCTAGAAGACTAGATTGCTTCGGGATAAATCATGGGTAGTTAGGGTATTAACATAGATAGGAAGAAAGCTAGGAAAAAGTGTAAGATATGGATTTAGGATAAAGGCATCCTAAATAGAAAGTGGATTAGGGCATGTGAGATATTAATTGATTAATTATTTAATTAATAGGATTTTTTTAATTAATAGGGATTGGATGGGAATTTTAATTATATAAAATGGATGGATTTAATTAAAGATGTCCTAAATAGGACCCTAGAAAAAATATGTGCATGCAGGCAAACAATGGTAGAGATACCAAATTTAGGTGTCTAAATTTTCCCCTTTTTGTTGAGTGGTTTGTGCGAGCAATCCATGAGACAAAAATAGTGAGAGATAAATGGTATGATGAGAATTGATGGAAGGTAGATGATGAGATCCCCCTCAATCGAGGGATTGATGAAACTAGTGGAAATTGATGACGTGTTTGAAAAAGGGTAGATGATGAAGGCAACTGGGTAAAGAAAAATGGGTAAAATGGTTCTGAAGGAAAGATGCCCCAAGTAAAAAGGATCGCAATAAAAAATGAAAAGCATGGCGGTGACTCCAATATCACATCAGTAAAGGGAAAATTGTGGTCTCAATGGAGACAGGTGACAATGCTCTACAGGCCAGCGAGTGGTGAAAATCACTACAAAATGGAGAGAATCCAATGAGAAATCTCTCAAATGGATGCAAGCTGAAATGATCATGGGGTCATAGGAAAGCATCAAAGTATGCACAACTAAATGCAAAAATTATGTGAAATCCTTCATACATGAGGAACAAAGAAAAAAACTACGTGTCTCGCAAAGAAAAAAGATGAAAATAATGGTGCCCCAACACAAGACATGAGAAAAGGCTGAAAAGGAAAGTAGTGAAATAATATTCCCAAAAGGGAAGATAAGTATGGCCACAAAGGTGGACTTTGTGCGCAAATTGAATAGGATTGAAAAATAAAAATGCCTAAAGAGGGAGTAAGTATGGCCACAAAGGTGGACTTTGAGATCACAAAAGGATAGGATTAGAAATATTGAAATAGAATGCCCTAAAGGGAAATAAAGATGGCCACAAAGGTGGACTTTGAAGAATGCCTAAGAAGAGGTCATAAGAAAAGATCGGGAAGCCAAAACAAAGGCTATTAAGTCTAGTCGATGATGACCGAGAGGCCAATCAATGACGACCCAAGGGGGTCAACAAAGACTAGGTGTTGGTGGCTATATAAGCTTGGGGTTCAACAGAGGATGCTTATTTTCACCCAAAAAATTGATGAGATATATAAGAGTGATTAAAGAGAAAATTGAGAGATGGTGGCCACAGAGGCTGTAAGGAAGTGTCGAGGGTATGGAGGATGGCGAGTAATAAAAATCAAGCTTTTATTTTGTTTAATTTTGTATTTTATTTATTATTTTTACATTTTTGTAGAAAAAGTGGATGACACCAGGGGAATTTGACAATGATCCGGGGAGGGTCGACATTGACCATGCCCTAAGGCACATTGATCAACCTCAAAATGTGTCGACTTGAATTACGTTAATTTCGAATAGGGTTGGGTTTGTTATGTTTAGGATTAAAGGTATTTTGATTAAATTTAATTATTTTAGATTAGATTTATGATTAAAGCTGTATTTTTGATGAAATTTAATAGATTTTGAACTGATGTTTACATGTTTTTCTTTGATTGTGGGCCAAAGAGACTCTTTATTTGAGAGATAGATTTTCTTCTCTATACAAGGATATTAGAGGAGAGGCAAAAATGTTGAGTGGGATCACTTTGTTACTGATGGGGTTATGGAAATTCAACCATTATTAGAGGATCACGTGAGATGTGGGGATGATGATCACTTTTGTAGTGAGATGGGCTAAGTGGTAGGGACCTTATACTTTAGGACGGGGAGATGACCATCAACCCGAAGGATTTGTATAAGTTTATGAGATTTCCTATATAGGGGAGAAAATAGTTCCTATCACAATTGACATTAGACTAGCAATGTTGACATGGCTATTTGGAGCCGATGTGCCTCACATTAGGATCTCTTTAGGGGCATATTATTGTGATCTAAGGTACGCAGGAAGGCATACCCTACATCGAATTGATCTATTTGGTTATGATGGTAGTGTCTTGCTATGTATTGTCAGGCTCAAGAGGAGCTCAGTTTCCATGGTCACTTTGTTGGTGTGATTGTAGATATAGTGGATCACCGGATAGTATATTATTTCAGAATACCTTGTTAACTCAAATGTACCATGAGCTTTCGATGCACGGGGTAGGTAGGAAATCGAGGATTAAATGTAGGTTTCTTATTTTTCACTGCTGGTATTACGAGCATATTGTGGTGATTCATCCACTTGGGTTTCCATGGGTCACTAGGGATCACATAGAGCTGGTAGTTAGATTTTTGAGATGGAGGGAAGACCAAGCCTTTGGAGATAGGGGATAGAGGATTGGATTGGTATGTCGATTGGTTTGTGACATTAGAGACTAATTAGATAAGATCGAAGTCAGTATAGGGATTTATTTGGATGGCCAAGAGTTAATGCAGAGTTATCTAGGATGAGGTGGATATAGTAGGTTCCAGGAGATGGCTAGAGATGATCAAATTTTTTTAGTTTTATCGAGTGTGACAAAAATTTGGGTTCATCCAGACTATACCAAATGCTCCTATTTTGTATAGGTGGGAGGAGGTTGATAGGGAGTTACTGAGCCCTATTATGGAAGATACATTGGAGGAGGAGGCTGCACCATGGGATGAAGATGACGACGTATGAGGTGAAGAAATATTTTTGGACCGGATGACCACTATCTAGGAAGCCAAAGTGGCTATGGAGGGGCAAAGGAGGAGGTAGAGGGGATGGAGATTAGGGAGATGAAGATGCAGCCTTGGGAGGTAAAGATGGATGATTTGGAGATACTACCAAGTTAGCACAGATTCGTGTTGAGCTAGGGTAGACGGGTGGAGAGGGACACAATTTTATAGGAAAGGAATTGATACCACTTGCAGAAGCAAGGCCTATATGGTCCATTTTAGAGATCTTGCGACTATACTAGCTATAAAAGGTTACGGGTGGAGGACAGAAACACCACAGGAGGAGGAGAGATTTCATCTTGATATTGATTGATAGATATAAATCCTTAGCCAAAGAGGTTAAGTATTATGAGGGGATTGTGATTGTGAAGTTACCGAAGACACTCCAATACTGGGAGCATTTCCAGAAGATAAGAACAAGAAGATTTGGCCCCTTCAGGGAGAATAGCGATTATTGCTTAGCCACATCGAGGAGAGGGCCAAGGTGGGGGTGACAAGGCTGATAGGAAAAAGAGGATCTATCTCATAGGGGCAAGATATTAGGCTTTCTAACATTCATTTTTATAGTTTTACTGATATCTCTTCTTTGAGAGAGCCTTGTTAGAGGGAAATGATGTATTGATATATATATAGATGATATCATTTTGTCGTGATTTGATATATGTGTATCGTGTAATGTTGATTATTTGATTTATGTTGATGATGACATGGATATTTGATGATGATGAGGATTAGTTGGATGTTTTAATCATATTTGATGACGATGGTAAAAGTATACGATGAAATGATTTACCTTTACTTGGATTGTTATATTATGATATTGGATGTGATGTTGTGCTACTTGGGATTTTTATATTCATGAATGATTAATAATGTGAATTTTTGTATAGTTAATGAGGATTATTATTATGTATTCTTTTTAATTTGGCCATGGTAATAAAAGTTAATGGATAGAATGTGATGTGGATTAAAGAGTAACATGGATATGATTATCGATTAATGTAAGTAAAAATTGATGTATTTAGGATAGATAGATAGATTGATAGGTTATTAAGATAACGAAGGGTGCGTTTAATCATGAATCAAATATAGATTTTAAAATCATTTTAGATATAACACAACCAAATGATGATGACCTATAGGTACGAATGACATTACATCGTATCAAGAAATGCATGAAGAAAATATGCCTCTAATTGCATTGGAGGTAAACAAGAGGGGATCCAAATAACGCAAGGCACATGTGACCAAAACATGTGTTAGAATGTAACCAATGTCAGTTAGTTATATCAAAGATCATAAAGAGACAATGGATGGAATGAACTCATAGACCTAATGTCAATATGAAAAGGGATTTAATATGTAAATGATACATGGGAAGAGGGTTATCCATTAGTGGTGTTCCCTAAATCTATGCCCCAGCTCTGGGAAAGGGGGAAGAGAAATGCTAGAAGAAATTTGATCAATGCGGGAAGCTTTCTTAGGATACAAATAAAATGGAAGGTTGATCAATGTGGGAATACTTCAATGTCATGATAACAAGAGTATCCATCCTTCGAGGGTATGGTCTACTTTATACATATGTGATATAGATGGAAAAAGATAACATATATGATAGCTATCCTTCAAGGGTTCGGTCTATTTTTTATTTTATTTTGATTTTTATTTCTTTTTTTTTTTTTTTTGACATGAACAACAGTCCTTCGATGGAGGGGTCTATTTACGAGTTCTTTGAATTTTTATTAGAGCATTATTTGATTTTTATTTTGACATGGGGAAGAGCTGGGAATAGATAAGTAGACCACTTAGGAGGGTAAAATTAATGTAAAAGAGACCCGCTTGACCCTTTGCATGATTCCAATATGAAAATGAGAGGGTGATGGATATAATGATCATTGAGTACTCACTGAAATGGAGAACCTATCCATAAGGAATATGCTACGAGAACATAAGAGGTGCTCATATTTAAGGTCATTGAGGAAAGTGACGGATGACCACATAATTCCAAGTCACTACGATGAAGGGTCGACGAGGCTAGTGATGGAGGGATGATCCAAGGATATTACTAAGAGCTCAATGGAAGACATGCTAGTAGTAGAATGATCACAATTGTAATGCGTTAAGAGGTTCCACTTCGGTTTCTTTGTCAAGGAGGCCAATTGATAGGATCGACCCATACTTATGTGTGATAATGTATGGACCAATCCAGTTAGGGGAAAAAATTTCCATGTTGGTTCCTTTCTAGAGTAGTGACGTTATGATTTTATTTGAGAACAAGGTCACCGACATTAAAGTCACATTCTTTGATGTGATTTTTGTAAGCATGTTTAATGTGCTCTTAATAAACATGATGGTGTTCAAGAGTGAGAAGGTGACGCTCATCTAATAACTCAATTTTTTCTAGACGTTCTTGATGATAGTCTTCATGAGAGATAAAGTCATGAAGGGACATACGCAAGGATGGAATTTGAACTTCGAGAGGGAGGAAGGATTAAGAACCATACATAAGAGAAAAGGGTGTAGCCCCTATGGAAGTACAAATTCTAGTCTAATAATCCCAGAGAGTGAAGGGGAGATGAAGATGTCAGTCACATCCTAGCTGGTCAATAGTTTTTGCAAGAATGTTTTGAAGAGTTTTATTAGTGGCTTCGGCTTGGCTATTAGCTTGAAGATAGTATGGAGAAGAGAAGGTGGGTTGGATGTTAAATGAGTTGCATAACTTATTAAGATATTTGTTTTTAAAGGAATTCCTATTGTCTATGGCGAGCTTGTGAGGAAGAAAAAAGTGGAAAATGATGTGTTGGTAGATAAAGTTAATGATTAGACCAGATTTAGTTGAAGTAAGTGGAATTGCTTCCACCCACTTAGTGAAATATTCAGTTTCAGTGATGATGGAATGATGTTATTGCGAAGACAAAGGATTAATAATACCGATGAGATCCTCCTTGTGTATGACAAGGTATTTTGGGAAGAAGATAGGTAAAAAGGTTTTGGTCAGGACAAAATTGAGTTTTAGGTAAGTTGAGATAAAGCTGCTAAGCACAATGAGGCTTGAGTAAATACATGTTTTCTCAAGGAAACAAGAGTAATAGTTACTAAAATTATTTTAGGATGAGATCATATGACCATGAGGGTGGGTCTTAGATAGATCCATGGTGCTCCCAAAGGAAGCTCATATATGGCCATGAAGGTGGTCATAGGAGGAGAAGATGATGGATAAAACTAAATGATATGATTGGATGAGATGAACTAGATAGAATAAGGTAATGTGAGGTATTGAGAGGGTCCAATCCATAAGGAGAAATATCCTAGAATGAATTCCCCCATGTCAAAGAAGCTGTAAGGATAGGATGATGTTTACAAAAATATGGAGGACTTAACAGCAAGGGGAAGGTGCTCCCCCTATTGAGAGAGATGTGGATGAGCTAGTGGATGGGAGGACAAGAGAAATAAGATGATATGAGAAGTATAGATGGAGTATAAGATCAAATATCATAGGGATGGTGAATCAAGGTGAACTATATCGATGAATAAGGTAAGACCCTTGCTAACAATATCGACATGTGAAGAAGTGGTGGGTGAATGACAATGCGTAGTGGCTCCTATAGATGGAGATGAGGAAATGGGAGATGAATCAGTCATGGATGAGATGGTAGACGGAGAAGGAGAGTCCTCGAGGAGGTCCTCTCTCTTAATAAAATAATGGATGATGATTTGTAGGGACTTACATTGTTTGGTGTCATGACCTGGGGTATGATGATGAGCGCAAATGTGATGGGGGTCAAACCATTATGGGTTCAAATGGTCTGGTTCAAAGGCCCTGTTAGGTGGAAGTGTGATGGAAATAATTTGGATTAGATTTCCAAAGACTTCCACATAAGACTTGATATATGTGGCAAGATATTGTTTGGAATATGTTCTAGATGTCAAGGATGAGGGCAAGTTGTTTCGAGGTCTTGATTTTTGTTTTTAGCTCGACGGTGATTGGTATCCTAGAAGAAGAAGGGTTGGGTGAATTTAGTTTGGAATAATCAATGGATGGGAGTGTTCTTGATGAAGTAGCTGGTCGTAGGAGGGAGTCATATTTTTTTTATTTGGATTGGTTACTTGATCATGATAAAGGATACGGTCCTAGGATAGAAGGATGTGGCCCCAAGATGGATGATGTAGGTTTGATCTTAGATGTAGGAATTTCTACCTTTCTGTGGGGTGCACAAGAGACCAATGTGGAAGGTTACCAAGGTTTTGTTATTTGGTTTGTGAAGGAATAACCTTAGAGAGGATGAAAATTATTTCTACTTGGTGGATCTAAAGATGATGTTATGGCTGATATGGGAAGTAATTTTTGTATGATGTGATCTAAGGAAACTGAAGAAATGTCTGGTTGTGTAGATTAGATAGTAGGGTCACCTATTTTTGCTATAAGTTATAATTATCTCTAATATTATTTGAAGGATGTGGGGAGAAGATGATGATGTAAGATATGTGGTTATGATGGTTGATGTGGTAGGTGTAGGTAGAAGTGTAGAAAGAGGGACTAGTTTTGATTCTACGAGAGGGTATGATAGGTAATAATGGAATAAATGTGGATGTGGGAGTGGTATCCAATGAAGTGGATGAGGTATATGATGGCATGGGGTAAATGATAGGTGCAGGTGTGGATAGAAGAAGGGGTGTTTGGATCATGTGGTTGATGAAGTCTATATGAGAGGGAGATGATGTAGGTTTTGGATTATTTGGTGTGGAAATGAGGGGTTTTGTAGAAGAGGTAGGAGTGCCTTCAGTGTTTGGATTAGGTGTTTCAAGAGGGATTGTGGATATGTTTGTGGATTGATAAGGTGTGATTGGTGTGATAGTAGATGTAGATGTGGGAATGGTAGATGTGGAAGAGTGGGATAAAGTTGATGATGTGGGCATGGGTAAAGAGATGTGTGATAATTATGTCAAGACATACATGGGTGTATTTGATTGCATAGTAGATATAAGTGTAGTGATGTGTGTGTTTTGGATAGGTGTGCATAATGGGGTAATCATAGTAAGTTGGGGTAGCATAGGTTTGGATGAAGTCAAAGCTAGTGCGGATGTGGTAAGTGCAAGAATGGGCATAGATATAAGAGAAGTGGTGGAAGTCAAGGTGGTGAATACACTTGATGTGGGGATAGCTCTCGAAGGATCCGTGGGCACAATATCAAGGATGGGAGTAGGTGATGATGAGATAAGTGGGGTAGATATGGAAGGAGGTGTCCAATGTATGGTGTTGATTGAAAATGGGTTATATTTTTTTAGTGGGGTTGATGAAGATGGGTTTGTTGGTGGTGGGTTAGGAAAGGGTTGTCTAAAAATGTCGGAAGTGGTGAAGATTATATTGGTTGAGGGGATGTAAGATATCGGGAGGAAAAACATGATAAGATGGTTAGGATTGGATGGGAAGATCTGATGCATGAGGGATGGGGATGTCAATAGATGGGATAGGCATGGGATGTCCGATGAAGTAGGAGTGGTCCAAATTTTTGGGATAGATTCTACTTGTTAGCATGATCTATAGAGAAAGAAGTCGAATGGGGATAGAAAGAGATAGACATGAGATATCAATCATGGTTTGTGTAAAATTATTCAAGGAAGAATTGTGTTCCATTTTAAATCAAGAAAGTAAAGAAAAAAGTTCTATTTGATTATTTTTAACGTGAAAAATAGAAATGTGGGTGGATAATGGGGTACCTAAGAGAAGGCATTATATGTTTGGTTTCAGGTTTATTTTTTCTTGGGAGAGTCTCAGGCGGTTTCCTATTGGGTGATGAAATCCCAATCAATCTATTAGGTAGGATGTTGTTTTGATGTGTTGATTGATTTGTGAGTTTTAGGTCATGTGTGAGGATTGTGAAATGCAGCAAGTAAAACCCCTACTTAAACTATGTTAGCAAGAAGGATGCTGAAAAGAAAATTTCTTTTAAAAACCAAATTGAAGTATGATCTTTCAATGAGGACACACATAGGAAAGGGAAATACAATGCAAAAAATAAAAAATTATGAAAAAGAGGAAAACCTGGATAAAGCTTTTCCTTTTTATCTGAACTTTAGTGAAGAGAGATCCAACATCCAAACCAACATGAGAAATCAAGAATCAGGGCCTTGCACTACAGTGTTAGTAGAAGATAGAAGGAGCAAAAATATAGAAAATAAAGGAGTCACTAAAGGGCTATCCTACCGAGTGTGTAAGAAATGTTGGACAAATTTCTTTGTTCTTAATCAAATTAATGAACTAGTAATGAAAGAAACTAGAAACTCATAACATGTAGGGTTTATGGTATCTCTAACGTGATGTGATGGATGAACAGTGCTAAGAAGTTGATCCTTGTTGCTACAAGATGATGACATACAAATAAGACAAACTGAAAAGGTAGATTGATTAGATGGGGTATGTGGGAGTTTCTCAACAAATTAGATCCATGAAGCATTAAATTCCTTAGCGGATTTCAACCCCATTTTAAATAAGAAGAGAAATAAAGGATGAAATTATAGATAACATGTAGAAACATAAGTACTATTAAATCTAAGAATAATGAAGACTTGATCTAAAAGATGATTGAATTGAAAGAACTATAAATTAAATATTACCTAGTTTGGGTTGATGGTGATGTAGATTGTGCAAAGGAAGGTTAACAATGACCGGGAGAGAAGATCTAGAAATAACAATGGGTATGCAGGCTCGTAAGATCCCGAGTGTAGACTAGAACTTAGCAAAGGTTTGTGGATGCTGGAAGATGACCTGAAGGATGTTCTCAGAGGTAGAAAACACAAGGGAATGGCAGAAAGGATAGTAACGAAGGATTTATTAGCAACAAAAATCCTTGTTGATGGTGACCAAGTTGTGTTGAGGGTGATTTTAGTAGATTTGGGTAAGGATGAGGTCAAGAGGATTAAATGGAGAACTACAAGCAAATAATATGGAAAATAATGTTGCTGAGGGAGCTCTAGGTGTTGTAGAAGCTGATCTGAACTTGCAAAATGGTAAATGCAAACAATACAAACATAATTTGATAAATATCACATAAATAACACCAATATGACTGATAAATCTTATGAAGGATGTTAATGAGAAATGTAAGAATGTTGAAATTATGTCCAAGAGATCTGTAACTATTGTAGGAATTCTCGGGAATGAGGAAGCTCCAAAATTTGGATGCATCGATGATTATGGAAAGAAAATAATTATTTTTATAGGGTCGATAACAACTAGGATAGGTTGCCACCTTCTATAGGGAATGTTTCCCGAATGGGACTATTTTTTTGTTTTTCATATGATTTCATGTTTTTAAGAGTTGGAAGGGTGGTTTAAAGCTTACTATGGGATTAGATTGTTTGGTGATAAATCATGGGTAGTTAGGGCATAAAAATAGATAGGAAGAAAGCTAGGAAAAAGCATAGGATAGGGATTTAGGATAAAAGCATCCTAAATAGAAAGTGGATTAGGTCATGTGAGATATTAATTGATTAATTAACTAATAGTAATTAATCAAGTAATAGGGACTAGATGGGCATTTTAATTAAATAAAGGGGTTTGGATTTAATTAAAGAGGACCTAGATAGGACCCTAGAAAAAATACGCGCACATGGGAAAACAAGGGTAGAGATATAAAATTTAGGTGTCTACAATGTGAACAAAAATTACAAATAATAAATATTCAAAAAATAAAAATTATAAGAATTTTGAAAGTCTAAAATCCCACAAAAAGACTGAGTAAAAATATTCCTTGAATTGAATCCAAAACTAGCTAAAAAATATATACCAAGGGCTAAATAGAATGAGATAAAATTTTGATGTCACTTTTGAGGATTGAAAAATAAGAAAGAACAAATCAGAGATAACCCATACTACTTATCTCAAGCTTCATCCCCATCTGATTCATCAAGTGGTACTCCTGTAAATCCTACCCAAACTCCTACGATACTCCTCCTGCAAAGCCTCTTAATTCTCCCATCTTTTAAACACCGTTGAACATTGAATTACCAAGTGAATAAGAACAAGAAGAACCAAAGGAAGAATTTGGAAAAGACTTTGTTAAAGAAGAAAAATAAGAATAATAACTTGACATGGTAGAAAAGGATCTCTCGGTTGGGGATATAACACTTTGCCCTATTAGCTTTGGCTCCATCAATCCATAAACTCCTTGGAGGCTCAATAATTTTTTTCACAAGTTTAGAGGTGATGGTAAAAAACATACAAATGAGCATATTTCTGCAATCATAACTGTATGTGGTATGTTAAGAGTTGTTCTTGAAAATGTGTCTGCATTCAATTACTTTTTGAGTCACTTCAAGATGATGATATAGGTTGGGCTCAAGTGAAAACAAAATTTGAAAATAGATTCAAACCGGAAGAAGATTCTCATGCCCTCTTTTCCTAATTAACACAAATGAAGAAAGAACCTCAATAATCCATGAGAGACTGTAGGGTAAATTTCAAAAAAATGATCAACAAGATTCCTATCGTTGCTCTATAGATTTTGATCAGGATTTCGAAATGCAATATAGTAATAATCTATAATATTTAATCAAACAAATACATGCAAATATCTTATCAAACCATATCCTACTAATAGGAGTCAATGACCCAATATTCTAGGAGAGAATTGTGTGGTTGTTTCCGTAATACAAACAATAAACTAAATAGTGAAGTTGTTGAAGTAACTTCACATTAAAACATATAATAATGTGAGCACTAATAAATATTTCCTAAAATTCCCCCTTAGTGTGAACATGGGGAATAACTTCACACCATTTGAACTGAAACATAACCATATGGCTCTGCATAATTTTTAGTCTATGTATTTCTATCTTGGATCTTGTTGTTTGGATCTTACTACACATGACTAATTCACTTGACCATAGTGAATCCCATATCAAATTATCACACTTCCACCGATTCACCTACATATTTGAACTCAAAAGTTACCTCTTTCACTTCTAATGAATGCTCCTTCACCGGTCGATCAATGTTATAAGTACGAAAGTCAAAGAATGTTAATAGTTATAGGATCACTCTAATTTATCTTCCCTCCTTTACAACTATTCTCAGCATTCAGAATGCACATTGTCATCATTTCAATCATAACAGAGGAAGAAACCAGACACCATTTTATTCTCCACATACCACATAACATAAAAAGAGATGCCACCATAACAAAATGTGGCCCCATCGTTGGTGATTGACAAGAGGCACTGATCGACCTCCATCCTCTTTTACCTCTGACCTCTAATAGATGTGTTGCTTAACTCAGGTGAATGTGAACATGAAGCTCAATTTTACATAATGGACATCATGTTCCAGCAATAATGTGTCCATGAGGAAATTTTTTATTTTAAAAAAAAATAATTTGACTCTTATTCATGATGAAAACTTACAAAATGACTATTAAAAATCCTAAAATAACCTATATGACTTGACTCGAATTTAAATGACACAATTTTGACTATCGTCAATATTAAAATGACACTATAACTTGATCTTGATTGACACAAGAAAAACAACATGACAATTTTATGACTCTTACACAAATATACTATAACTTTGTCTTTATCTTTTAACTATATTTTCTAATATAGCAAGAGGTTACTATTAGAAATTACACCTTATTACTAATCTATTGACCATTAGAAATATTACTCCTCATAGAGTAAACAAATAACACTATATAATCATTTGACCTTAAGAAAATGACACTATTTATTAACTTAGACAAAAAGACATTATATCAACACCTATATTGATGTCTTACTTACAATATTGAAATTGCACTTGCACAATAGTTGAAATGTAGATGTATTCGATTGGTGGAAAGGGTTCGTAGTTGTCACTATCATTGCAATGATTTAATCTCCATTGTTTGAATTAACTATGGAATGAACAAATTCATGACAATGTTTTTTCTAGAAATGCACAAGAGTCTAGAATTTGGTAGATGTGTGAATATCCAAGTCTATGTCAAATCTGAAAACATCAACAAACCTTTATTGTATCATCAAGATCTTGTCAAATAAATTTATTTGCTAGAAGGAATATATGCCAATCAATTTTTTATAAATTAATTTTCACGCTCTTGATAGTAAAGAAATATACGCTTGAAATGATAGGAAATTTTTTTAATGACAACGCTAACAAATATGAAGGACAATTATTTGTGTACACATTGGTATAACAGATTAGATGCCTTATAAAAATGAATGGTGAAAAATAAATGTCTAGATTTGTGTAATATAGATGGGGACGCGTGGGATCCAACTACTCAAGATTGTAACCTCCTGAGATGCGTGCAACAATAAGGGATGCAAATAAATATGGTGACGTGGGTGTATATGTCCAATGCAAGAAGATTTTTGGATGCAAAAAAGGATCTTATAGAAGGAAAAACATCAACAGGGCAACAAAGATTCAAAATTGCCCCTTGGAAAAAAATTATCTTTCCATCGAGAGAAGATTAGAGTCTTCTCCGATACCAGATGTATATTTGGATTAGGATTACAAAAATGCTACATAGTAATAATCCTCAATAATATTTAATCAAATGAATATATGCAAATATATAGTAAAACAATATCCTACTAATAGGGGGTTAACAACCCAAGATTCTAAAAGAGAATTGTGTGGTTGTTTAACCCATAATACAAACAATAAAATAAATACATGGAGTTTTTGAAATAAATCCATATTACAACTTATAATAATGTGAACACTAATAAATATTTCCTAACATTCCCCCTTAGTGTGAACATGGGAAAGAACTTTGCACCATTTGAACTGAAAACAAAATCGTATGCCTTTGCATAATTTTAGGTCTACATACTACGACTTGGATCTTATTGTCTAGATCTTGCTACGAATGATGAATCCACTTTACCATAGTGAATCCCATCTTTGGATGATCACACTTCCACCAATTCACCTACATACATGAACTCAACAGTTCCCTCTTTCACTTCTAGTGAATGCTCTTTCATCGGTCGATCGATGTTAGAAGTACAAAAGTTGAAGAATCACAATAGTAAGAGGATCACTCTAGTTTATCTACTCTCCTATATAAATATTCTTAGCATCTGCAATGCACATTTTCCATGTTTCAATCATAATAGGTGAAGAAAACCACACACCATTTTATATTTCACACACCGTATAACTGAAAAGAGATACCACCATAGAAAAATGTGGCCTTGTCGTTGGTGACTAACGAGAGGCACTGATCAACCTTCATCTTTTGTTTCCTCTGACCTCCAATAGATGTGTTTCTTAACTCAAGTGAATGTGAACATGAAGCTCAAATTTACATATTGAATGTTGTGTTCCAGCGATAATACATCCAAGAGGCAAATTTTAATTTTATTTTGACAATATTTTGACTCTTATTCATGATGACAACTTACAAAATGACGATTAAAAATTCCTAAAATCACCTATAGGACTTGAATCGACTTTAAACAACACAATTTTGACTATGGTCAATATTAAAATGACATTATAGCTCGATCTTGACTAACATAAGAAAAACAACATCACAAATTTATGACTCTTACTCAAATATATTATAACTTTATATTTATCTTTTAACTATATTTTCTAATATAGCAAGAGGTTACTATTAGAAATTTTACCTTATTACTAATCAATTGACCATTAGAAATATTACTCCTCACAAAGTAAACAAAGAAGACTATATAACCATTTGAATTTAAGAAAATGACACTATTTATTAACTTGGACAACAAGACATTATATCAACACCTATATTGATGGCTTACATACAATATTGAAACTGCACTTGCACAAGAGTTGAGATGTAGATATAGTCAATTGGCGAAAAGGGTTCACAACAGTAACTATCATTGCAATGATTTAATCTCCATTGTTTGAATTAACTATGGAATAAACAAATGCATGAAAACATTTTTCTAGAAACGAAAAAGAGTCGACGTTTGGTATATATATGAATATCCAAGTCTCAGTGTTAAATCGACAACAAAAAACCTTTATTGTATCATCAAGATCCTCACAATAAATTTATCTACTAGAAGGAATATATGCCAATCAATTTTTTATAAAAAAATTCACACTCTTGACAACAAGGAAAAATACTCTTGGAAATGATAGGAATTTTTTTAATGATAGTGCTAATGCTATGAAGGATAATTATTTGTGTGTGCATTGGTACAATGAGATAATCCACCTTATAAAAATGAATGTTGACAAATAAATTTCTAGATTTGTGTAAGATAGATGGGGATGAGTGGGATCTAACTGCTCAAGATTGTAACCTCCCGAGACATGTGCAATAATAATGGATGTAAATAAATATATAAACATGGGTGTAGATGTCTAATGCGGGAAGTTTTTTTGATGTAAAAATGATCTTATAGAAGGAAAACATCAACAGGGCACTAAAGATTCAAACATTCCCCTTGGAAAACAATTTATCTTTCCATCATAGAAATATTGAAGTCTATTCGATAACAAATTTAGATTTAGATCAGGCTTACGAAAACACAACACAATAATAATCTGCAATAATATTTAATCAAACAAATACATACAAATATATAGGAAAACCATAGCCTAGTAATAGGGAGTGAAGAACCCAATATTCTAGGAGAGAATCATGTGGTTGTTTAACCCATAATACAAACAATAAACTAAATACATGAAGTTGTTGAAACCACTTCACATTACAACTTATAGTAACGTGAACACTATTAAATATTTTCTAACATGATCTTCATACTACCGATAATTTTAAAAGGTTCTTCATGAATTCCTAGATGCCTGGAGTGAATTTGTTTATACGAAGAGTAAAACCAAGATATTTGGACCACACTCAAAAAATTACCATAGAAATTGAAGATGAGAGAAATAATTCATTATTGTAGAAATTGGAAAATGAATTGAAGATGTTGAAAGTGAGGTTTCCCAATGAACATACCATATAAATCATAACATAAATCACATTACAGAGCACCTTAGAAGCTTCCTTGTAGGATCTATTTGTCATTGCAATTTGTAGAACTCAATAAGATGAAGAAATTGAACAAGAAAGTGAGGAAAGCGATGTCCTAGAAATTAAATATTCAGATAATGATGTACAAATCATATTCTGTCAATATTCAAGAGGTGAAGAAGATTTTGGTGAAGATGCACCCAGTTTCTCATGTGTATATTCACCCATTATCTTTCTCATAAAGGAACTTCCTCCAAGTACTAAAAAATAAGAATAAAAAGATCCTCAAGTGATGACTCTAAAAATAAAATAATTAGTCGAGGATCTCCACTTCCACCCTCCATGGAGTCTGCATTGGAGAAACTAGATCCCATGGTAAGTAAGATGCCACTTATTATTTCAAGTAAGTCTCTTAATGCTCCTTCTAATTCTAATTCTGCTTCTACAAAATCTAGTCCTTCAAGATATTTTGGTGTGCCTGCAAAATAAGATTTTTCTCCTCAAGAATCTTCTCATATTACCTCACCTTCATACACCCCTTTTTATATCATAGAACATATGAACAAGTCCAAAGTGCATATTTCTAAATTTGAGTATTTGCATACTCACTTTGAATAATTGCAAGCTTGTCTATCATATCAAAGTTAGTGGTCCAAAGCCCAATACCATGAATCCTAGTCCTAAATTACTACTACCCACTCCACCTTATCCTCCACTATAAAACATGTTTCTGCTATGAGTGCATCAAAGATTGATAAGATTTATCCTTTCTATATCTCCCTTCTCATTGGAGGATACTGATTGAATAATTTTATAATAGATTCAGTGCTTCTGACAATGTAATTCCCATTAAGGTAAAAAGTTATCTCATACTTACCTTGAAATGGGTTAGTGGCTCTTGTTACTCCATGGAGTCAAAATAAGTCCCACTTGTGGAGAAGATCAAGAATGCACATGTGGATCTTGCCAAAGTTATAAGAAAGCATTTGTTATTGACTATCTTGGTAGAAGAAATTTTGACATCGTTTGGAATGTTGATAAGTAGGATCTTCTGTCAAGACTCGGAGGAAAAACCCAAATGAATTCATCCCCCAAAACCATTCTGGTTAATGGAGATATGGAAAAGTTTCTTCCGATGAAAAAGATGAAATATACAAAGTGTAAAAGAAAATAAATCTAGGAGATAACATCTTGTACCAAGATAGTGGGAATATGAATCATTTCATAACATCCAAAGAGGAGGATGAAATTCCTATCTTGATAAGACCAAGAATTCCTTTCCAATGGGGTATTGAGTATGAAGGAGAGTGGATAAATCTTGAGTTGTAAGAGGACATCCCCAAATTATTAGATGATGCAATTGATGAAGAAGACAAAGTGATTCTTGATGAGTTCCAAAATGAAAAAATCAGCCAATGAATTTGTTCATGAAGAAGAGGTGTTCTCATTCCCATTTAAAGATGAATATTCTCTCAATCATGTAATCCATGGAGAAGAAAGATCAATTTGTGACAATCCTTTGAAATATTCGAAAGAGGAATCTATACAAGAAAAATTGAAAGAGGAATCTATACAAGAAATGCTGATGAGATGATATCATATATGAAGTGTGTTATATAGATATGATATCATAAAAGGTAGGTTATGGAAGTTCTGTAAAAAAATCCACATTTAGGAATAAGCTATGCTACACCAGTGCTACTTATGGCTTAGCGTAAGGAAATGAAGGTAGTAAAAAGTTAGCGAGATCGTTCGAGAATGGTTCGGATCCTTAGGATTAATTGGAGGGAAAATGGATACTCATTAGAAATATAATAAGGCCTAATTCATTTTTTAAATGGTTTCATGAGATTATACCATTTGGATTTTGAGATATCAGCCTGACAGTGCAGATGAATATCCCTAATCTCAGTGTGGATTCAAATGAGAATTACATGATTTTTATGCGGAGTTTAGGCCTACTTAAAATATAAAAGTGACCTATGAAATTCCCTCTGGACTCAAAATGTTTTTTTGTCATTTTAATGATCATACTCTTTGGTGTCAGTCCTTTCATCAACATAGGCTTGAGAAGAATAAAAAGGGGAGAAATTTTCAAATTCCAAGTACAATTGGCTCCTAAAACTTGTGCTAATCATATCAATAGAAATTTTTGAGTCAAAATAATATAAGTTTTACCTAGCTAACTCTCAAGGAAGGTCCTAGGGAAAAGAATCACTCTTTGATGTCTATATTTGGCAGCAATTGGTGAAGGTGGGGTTTCGAAAAGTGTCCATGGTGCATTTTCACACCTATGATGTACTTCTGAAACTTTTCACTTAGTGTAACGGTGTAACAAATTTCACCACCAAGGTAAGAAGATAAAGGAAAGAATATTTCTTCACTTAAGATCTATTTTCAGTGGTTAGGTGAGTGTTATGCATTCAATAGTAATTTTGGCCCCCTCTTCATGTTGAGCATGCCCTATGGCACACCTAGGAGGCCTTTATGAACCTTTTCACCTTGTAATAAGTGTATCGGGAGGAAAAAAATTCACCAACATGGAATCTCCCCTCTCTCATCACTCACGACTTCGCACTAGCTTCCTAGGTCATGTTTTCCAATCACCTCACTCTTCACCATTGTCCCCTTCCTCATGTTGGATCCCCCCATGGCACATTTTCTCCATGATTTTGCACAATTTAACCTCATGTAACCTTACTAAATGCAGTAAGGGACATGAAATAATCCTTAACCCATTTATTAACCCCTAACTCACTCTTACCTCGTGTTAATAAAAAGAAGTGCCAAAGGTGGGTCAAGGGGTGGGTTTTCCTAACCTAAGTTAAGGGATGAGTGTCAAATTCATACTTAGCCATATTTTTGTATTTTTTCATATTTTTATTTTTCTCATTTTCTAAAGGTTATGCTTTCATAATAACATGACACACCTCATGCTCAAATCAATCTTTTTCTCATACTTCACAAACCCTTGCTTCGATCTCCACTAAATTTAAATGAAGCTTCCTTCAGAAATCCATTGTAATGAGTGTTTTAATGACCTCATAAATGTCCTCATCCATTTTTTATAGTCATATGAATATTTCAGCCATGGAAAACTTCCCCCTCAAATATACAGAGTTGTATCGAGCTAAATGAGATAAAAATAGGAGCATGAGTTCTTAAAAATATTAGCTTTCCAATGAGCACATTATTGCACCATAAAAATGGGTAGGATTGGAGTTATGAAGGAATATTATTTTCTTAATCATGTCATATCAGATGAAGAAAATACATACATGCAATTTTACTTTTCATTTTGTGAAGATCTAGATGAGAGAAACCCTTGAAAGTTGGAGCAAAGCATCCTAGTGAGAAGTAGAATTTCTTAAGAAATTTTTCATCCCGATTCGAAACCCCATGGCCAATGTATATTTTTTATTAATTACCCATTTAATAAAATTACTAAGATTATTAGTTTTAAATTATGAATGGATTTAAGACAATCGGTTTGTTCTCTAGGAGGTAAAGTGCTCCAAAGGGACAATTTGGTGAAATTGCTGAAACTAGTCACCTAGGAAGAACTTACTCAAAATAGTAAGTGTCTAGGAAAGGCTAAAAATGGTCATGTTGATCATCCTCCATTTATAAATAATTTCAACCTTTGTGGAGGAAAAAATCATGCTTTCAAAAGGGTGGAAAGTGGCATTGTGTATCAAATAGAAGGGATTCCCTCTTAGTCCTCAATTTTGGTTACAACAATAAGTTTGGATCTTAACGCGCTTCTCACATCATCCATGGGATGATAATAAATTGAAATAATGCTTCATATATTTAATCACCTTCATTCATCACATGGTTGAGGTATTATTCACTGCATCTCATTGGTTTCTCCATTTCTCCAAGGGTCGGTATCACGATGTTGAACTATGTAGGAAATGGTCTCAGTTTGCATTAAGAACCTGATAGTTTGGAGGAATTGTAGTGTTTCAAAGGTTGAAGGATTGTTCAAGTGAGGGAAATATTTTCTCATCATATTAAATGGTATTCACCTCCCCATCCAAAGTGGAAAATCAGTCACGACAAGAGTTCACAATGTGCAATGTTATAGAGTTAGGGTAGAGCTCTTCATTGGTACATCACAGTGTTGTGGAGGGTCATCGTGGGTCATGTTTTGGTCTTCATCACCATTGGAGATGATCCTCATATTCCTCGGCGGTGGAATCATAACCATTCATGCTTGGGATCATCCTTCCTATCCAATCTCATTTTCTCCTCCTCTTCCCTCCTTGTAATTCCTCATTGTATGTGATCATGATTTTTTTCCTATTCATTTAAGTGAGGAAATATTTACAAGATTTAAAATTACTTCCTAAAATTATAAGAGGGTTAATTATTTTTTCTTTCCTAAGATAATGAAAAGTCACAAGCTGAATGGTAACATGAAAAATCATGTGGTGGGTAGATGAAGAAATGAATTATAAATCTATAAAAGAAGATGACCTCCTCATTATAAAGTTATGGTTAATTCTTGTTTACTAGCTCTAATTGTATTTCAAGGAACAAGTTCCTTCATTTCCTCTATTCTCTTTTCTACTTAAATTATGTCTCCATCTCAACTTATACTCAAGGGAATTGTAAATTATGCAACATGATGGAATAAAACTTTATGTCTTCGATGATTATTCCCCTTTCTATGTGAATGGTTTCTAGTGATTAATGCAAGTGAAATACTCTTACTTCAATAAAATAAACTTAGATATGATATTTTTGGTTAAAATCCCCCTCTTATTTCCCTTTCCTATCAT
This sequence comes from Taxus wallichiana var. yunnanensis, assembly GCA_018340775.1. Lineage (NCBI taxonomy): Eukaryota > Viridiplantae > Streptophyta > Pinopsida > Cupressales > Taxaceae > Taxus > Taxus wallichiana. The sequence goes on along the minus strand of CM031236.1, from coordinate 227,601,161 downwards.
CTCTCTCTACAAAATATACTATAATGTCCCCTTTTCCTACGCCAAAGGCCTAAGGTCCTGGTCAAGTCCAAGCCGTGGTCAGACCCAAGGAGTTATGGACATTGGGAGCTATGGGGAGGGGGCCATTTGGTTCTAATAGTCTAATTTTGTGTTGAGGGTAACTTTTGGATGATAGCGACTTAAAGGGGAAAAGTAACTTAAGTCACTTTATTTTATCGGCCCCTCTATAGAATGAAATGCGTATAGGGTCTGTTGGGGATATTTTGCCTTGACGAAGTATATAAACAACTAGGGGAGAAAGGAAAGGAATTTTTATCACATACATTTTTAGCCTCTTTCATGTGCAACTGATGTTATTGCACATCTACAGCTTGTGGAGTCAAATCCTATAGGGACCCTAGCTTCGGTGGTGAGAGACCTATTCCTAGCTAGTAGGGAATTCTTCAGTAGTGAGAGATCTACCCTAGTCTATCATTTTTGGAGCCATTTTCGTGTGTGTCACAATGATAATAATAAAGGTTTTAGAGGAAGGATTTCGAGGGTTTTGGGGGCATTTGGGGAAGATAATCAGAGGATATCCATATTAGATTCACGAATCCATTTGGAATGGGTGTGGCAACATGTTGAAGGCACCTCCATCATTTTTCAACCCCATTTCAAGTGAGGTGACTTCCATCCTTTATTTGGGGGTTTTCCAATCGGTCATTTTCAGATCTAAAGGTAGAACTATTATTACCTATATCTATTAATGTTATTTCCAAAGACCTTTATTATTTCTCTTTTATTTAGAGGGTTACAAACCTCTAAAGTTTTCCAACCGCCTAGGGCATTCTGTAATTTTTCTGGCAAAATATATTATTCCAAAAATGTTTTCATAGTGTTTATTATTACTGTTGCAAGCTTCCCTCAAAATTTCATGCACTGTGGGAAAATATTTTGTGTGATATCAATTCAATACCATTCGTTGTCCTAGCTGGAATTTTTTAGTAAAATCAATGTTTTACTTTGCTGCAATTTTCAATATTTGGTGCATTTTAAAGTGGTATCCCATAAGGGATATTATAGTGGTATCAGAGCTGTTGTTCCTCCAGCCTGTGTGGGTTAAATATGGTAGTTTGGAAAGATCTCAAAGGGGGTTTTATGAAGGAAATTTTCACCAACATGGTGAAACAATAGGAAGCCACTAACCTTTATTTGAGTCAGCTCACTCGAATTTGAATCGAGATAAAATCTTGAGACAATAAGGAAAAAGGTGAGAACAATAATAAAGGGCACCCAATAGAGGTGATTGATGGGGATTCTTGTTGGAGGAAATACCAATCTTTGAGTAAGGGTTTCAGAGATAATATGTCATTTCTAGATTATTGCATGATGAAGATTGGTAGCAAGCCCAAGCAAGATCATCATATGTTGGTACGTGAAGTACAAAAGAACTCATTTGTAGAAGAAGCTTGTAGACAAAAGGGTATGTGTTCCATTGAGAAAAATAATTACATTAGTGAAAATTTTCATATTAGAGAAATTATTCCAGCTCAAGAGAATAAATTTGTTTATGCAAGAAAGGAGGATGTAATGGAAACTCTTAAAAGGTGTGAGGAATGGAATAGCAGACCTAGAGCTGCTAGGTTGAAAGGGACTCAAGCAAGACAACACTTACAAGAGTTCAAGGAAACGATGAGGGAAATTGATGCAAGGAAGTCTACACCCATGAAATAAGACTCTATGGAGCATCTGGCACATGAGGAGGAGTCTCACATGGACACTTGTGTAAAATTGTAACCTGCTGTAATTTCTAAAGTAGCAACTTTTGATCAGCTTTCATATACTTTCAATAGGAACTCAGGAAACAATGTTGGGGAAGCTCAACATATGTCTATCTTGAACACACGGAGGACATTGATGGCCTTGAAAGGTATGAATATCACACTAATGTGTCTTATTTAATGTTTCCTATTCCAATTTATTTCCATCATGAGATGCATGGTATGGTAGATGATGAAGTCTTCATCATGGAGTTTATTGGACCATTTCTCCAAACTATGTGTATATGAGCATCTTGTGGATGATATATGGTGGAAAGTTTTAGCTCACTTAACAGATACAAGGGCTTATGGGAATTATAAGGTATGTGATCCTGGTAATATGTGGTAATCATCCAAAACTATCAATTCTAATTTTGAAAACTTTGTGACTGATTTCATAAGCAAAAGAAGGAAATCAAACGTGTCTCTTAAGATTACAAGTTTTGGCAAGCATGATTTCTTCATTGGAGACTCCAATGCAAGAAGGGAGAGTACCTCTCAAGGTACTAGAGTTGGTTCTATGATTTCTAAGAAGAATAAGAGAATATTCTTTAAGTATATTCAGCCTACTAGATTGTGTATAACAACGGTCATAATGAGAGAAGAAAATAGCAATATGGGGCAACAGGGTCAAAGAGGTGAGAGTGGACATTCGGGCGGTGGCCTCCCCATTCTTTTCTAGGATTTTGGGGCTTCACGAACCTTCTTTCTTAAAGGATCTAGAATATTCACAGGTACAATAGCCATTAGATATTTTGGATGAGGAGTCTTGTGAGGAGCAGAACCAAGCCTTGAGTGATTGATTTCACAACAACATGCCATTCTAGGAATATTACAAAATGAATATTGGAAGTAAACTCAAGAAATATCATTAGAAATAGGTACTAGAGTTATAGAGGATATTGGGACAGATCTCCATTTCACACTTCAATGGTTCTAAGAAGTGTACTACACCGCTTGGGTCCGTGTTGAAGACATACTCGACTTGAATCCTATACACGAGGAATATGCAATTAAGTTTGCAAGCTTGTATCTTGAGGAGAGTGCTCATTATTGGTGGCATCATGTGTTGATTACATAGGGACACATACACATTACTACTTATGTAGAATTTACACAGAGGTGGTGAGTAGATTTGATAAGAGGGACCTTGCCAAATATTTTAGGGAGTGGACTCATTGAGACAAACCGGTCCCCTGATAAGTACATCACATATTTTCATAGATTATCACCATGGTACTGATGCCGTGAAGATGAGGTTGATTTTTCTATTTATATCAGGTTGGAAAGATGTTTTCATTCATTTTGTGAAGGCATTTGAACCTTCTTCTTTACACGAGGTTGTTAGGAAATCTTGGGACTTAGAGCTATCAACTCCAAAGCTAAGGGCTCCACCTCACATTCAGCAAAGGGAACCTCCATCTGAATTAGATGAATTTTAGTAGATGGAGCTTCCACCGAGGTAGGAGGTGGTTAAAAAGCCAATCATTTCCGTGAAGAAATAGATGAGTTGATGCAAAAGAAACTATGTTTCGATTTCCACACACCTTGGATTCCAAGACATGATTGTAGAGGTAGAGGGAAGGCCCAATTCATTGAAGTCTTTGAGGAGAGCAAGGGTGATAGAGGTGAGGAGTTAGAGACTCGTAAGATGGATGATGGTGATGGGGTTACATTGGATAGTGTTGATGCAGGGGAAGGAGGAGGAGGATTTTCCTCGAGAAATTACAGCCACATTGTCTAGTACTCTGATGTACATGGCATTTAGGATTAGAGGAGTTATGTAGGGTTAGTGAGTTGGGGTACTCATTGATAGTGGGGAAACCCACAACTGTATTGATGCCTCATTGTTTGAGAGGTGAGGATTACGACAAATTATTTTGAGGGCCTCAACGGGGTTGAGCCAATGGAGAGGCTATGAGGTGGACATGGCGGGTTGCCAAAGTGAGCATCACAATGGGTAACTATACGATTACAATGATATCCACATTGTTGGTATTGGAGTGACCAACATAGGGCTAGGAGTGCAAGTGGCTTCACTCCTTGGTGAGTCTTGGAATAAATTTTAGATGGAGATGAAGTTTAAATCCAAAGGTAGGAATGTTATTTTGAGGGGATTATCTAAGAGCACCTAGGGTGATTACAATGAGGGATGGAAAGGATGTTCGGCATGATGAGGAGTTTTATTATTGTGGATTGATGCGGATGATGATGGATGTGGGTGTGACCAGTAATGTTACACATGATAAAGTTATAGAGATTGGGACTACAGGTTTAGATCATCCGAGTTTATCATTATGTTGGTCATATGAAGTTTTGGTAGACTGTAGATCTCATTTTCTTATTGAGTACTCCAAGAACCGAAACACTTGTGAGATTTTGGATGGCCACATATAGGATGACACCTACATATTGGAGGATGAGATGATCTTATCTTAGGGAAGATGGAGCCTTGTGTCAGATTCATGGTTGAGGATGGAGATATTGCGACATGTGCATTTTTCTTCTGTGAATGGGAACATGAGCTTCAATGAGACCTACAGGCTCATGTTAGAGAGGTTCATATGGCATAAGTTGAGGCAATATATCCTCAACTTTATACAGGCATATACGGTTTGTCACTATGACAAGTCAGAGCTTACGGGTTCATCATTTTTTGAATCGACATGGGATAACAATCCTATGCATTTTACTACTTCTATGCCTAGTGAGCACTTCACCCATGTGTTAGTCAGTGGAGAGATGAAATTGACTCATGGTTATTTAGTAGGTTCACATTCAATGGAGGTGGACTATGTGGAGATGATATTTCCGGTTGACTATCTACTTGAGTCTTAGGAATTTTCCTCCACGGGACACATCAAGATAGAGTATGAGGAGCCTTTCTCTCACATGAGTGCAGGTTAGGTGGGAGAGTTAGCACCATTTGTGCATAAACAAGTTGTTTCACAGGCTGATTCAGGGGACTCTATAGGATTCAGAGTGAACTTTCATACCCAAGAGTTGATTGGAGAGGCCATGAGTGATTCCGTGATGACAACCTTGCATTTCCAGGATTTAACCGAGTGGAAATTTCAAAGTGGGTACAAGGGAGAGTCATTTTGGTATCATTCTACTTCACGGACAACATTGCTCTCGATACCATATGGAGGTCATGATGATGGCATGGGGTTTCTTGGTTACTTTGGATTACACCGATCCTTGGTGGATCATAGGGTGAGGTGTAGAAACTTACGGCGCTATTCAGCTTTTGCAGCAGGACATGATAATGCTTGTGGTCAAGCATTTCTCGGGAAGGGAGGACTATAATGTCCCTTTTCTTGTGCCAAAGGCCTAAGGGCTAGGTCGAGTCCAAGCTGTGGTCAGACCCAAGGAGTTGTGGATGTTGGGAGCTATGGGAAGGGGGCCACGTGGTTCTAATAGTCTAATTTTACGTTGAGGGTCACTTTTAGACCATGGCGACTTACACAGAAAAGAAACTTAAGTCACTTTATTTTATTGGCCCCTCTATAGAATGAAATGCGTATAGGGTCTGTTGGGGCTCTTTTGCCTCAGGGAAGTATATAAGGAGCTAGGGAGAGAGGAAAGGAACTTTTATCATATACATTTTTAGCCTCTTTCACGTGTAGCTATTACTATTGCGCATCTATAGCTTGTGGAGTCAAATCCCATAAGGGCCCTAGCTTTGGTGGTGAGAGACCCATCCCTAGCTAGTAGGGCATTCTTTAGTAGTGAGAGATCTACCCTAGTCTGTCATTTTTGGAGCCATTTTCAGGGTTGTGTCATAGAGATAATAACAGAGGTTTTAAAGGAAGGATTTCAAGGGTTTGGGGGTAAATTTGCAAAGATAATCGAGAGAGATCCGACCAGATTCATGACAGCCATTTGGGCTCGGTGTGGTAGCACGTTGAAGGTGCCTCCATCATTATCCAACCCCATTCCAAGCAAGATGACTTGGAGCCTTTATCCGGGGTTTTCCAGCTTAGCTATTTTAATATCTCGAAGGTGGAACTATTACTGCCTATATCTATTAATGTTATTTCCAAAGACCCTTATTATTGCTCTTGTATTTAGAGGGTTGCAAACCTCTAAAGTTTTCCAACTACCTAGGAAATTCTGTAATTTTTCCGGCAGCAATATATTATTCCAAAAAAATTTTTCATAGTGTTTATTATTCTGTTGCAAGCTTCCCTCAAATTTCATGCATTGTGGGCAAATATTTTGTGTGATATCAATTGAATACCATTCGTTGTCCTAGTTAGACATTTTTAGTAAAAATCGTGTTTTACTTTACTGCAATTTTCAATATTTGGTGCATTTTAAAGTGGTATCCCATAAGGGATATTACATATACCTCGCTTTTATTCCATACAAGTAACTACCACAAGTTTAGGGAAGTATTCATGTGTGTTCCCCGGTTTGTGGGCCACCTCCGAAATTAGTTTAGTTTAGATTTGTTTCCTTGATTTCAATAAATGGAGCTTTCCTATTCAAGCAGAGGGACCTAATCCCAGAGCATTGCTGAAATCCAAAATTTTCCCACCCAAAAATTATTTCGCCAATAAGAATAGTTTTAGAAGATGACCTATTATCATATTTTACATAAAAATTATGATATTCAACTTTATCCGCCTCTTTATGTGGAAGCAATACCAAAAATTGTGTTGAAAAATCTTGAAAATTAATTCCTTTATAAATATAAATTTCATCCATTACATTTTTATCTCATCCGAAGAGTTATTGTTTTTCAATTTTTCTAGTAGGGGTTTACTTTCATGTTGATTTTTTTTCCGAGTTCTTGTTCACTACTACCCTTGCTTTAATCACCTTACACGGGCCATACGACTAGTGAGAGTCAACATAAAACTTAAAAATTTGTGAAATTTCATGTGCCAAATTTAATTCTTTTCTCTCAAATGTGAACCCTCCACATGAAAATGGTAAGGAAGTAAATATGCTTCTATTTTGTTAAGTGACAAAATACATTTTATCTTTGCTTTCCATCTTCAATATATATTCCAAGGAAAAACCTTACCTATCACGTGTATTGGAAATTTGTAAGGTTGAACTCCTAATCTGTAGAAAACTTAGCACAATATATTCCTCCATAACGTACAAGTTAGCCAACCGTATTTCGATCCCGATTAAATGCAATATCTGTAGGTCATATGAAATATATGAATTGTACTTTTAAATTGCTCAATAAATTGGATTCCAAAAGTAGTCCATAAATTCCTCTAGCCCTCAACATCATTGTACTCCTGAATTACAATCTTATTTCTTGTAAACCATTTAGTAAACCTCCATAGAAATAAAGAACACAATTAGGTAGTGAACCTAAAGGTATTAGTTCCAAACCTTCTTTTATTATTAATAATGGTTTTGTATGTATTCTTCTATGTGCTCAAGAAATCTATATGCACAATGTGGAGTAATGAAATGGATATTGTATACCATTTTGAGGAGGGTTACATCCACTTTCTTATCACTATCAAATATAAGGAAAAATGCTAGGATAGAAATGGTATCCCTAACCCACAGTTTAAACTTCACAATTGTATAAGGAGGCCTCCCTTTTGGTATTGGTCCATCAAGTGTTATTTTTTTTGAAAAATAATCTTTGGCATTTTAAGTGGTGACGTAATAATCACTAACAATTTTTTCTAGGTTTATGATGAAGGTTCCTAATTCTTTACTTTAAAACCAAAACAAACTATTAGGAAATAAGGGATAAAATATGCGGATGAGTCCCTCATAGAATCGTAACATGTAGAGAAAACTAATATGTAGATAATATTACACATCTAAAATAAAAGTGCGAATAAAAAATAACACAACACAAAGAGACAATATTTAATGTGGTTCACCCAATTTTGGCTACATCCACCAAGAGTCTCTTGCTCAAATTTTATTAGAAGCCACCACTCTCTCAAGACAATACTCAGATCTATTTACAGCTATGCTCAACAAACTCTACAGAATTCACACTTGAATTCATACACATCTGCAATATTACATTATTTACCTACCATATGCATAAAAACACATAAGTAGACAATTGTTCAAGCTATTTTACAAACCTATGGGTATTAAAACCATGGGCCAAAACTTCCCATAAACCTATGGGTCAAAAATCCCACCCATATGAGAAAAGTACATTTCTTGGTATATCTAGCAGAGTCGGCATGTTTACGTGTTAACTCGAGGTGGCTTCCCGATTCGTGTCATGTCTATTGTTAGTGAGGTAGAATATTGAGGAGGTTAGGGTGATGACAATGCATTTCATCAAACCCATGCACCAAGCTAACTTGTCAAAAGTGCTAGAGGAATTTGGTAGAGCTCAGCCTTTTCCTGACTCGATTCCTGGATGGACAAAGCTTTGAAGGAGGCACTTGAAAGTTATATTAGAGCTGTTAGCTAGGATTTTAGTCTTGATAAAAATCATCAAGAGGTGCATGTTTCCTATGCGAAAGGGATCTTTGAAGGGAAACATCTTGAGAAATTGGATCTCCTAGGTCTCTTAGCGTTTGTCTTCACAAAGTCTACGAGCATCGTGAGGATTCGTCACAAGATTAGGTTTACCTACAACTTCCTCCTTCAAAAGGCTCATGAAGGGGGACTTTAGGAGGCAAGAAGGTGGTTGGTCCTCACCTACCTACTTCTCTAGTTTAATTTTTCTGCTATGTTCGGTTTTGGTCTTAGGTTTTTTTCTAGTGGTCTCTGGTGTGGCGTTTGGGCTTCTAGTCTCCCTACATGTTTGTAGGTGTTTTTTTATTTCAATTTGGGTTGGATGGTTTATGGTATGGTCTATGTTATACTTGGGTGGGATCCCTCCAATCCCTAGGTTCTGAGCTCTTGTAAAAATCATTTAAATATTTAATAAAAAATAGATGAAAAAATAGTAGTGACCCAAAGCTATATACGTATGGTATTTATAATGACTGGTAGTAATGGTGGGAGCCTAGCGACCACTAAACTAGAGCATGATCTTTTATTTTATCATTTTTTCAAATTATTAAATTGTTAAACCTAGTATCTACTATGTCCTTAATTTCGATAAGGAAAAAATTCTTAGCATTCGTTAATCATTTTCTCCTATAAGATCCAATGTGAATTATGTGTTTCAAACAATATACCTTATGGGAACTACATAAGGCTTGATCCCTCTATATGGTATGCAGTGCAACTATTATCTCCCCTAGGTACCTTCTAGCCAACATGATATAATTATAATCAATGAAAAACACTAGCGATTCAAAGTTGTACAGATAGTGTTTACAATGACCGTAATGGTAGGAGCCTCGTGGTCACTCAACTAGGTCACGATTTATTATTTTACCATAATTTCCAATTAATTTTTTTTTAAACTAGCATCTGATGTGCCATTACTTTTGATAATGAATGAAACTAAGTGTTAGGTAAACAATTTTTCCGATACGAAAGGTTGTGAATTATATGTTACAAACAATATATTTTATGGACAATACATATGGCTTGATCCCTATTCGAGGATTTATAGTGTAGCACTTGTTTTCGCCATGGATATGAGCCAAAAGTGTATAGATAGTAAATGTTTATAGCCTAAGAAGACTAACACTATAAATAAGTTAACATAAGTTTGAACAATTTGGAATAAATTTCTTCAATTAGTATTTTAAATCTAACTTATAGTCAGAGTAAGAGAGAATAGACCCTTGTTGTAGTGGTACTCAAAAACATTGTTAATAATCAAATATTTTCTCAAATAGGTTTAACCCACCATGACCTTATAGAGAGCACTGTTTCCATGAAAATGGCTACTGTGAAGAGGGCCATACTTATGTTTAGGAAAAGTGTAATCCTTCTGTTTGTTTTTGATAGCTTGTTGTGGAATTTCCCACCAAGCGCTACACTTAAAATATCATACTTAGACTAGTTATATACATTTAAAAATAATGAATAATGTATGTCTGATAAACATATATTTCACATTGTCTTATATCAAAAAATGATGAGATATCACTAACTTTGTTAATGTGATTTGTTGCTCAAATACTCTCCTCAAAATACCAAACATTAGATCTTCCAACCGCTATCCTTTAAACATGCTCATTATTCTTGTTACAAGAATATAATCCTCACTACTATAGTATGACCGATATACACATAAATCATATAGTCTTATAAAACAAAAAATATCAAACTACCACAACCTCTCTTTGAAATACCAAATATTACATCTTAATGTCCTCTAAATTTTATCATTAAAAATGTGTAAATGGCTTTAAAATTGTTTTAGGTTGTTCTTTTATATGTTGACTAGAAGTCTATCTGCTACAAAAGTGTGTATTTTTTAACGTTCCTATCATGCCATCTATATAATGTTATGGCTTGTCTGCTCATATGTAATACTTTCAAAAGGTGAAAATAGTTTTGTATCTTTTAATGCATCATAATTAGATTTCAAACTTTTAGAATAATTTTTTTATTGTTGATTTGATCCAAAAATATGAATTATTGTAACCAATTGAATGATACATAATATGTCCCATCAAATCCTAGCATTCCCTAACAATTAATTTAATTACTCTGTATGATAGACAGATAAATAATAACTCTAGAAGTTCAGTCTGCTTAGGGTACTATTTAAATTCCTTAGCAGTGGGCAACACTTTAAATTTTGGAAATGACCTAATTATTTATGTATTATACTCATATAGGAAAGTGTCTTCCATTGTTCACGCTCCTTTAGAACAATTCCATTCATCGTAGGGTATTGTTGTTAAGAAAAGAGATTTGAAAATAATAAGAGACTTATTACGATATTTTGTTGGATGTTTCCTTGTTTAGGAAATGGAAAATGTGTGCCTCCATAAACAACAAACCATATTCTTGTTCAAAATATGGTTGGAATTCGGGATTCTAACAGATTCTCAAGAAAATGGATCTTCAAATGTAGAAGACATTCAAAATGGTATATTCTACGTTGGTAAGATCTTATAGAAATGAGAAAACATATTTTGTTTGTCATTTCTTGCATAGAAAATGTTTTCTTTCACCTCCAAAACATGCCAAGTTATTTGCTATGCCGAGGTGAACATATTTGACTAAATTGGAGATAGAGCCATCAAAATAAAAATTCTATGGTGTTAAATTTTAAATCTACCTTGAAAAAAATAGATGTTAAAGTTGATCAAAATATCTTTTTGAAATCTTTCACATAGAAGTGTTTAAACAATTGTTAAAACTCTCTGAATTCTCAAAGATCCTAAATTTCGAGCTTGATTTCTGTGGATTTTCCTTTTCTTAGATTAAATGGAAAGAATGGAAATTTTGATTTCGAAATTCTAAACCTTGAAATCCCAAAAATATGAAAGGACAAAATTTAAGAGTTTAGGACTTTTGGAATTCGAGAGATCTCCTTTGTCAATTTACGATTTTATGAGTTGGAGTTCTAAAGTCCAAAATTCTCGATGTTCTCAAATTTTGAAACTTTAGAATTTCAAGTTTTGGAATCCCATGTTACCCCTTTTGGAAAAATCTTCTTCAAAGTTACAAGTCCGAAACTCCTAAGTTCCAAACTTTGGAACTTCAGACTTCTGGAGTTTCGAAGTTTCCCAACATTTTTCATTATTTCTCGTTCGGACTTTTTGAAGTCCGAAACTATGAAGTTGTGAAATTTTAGAACTTCAGAATTTTAGGTTTCAGATTTTTTTCATTACCTTTCCATGATTTTCATCTCTTAAAGTCCGGAAGTCTCAAACTCACGGAGTTCTAAAATTTGAAATTCAGAACTTTTGGGGTTTCAGAATTTCGGGGTTCTTTTTGTGCATTTAATTCTCACCAACCTCCATACGTGTCAACTTCCGAGCATTAATTTTAGGTTTTTCTATTTAAAATCATGATTTTACCTATCATTTTCATCTGACATTTTACTCTGACGATCTGATTTTTATTGCAACTTTGTACTTTACGTGGCATCATTTTCAAGGTATTTGGTTTAGGTTATGTTATTTATTTTTGGTTTAAGATCTCTTGGTTTTGTTTTCCTTGTTCATTTTCTTTTTGTTCTTCCTTATCTGTTTTGGAGATGAAACCCTCATTTCTGTCATACTTTCTTTAAAGGTGTTTTTTTTACCTCAACAAAGTAAAATCCATTTTTATAGGCATCTAGTGTAGATTTTATCATAATCTTTGAAGATCCACTCGAGCATTTTACTTTCTTTCCATACCTTTGAGATGTCTATATTTTTGGAACTTCTTAGTTTTTGGAGTTCGAGGTGGGTGGTGTTTTTACTCCATTTCAGCTTTCTCCAAATTTTTTCCCTCAATTTATGCAAATAGTATGAAAAGGCCTTGGGAAAATATGATCAACACTCCAAATCTGACTTTCACAAGTCATTACCCCAGATCATGGAGATATTTTCAATGCAAGGCAAGGGTTACTAGAGACATTATATAATCCTGATTTGCTTTGTGCATTTTTGTAGATGGGTTAGATCCTTTTGTTGACACACAATGCAATGCAGGGGTAGTATGGGTAGGATTAGTTTGTTTGAATGAATTTTTTGGTGGGGTGTTGATAAGACAAACTGGGATATATCAGATCTTTGACAACCTCTACAATACTTGAACAACTATCAGATAAAATGCTTCAAATAATCAGATATTCTTTCAACCAGAAGAGGCATAAATGGAAGCCTAGGTTGCACTCTTCACACAATCTTTGAGAATTCACCACAAAATCTTGAAGTAAAGAACTCAATTAAACACAAAAATCCATGATCAAACCATGCCTAAGGTACCCCAAAGGCTTACAAGAAATCTCTACAATCAAGGAAGGTAAAGTGATTTTAAATTTGTTTATCTCTTTATCAGATGAAGGCTCTTCTGAACATGAGATTGCAAATGCCACTAAACTATCAACAAGAAATGGAGATTCTGTGTGATTTCTAAAGACTTTCAATGCAAGATTGCAACAAGAACAATGAAAACTATTTGCAGGCATTTAAAAATGATAACAAACATCATATTGCCTAGAAAAAACATAGATTAACTCAAAATCTTGTTAGATTCATCAAATAGGGGAGAGTTTCATGAACAATCTCAGAGCTGTGTGATGGCTATACACTTGTAACCAACTCACATACATGAAGATCCAACATAGAAGAAATTATTCTGGTTCTTTGGTGGGTTTCTTAGAAAATGAGCTTTCTCTCAGAATTTTCTCATGATTTTCAACTTTTTCCAACCCTTTTACAATTTCTCCAAAATGCATTATATACCTCATGCCACATTGGAGCCTTCTTTCCCAAGAAAAGAATATGCCATGGGATCAAGTTTGTTACAAAACAATCCTCATGATTCAATGAAAATGACATCAAATAAAAAACATTCGTAGGCTGCCAGTGTGCCCAAAAAGATTAAATCATTACAAATATCTAGATCATTATCCATCCTGAGGCATGTTTTTCATCATTGAGGCATGCAAACACCTTTTACTCATCATTTTCACCTTTTTACCTTTTCAAATTACCTCTGCAACTTTTTGATTTTGTCATTTCACATGTTTTTCTTGGGATTAGGGGAAAAATTTATTTCAAAAACATCTCAAATCAAAGAATTAAGCCATGAAAGTGATGCCAATGATCCTAGAAGGCCAAGACGACACAAAATCACTATAAATTTGATGAATTTTGATGCAAAAATCATGATTCCAAGCTTCCTGAGCTCCCATGGTGGTCAAAACAAATGGATGCACAACAACCATCGATCTTATCCATCTTTTAATCCTGGCCCTCCACGTGGAAGATGCGGACTTAGAAATAAGCTTGAGTTACCTTTTTAATTTTTTTATAAGGCCGACATGTGGCAAAAAATGATTGAAACAAATTTTAAGCTTTACTTTTTGACTTTTTTTTTTTGGAAAAATGGAAAATTTTGACTTTTTCTCCACCCCTCCGCCTTTGAATTTTGGAGCTGACACGTGGCACATGGTGGGTCCCATTGAAATCATGCTTCAATTCTACGCATTTTGACCTTTTTTGAAAATTGGAAAATTTTCACTTTTTTCCCCATGGGCCCACACCTCCGATTTCTCCCTCGCCACGTGTCTCCTTGTGATTCACAAAGGGCCAACACGCTCAAATTTTGATTTTAAGTCCTTTTTTGCAAAAAGGAAAAATTCTTTTTCCTCCGCTCACCTGCCTGCCTCCTTGTCCTCTTCCACCACGTGTCACTCACTGATTCGCTTCACTGCGGGCCAACACTTAAATTTTTATTTTAAGCCTTTTTTGCAAAAAGGGATAAAATTCCCATTTCCTCCATGCCCACCCTCCCTCTTTTGCGCTTTTACACATGTCCTCTCCCTTCTTGATTGGAGCATGGGCCATTCGCTCCAAAATTTTACTTTTAAACTTTTTGAAAAAGGAAAAAAAAAACTCCCCGCCCACCTCGTCCCCTTCCTCATGTTGCCACCGTGTCCTCCTTCTTGATTTGGGGCTGGCCAAAAACTTTTTGAAACTTTAGAAAATTAGAGCACTAAGTCCCCTCCCGCTCCTCCTTTTTTTTTGGACACGTGTCCACTCCCGGGTTGCATGGGGTTTCGACCAAAATTTTTGACTTTAAATTTTTTGCAAAATAAGGTCTAAAAATCTTAAGGGAATCCACCACCCACCATCCCCCCCTAATCAGAACATGCCACGTAGGCAAATTTGGAAAAAATGGGTCCCTGGGCCCGAAAATGCCCCATTTGTCAAAAAGGTGAAAAATGAAAAGTTACAACACTTCCCCACCTTTCCTCAGCCAATTAGAAAACCACCACATTTCCAATACCTTCTGAGGATGAATTTGATGGGAAATGACACCCGTCTGACCGTCAAAATACGTAAAAAAATCCAAAGGATGCCCTAGAATTCAATTTTTTCACCAAGGATGGCAGATTTTTTTATTTTAATCAACTGAAGCATGATTTCCAAACATTTTCGACCTTGGGATTGGATTTTCAAATACAAACAAGTATGATTTGATCAATTTTGATTTTTCCATGATCTGGCAAAAGGGAAAAATGACATAGCCCACAAAATTGGAAAACTAGGGCACAAAAAAGGGAAAACTTGGATTATTCTTTCAAATTAGGGAAAACAACAAGTTTGTGAGCATTTTAAAGCATTTCAACTGAGGGGAAGAATTTCAGACCATCAATTCAAAGGGTAAAACATTTTTTGAGCAGATATAGATTTGAAAATTTAGGGCAACATGGTGCAAGCTCAAAAATGGCACCAACATCGGCTCTTGCTTGGGGATGGGCACTCCTAGTGAGTGCCACAAGGACAAAACATGTAGACCAAGTGCCAAAATATCCATTGGGAAAAGGAGTCAATGAGCCAAAATCACCAAAACCATCCTTCAAAAATGAGCTGAGAAACCGAACAAAAAATGGCTGCCAAGAACAAGGGCAAACCACACACCAACAAAACAACAAAAAAAGAAAAACAAAGACTATACAACTATACAATTGGTGCATACCTCAAATTTGGGGATTAATCCAAGAAATGCTTCAAATGTCTACCATTAATAGGAAATCCAACAATTCCCCATCTAAGTCCTTGAGAAAGAAGGTATGTTCACCAATTCTGATATCAATGGCATAAGGGCCCATCCATAATGCATCAAATTTTCCATGCTTGCCCTTGTCTTCATGCCTACTATCCCACAACAAAACCAGATCTCCAACATTGAAGGCTCTAGGAGTGACCTTCTTGTCAAACAATCTCTTCAATTTTTCCCTAAATCTGACATGCCTTTGATGGGATGCTCTTCTCTCCTCATCAAGCTCAATAATCTGATTGATCCTTGATTCATATGGGCCAAGCTCTTGATCTTCCAACTATTGGGAAAACTGAAATGAAGATAATTAGTGCAAGGGCAAAAATCTTGAGTTCCATACACCAATTCAAATGGGCTTTTACCAATAGCTCTTTTAGGAGTTATCCTATCAGCCCAAACTACAAATTTCAATTGTTCACCCCATTTCTTCTTGTTTTTCTCCAAGGTTCTTCTAATGATCTTCAACAAATTCTTATTGCTGGACTCAACTTGTCCATTCCCTTGGGGGTTATAGTTTGAAGAATAAGTCAGATTGATTCCATATTCATTACACATTGCCATTAAAGGTTTGGCTCTAAAGCACATGGCATTATCAGCTACAATCTTGACTGGGACTCCAAATCTGCATATGATTTGATTCAACAAGAAGTCCATAACTATTTGGTGTGTTGCTTTCTTGGTGGGGATTGCCTCTACCCACTTTGTAAAATAATCAGTGGCTACAAGGATCCACTTATGGCCAACACTAGAAGGATCTGAAATCTCACCAATGAAGTCCATCCCCCATTGCTTGAAAGGAGCTTCAATTGATACAGCTATGCAAAGGAAGGGAGCCTGAAGCTTTTAGTCTTCCAGAGAAACGTTGGCAACTATCACATTTTCTAACCAACTGGGTTGCATCTTTGAAGAGAGTAGGCCACCAATAACCAGCTCTCAAAATCTTATGTGTTGTTACTCTTCCAAAAAAGTGTCCTCCACAAACTCCCCCATGGAAATCAACAACTATCTTGGGAGCTTCATCTTCAGTTATGCATTTCAAGAGGACACCTTCAGGGTTCTTCCAAGCCAGCCCAAGGTCTGTGATGATATATTTTTGAGAAGCCAGCTTGAGGGCTCTTTTCTAATTTTTATTTAAGTGACTAGGGCAGCACAGGTGTCTGAGGTAGAAGATCACATCTTTGTACCACTCAGAACTTACCAACTTTGCAAGAACATCTACCCTTTCTTCCTCTAGCTGATTCACTTCCACATTCTACAAGTTGCTCTCAGCCATGAGCTTAGCAAGACCCAAACCTCTTACTAAATTTTGTGGTTTGGATGTCCATATCATACTCTTATAGCTTGTTCACCCATCTACATCTTTTTCTTGAGATCTCCATCTCTGATAAGATGTCTTTCACCATGGTGTGGGGAACATAAGCAACAACTTTTGAACTCAATATATAAGGCCTAAAAACTTTTGTTGCTTTCACCAAGGAAAATGCTTGTTTTTCTCCATGATTGTATACTTCAACTCAGCTACTTGTAAAGCCTTACTAAAGAAGGAAATAGGCCTCTCAGCCCCATTCTCATCCTTTTGCAGAAAAATAGAAGCAATGGTATACTCAGAGGCAAAGGAAAAGATTTGGAAAGGCCTCTTATAGTTTGGGGCTGCTAAAATAGGTGCATGTTTAAGTGCATCCTTAATTCCTTCAAAATCTTGAATGGCAGCCTCCTCCCACCTTGATAACTTGGTCCTTCTTTAGCATGCTTGTGATTGGAAGAGTCAACTCAAAAAGTTGGAAACAAACCTTCTAATAAAATTAATTTGACCAAAGAAAGATTGGATGCCTTTCTTGGTTCTTGGGATAGGTACTTTGCTGATTGCTTCCACTCTCTCAGGGTCTATCATAACACCATCTTTTGACACAATGTGACCAAGCAGCTTGGCCTTTTGCATGCCAAAATGACACTTCTTTGGATTAAGAGAAATTCCATACTCCCTACATCTGATCAACATCTTCTCCAAGTGCTGCAAATGATCACCTCTCTACCTTGAAAACACAATCACATCATCTTGGTAAACTACAATGAACTCATTGATGTAACCAACAAAAGCAACATCCATTGCTCTTTGAAAAGTGGCACCAACATTCATCAAACCAAAGGGCATCCTAACAAAAACATATGTTCCCCAAGGAGTAGTGAATGTTGTCTTAAGTCTTTCTGATTCTTTGACAACCACTTGATTGTATCCGAGAAACCATCCAATGTAGAAAGCAACTCAGACCCTGTCACAAGCTGCAACATATTTTCCATATTTGGCAAGGGATAGTTGTCCTTCATGGATGCTTTGTTTAGATTTCTAAAATCCACACAAATTCTGATGTCTCCATTCTTCTTTCTGACTGGCACAAGGTTTGCAACCCAAGATGAATATCTAGTGGGCTGAATAATACCTCCATCTCTCAACTTCTTTAACTCCTCTTGCATTTTCATGGAGAGAAGTGGATTAATTGGCCTTTTCCTCTATCTGAATGGCTTAGTCTTGGCCTCAAGAGGGATCTCATGTTGAAACAAGTCTTCTCTATATGCTTTTAGCTCGAATAGGACCAAGCAAGGCAGTCTTGATATTTTTTCAAGAGTTGGGCATAGGACTATTTTTCCTCTTTACTTAAATTGCTGCCCAACCAAATCTTCCTTGGTTTACCATTAGTGCCCAAGTTATGCTCTTCCACATCCCTTGAGGTAGACATGTTTCTATTTATGATGCAATCAACATTGTTAAAATTTGACTCAAGTGCAACAAGACCTCTAGGAATGGTGTTTGTTTTCAATTGGATGATGTCTTTCTCAAACAAAGTTTCTCTTCCTTCAGTCATGCATACCATTGGCTCCCAATCAATATTCTGATTTACAAACTCACCTTGGTTTTGCAAGAACCTTAGCACTTGAGAATCATCATTAAACACTTGCCAATGTTTCACATTATCAGGGACAACTGGCCTAGTTAGCACTTCAATGTTGTATTCACAATAAGGTGAAATGGTGCAATTTCCAAATCTAGAACCCAACACTACCAACTTTTCAAGCAAAAACATTGAGACCTCTATCATGATACACAATGTTAAAGGAATCAAACATTTCAATTAGATCCCAAACTACATGCTTATACTATTTTTCATACGCTGATTTTTTTAGAGCATACAATTTTTTTCTTATTTGTTTGACAACCAGCTCTGAATCTCCTTTTGCAACAATGTCTTTTACTCCATATTTCCATGCAATTCTTAACCCTAACAACAATGCCTCATACTCAACAATGTTGTTAGTGCATTCAAAATTAAGTTTGAAGGAAAAAACAAACTCTTCCAAACTAGGAGAAAGCAGAACTATACCAGCACCATTTCCCAAATTTGGAGCAAGCTCCATCAAATAGCAAGTCCAAGGAGAACCTACCATATCAAGGCACTTTGATTTGTCCATCTTTATTTTCTTTTCCATCAGCAAAACCAATGAAATTCTCAACATCTACATCAGCAAACAACACTTCATAGGAAGCATTGTTGGGATCTTCAATTAGGTGCAACATTTTCTTTCACCATAAAGTTTAACAAGGCTGCCCTCAATGGGAATGGTGGAAAAAGACATGTCCATCTGAACACTGCCACCAACACTTGCAGCCCATTTTCTTGACAAAAGCATACCCCATTTGGCAGGGCAATCAACAATCACAACATCCAATTTTAAATTCCTCCCTGGATAAGATGCAAGTTGCACTACCAAACCTTTCACACAACCAACAACCGGCACTTCTCTTGAGTCCATGGTAGTACACTTTCCATAGGCTATTTCACTTTGATATCCAACTCATTCATGACTTCTAGAGGCATGACATTACATGATGCACCGGAATCAAACATACAATTGTGAAGTAGCTTATCCTTTATGATCAAAGTTGTGAAGAATGGATCAACATTCAATTGGGAATCAACCAAAGATGTCCCCAAATATACCTCAGGTGTCTCTCCAAGATCTTCTACTACTGGTGGTGTTTCAAGGTCAACAATGATCTGAGGTGGAGTTTCAACAACATTTACATTTCTTCCTAGAGTAACCTTCTCTTCTTTCAATCCCAAGTACTCAAATGCTCTCTTCTTATGCTCAGGAATTCTAAGCAACTCAATGATTGAACACTCACTTTAATTTGGCTCAATACTTGGGCTATGTCATAGGGGACACTCTTTGGCAAAACAACATTGAAGGGAGACAAGAAGATTCATTAGATGGCAAAGGATTCTTGGCAGCTTGGGCATGAGGAGGACTGTAATTTTTTTTGGGACAAAAAAACTTTTGACAGTGTTTCTCTCCTAGAGCTTCTTTTGGAATGCTTGTGAGCAAGGGTGTTTTAGGTTTGGCTTGAGGCCCAACTCCCTTAACAACTTTTCTTCTAGTGTTATAGTCTTTCTCTTGAGCTACAACAACATTCATCAACAATTGTCTATCTTCCTCCGAAGGGATACCACCATCATACTTCTTAATCATCAAAGCTCTTAAGTATTCAAAGTCATTGTTAGGAATTTCAAAAGCTTGCACTACATCAACTTCAAGAGCATGAGGGGGAAGAAATATTTGTACCCATTTGATGCAATCCCAAAAGGTAGCAGCAGTCCTAGCACTTATTACTTCAATAGATGTTGCTCCTCCTTGTGAGCTTGAAGAACAACCCATCATGCAAATATCATCATCAGTACCATCATCATTATTAGCTTCACCTTCTTGTTGGTCCACTTCACATGGAGGATGGGGTAGAAAACACCTATCACACCAATCAATATCAACAACTTCATCAACAACAAACCCCTAGCAGTTAAGGGATCAGGAAACACTCTTCCTTCACGTGCTTGAGGATGTCTATTTGCTCCCAACAGGCCCTTTACCTTTGTCATCAAACCTCTGCTCATTCCTATGGTGATTTCCAAATCTATCTTGTGCTTGCTACCTAGGCTAACCTTGTGAAGTCTACCCAATTCCCTTCTCAGCTCTTGCCAACTTGTATGAGATTTCTTTGACAGCCCCTACCAAAGTTTTCACAACCTCTTCTAAATCAGCACCTTTTCTAGCTTGAGGTTTTTCAGGGTTTATCAATTTTACACCATCTCTCTTGAGAGGTTTCCCAATTGCTTTGATATTGTTTTCAATTTGAAGTGCCATGGTGAAAGCTTGTCTTAGATTGGTTGGGTTCTTGTCTCTTAGGTAATAGGCTGCCTTTTTATCAAATGCATCTCGCATTTGATTAAACAAGATTCATCACAAGGCCTCAAACCAACAGGCAGCCTTCTCAAAGTTTTGTTAAACCTTGTGTTGAAGTCATGGACTGATTCATTAGGGTTCTTCTTGATATTCTCAAACTCAGATAAAAGAAATCTAGGATCAGTCTTGTCACCATATTGCAACCTAAATGCATTTTTCATTTCAGTCCATGAATCAATAGAATTATCAGGTAGAGCCTTGTACCAATCCCTAGCATCCTCTTCTAGTGTATGAATAAACAATTTGACATACACATCCTCAAACTCTATCTCAAAATCTTCCATCATATTATCAAAAAGTTTGAGATGTTGATCACCAGTAATAGCATTGTTACCTTCTAAATTTTGGCAACCTATTTCTGACATCTTGTGGGACAACATTTGGGTAACCATCCATTCCTCTAAAATTTATAGGACCAAAGGTGTTAACAAAAATGGAGGTCTAGGCTGAGCCATATTGTTTGGTGGGGGTGATCTTGGAGGAGAAACAAGATGATGAGGAGTGAGAGGTCTTTGGGGAATGGGAATGAAAACTTCAAAACAGATCTCTCTTAAGGGCTCTCCTTCTTGATGATCTCTAGAAAATTTAGAAAATACAGGAGTAGCAGATTTAGGAGCAAGCCTTTCAAATGCACAAGAAGGTCCCTCACCTGATGGGGAATTCAAATCAGCAATAGGATTGTCTGAATCAGATCCACTTGAAGAAGAATTGTAGTCCTCAATAATAGGCTGCTCACTTTCAAACTCAACAATAGGGATCTCCTTTCTTGTAGTCAAGTCTCCAACAACCTTCCACACCTTTCTCCCCTCTAGCTCTGAGTTTCTTGAATCTGTAAACAACTTCTTAGCAGAGTCCTTGATGAAGAGAGATCTTCTTCCTTCCAGTTTTGCAGATTTGAGCAACAAATTATAAATGACAAAAGGTAAGACAACTGGTATTTTCAAGATCAAATCAGCATGGAGTCACCACTAAGGAATTTCACCTTAGTTGTGCAAAATGCACTAAAATAATCTATCAAATGTTTTCTAGCACTGAAAACTTGCAAAGCCTTATAAATCAGACCTTCTTCTTCTTAAATCAATCAATCACAATGCACCCAAAGTGTATGAACTACTAGGAAATGGAAAAAGGGTAGACAAAAACTTGAAACCCTTGTTTAAAACTTACAGATCTAAAGCATAGAATGATATTTTAACAATGTAGCAACTCAAATACTTGAATACACAAATGCTCAAACTCTTCAAACACTTCAAAAACACCAAGAAATTCCAAGAAAGTCCCCAAGGCCCAAAAGAATAATGTCCCCGAAATGGTGCCGTAAGTGTTGTACCCAAATTTGTTCTCCTTTTCAGTCTGAGCAACATCAGAGATATGGCATGAAGCTTGAAGTCAGATAGATCATGATGTGTGTCATTTTGTAGCTGGGGATGTGATCTAACTGGCACTCAGATTTGTGGAGAGATGGATAGCACTTTGAAAGGATTTGATCTGACCCTCACTATTTTAGGTTGTGCCTTTCAACCAAGGTAAGAGAACCTATATATAAACCCCAAATGGTGAAGGAGATGAAGATATCCCTCAATTTATGCAAATAGTATGAAAAGGCCTTGGGAAAATATGATCAACACTCCAAATCTGACTTTCACAAGTTGTCACTCCCAGATCATGGAGATATTTTCAATGCAAGGCAAGGGTTATGAAGACATTATATAATCCTAATTTGCCTTGTGCATTTTTGTAAATGGATTGTATTCTTTTGTTGACACACAATGCAATGCAGGGGTAGTATGGGTAGGATTAGTTTGTTTGAATGAATTTTTTGGTGGGGTGTTGACAAGACAAACTGGGATATATCAGATCTTTGACAACCTCTACAATACTTGAACAACTATCAGATAAAATGCTTCAAATAATCAGGATATTCTTTCAACCAAAAGAGGCATAAATGGAAGCCCAAGTTGCACTCTTCACACAATCTTTGAGAATTCACCACAAAATCTTGAAGTAAAGAACTCAATTAAACACAAAAATCCATGATCAAACCACACCTAAGGTACCCCAAAGGCTTACAAGAAATCTCTCAGTAAATCAAGGAAGGTAAAGTGATTTTAAATTTGTTTATCTCTTTATCAGATGAAGGCTCTTCTAAACATGAGATTGCAAATGCCACTAAACTATCAACAAGAAATGGAGATTCTGTGTGATTTCTAAAGACTTTCAATGCAAGATTGCAACAAGAACAATGAAAACTATTTGTAGGCATTTAAAAATGATAACAACATCATATTGCCCAAAAAACATAGATTAACTCAAAATCTTGTTAGATTCATCAACAGGGGAGAGTTTCATGAACAATCTCAGAGCTGTGTGATGGCTATACACTTGTAACCAACTCACATACATGAAGATCCAACATAAAAGAAATTATTCTGGTTCTTTGGTGGGTTTCTCAAAAAAATGAGCTTTCTCTCAGAATTTTCTCATGATTTTCAACTTTTCCCCCTTTTTTACAATTTCTCCAAAATGCATTATATACCTCATGCCACATTGAGCCTTCTTTCCCAAGAAAATAATATGCCATGGGATCAAGTTTGTTACAAAACAATCCTCATGATTCAATGAAAATGACATCAAACAAAAAACATTCACAGGTTGCTAGGTGTGCCCAAAAAGATTAAATCATTACAAATATCTAGATCATTATCCATCCTGAGGCATGTTTTTCATCATTGAGGCATGCAAACACCTTTTACTCATCATTTTCACCTTTTTACCTTTTCAAATTACCTCTCGCAAACTTTTGATTTTGTCATTTCACGTTTTTCTCTGGCTTAGGGAAAAATTACTTCAAAAACATCTCAAATCAAAGAATTAAGCCATGAAAGTGATGCCAATGATCCTGGAAGGCCAAGATGACACAAAATCACTATAAATTTGATGAATTTTGATGCAAAAATCATGATTCCAAGCTTCCTGAGCTCCCATGGTGGTCAAAACAAATGGATGCACAACAACCATCATCTTATCCATCTTTTAATCCTAGCCCTCCACGTGGAAGATGCGGACTTAGAAATAAGCTTGAGTTACCTTTTTAATTTTTTTTTGATAAGGCCACACGTGGCAAAAAATGATTGAAACAAATTGGGCTCATTTTTGACTTTTCCACATTTTTTGAAAAAATGAAAATTTTGACTTTTTTCTCCACCCCTCCACCTTTGAATTTTGGAGCTGACACATGGCACATGGTGGGTCCCATTGGGATCACGCTTCAATTCTATGCATTTTGACCTTTTTTGGAAAATTGGAAAATTTTCACTTTTTTCCCCGCGGGCCCGCACCTCCGATTTCTCCCTCGCCACGTGTCTCCTTGTGATTCATTAAAAAATGGGCCAACCTTCAAATTTTGATTTTAACTTTTTTTTGAAAAAGGGAAAAATTCCTTTACCTCCACTGCCCGCCGACCTACCACCTTCCCTCCCCATGTGTCCATTGATGATTTGCTACAGCGGGCCACAAGCTTCAAATTTTGATTTTAAGCCCTTTTTGCAAAAAGGGAAAAAATTCTTTCTCCCTGTGGCCTCCACAACCTTCACTTTCACGCCTACCTACATGTGTCCACCTATGATTCATTCTTCGGGCAATGCTAAAATTTTATTTTAACTCCTTTTGGGGGAAAATTTTTTTACCTCTTTAACTTGGACCCACCCGCCTATGCATTTACACGTGTCCTCCTCTAATTAGGTGCTAAAAAAACTTTATTTTGAAACTTTAGAGAATTAGAGCTAAAAAACTCTAAGTCCCCCCTCGGCCCGCTCCCCCTTTTGGTTTTTTAGGACACGTGTCCACTCCGGATTGGCTATGGGGCTTCGGACCAATTTTTGACTTTAAAATTTTCAAAATAAAGTCTAAAAATTTAAGGAATCTGACCACCCACCATCCCCCTGCCAATCAGAACATGCCACGTAGGAAAATTTGGAAAAATGGGTCCCTGGGCCAAAATGCCCCATTTGTCAAAAAAGGTGAAAAATGAAAAGTTACAACACTTCCCCACCTTTCCTCAGCCAATTAAAAACCACCATGTACATACCTGATACCTTCAGGATGAATTTGATGGCTAAATGACACCGTCTGACCATCAAAACATAAAAAATTCCAGGGATGCCCTAGAATTCAATTTTTTCACCAAGGATGGCAATTTTTTTATTTTAAATCAACTGAAGCATGATTTCTAAACATTTTCGATCTAGGATTTGGATTTTCAAATACAAACAAGTATGAATTGATCAATTTTGATTTTTCCATGATCTGGGAAAAATGACATAAAAAATTGACATAGCCCACAAAATTGGAAAATTCTTCAGGGCACAAAAAAAGGGCAAACTTTCAATTGGAATATTCCTTCAAATTAAAATGGTTTTGAAAAATACCGATCTTGGGAAGATTGATTTTCCATACTTCTAGGAAAGGGTGAAATCCCCCAACAAGAAATCCTAGATGTAAGCTATAAACAACAGTGGACTTGTTCTTGCTTTTCACTTCCCACATCCATGTATTTCCTTGAGTTCGTCTTAGCTGTAATAACTCACTTTGATGAAGAGTCCAGGTTAGTAAAAGATGTTGATGACAAGGTTGTAATTCGTTTGGACCTTGATTTCTTTGAAGATTTATTCAAACTCCCAGACGTCAAAGACTACGCAACAATTTCACCAGAATTGGTAGTGGAGCATTGGGACAAAGAAACTGAGTTATGCATAAAAGTCATGTTGAAGAGCTATCTAGCCAAGAGTGTCACCAAACTACCCAAGACCATGTATCGATCAGAATTTATCCAAGAAGTCAATGACATTATTGTGTTACTAAGTAGAGTTTTGGGCCTTTCCTCTGCAAAGGAATTTTAGGAATGGATGTTCCTGTATATTGCTACTATCAAGAAGAACAAGGAATTCATAAGATGGGGAGAGCATATCAGCAGCTCCATCTGCTTTCAGTTAAGCAAGGTTTTGTCCTCGAAGAATTTCTACATGACCTCATTTTTGGTCTATGTTGCAGCTGCTATGGGAGATTTCACTGGATTAAACACTAAGGGTATTCAAAGTGCTTCACAAATCTATGATTTTTATCCTCATCTTACACTGGATGAGGGAAGAAAACACTTTCATAGAATTAATGATTCCTTATTTGTTGTCATTCTTTATCATTTTGATAAAGATTTATATAATTGAAGGATTTCCTATGAAGCCTTCAAATAAGTACACGAGTGGGGAGCTATTTACCTATAGTTTCCTACATTTACATACATTCGATTCCTGGTTTTGTAGGTGCTCCTAGTAAGTTGCCAAGATGCCCCACCGACAAGTGGGTTTTTCTAGATTTGGTTCGACAATCGCTAGACTATCATAAGATTTATAATAAACAACACAAGGTGGGAGTCCAATTTCCCATTTCAATTTCCAGATACACTTGTGTAAATATTTATAAGCTGAAGAACGTAGATGCAGAGATGTCAAAAGTAACCTTGCGGACCTTTCATCCCCAAACCAATTTTGACTACTGGGGAAAATTTAGTGAAATAGGTCTGTCCAGTTCTCATGTGCCCTAGTTGGAAGATATTTGGATTCATTGTTGGGATGAATTCATCATCCAAAAAAGATATTATGAGAGGATAACTCTGGATGAGGTTTGATAGTTTGGTATTGTAGAGATTCCAAAGGAAATGGAAGATGAGGAAGAAGTTCTAGATGCAGCATACAAAAATAATAATGTTTCTAATCAACCATTTCCATGGATTGATTAGTATGTAGAAGAAATTTGTAATAGCAAGGAGAGGGCGGGGCCCATTCTCAGAAAGAACTTATAATTGGTTGGTTACCTTGGGAATCTCACCCAAAGGGTTAGATCAACCTACAAGTAAAGAAGCCCAACCAACCATGAGTCTACCAACACCTACAAAAGGGAAAAGGTCCATCCAAAGGGCCCATACAGTCCCTAAGAATATTTCATTTGTTGTTGGCAGCTCCTCTCTCTCCAAGACTCCTACTCCCAAGACTATGTCTCCAGCAATACCAATGTCAGAAATAGTAGAAGTTATTGATTCTCTAAGTGTCTCACAAGATCTCATCTCCTCTTTCTCTTCCATTATCACTTCCTCCATCATTTCCTTCCACTTCTACAATAATTTCTTCTTTCCCATCTCCTTATATGGCCTAGGTGTTCTCATCTCTTCCAGTTCTCTTAGTAGGGGAGACAATTGGGTCACCCATTTCTACTTCACTCCCTCTAACACTTTCATTTCCTCCCATCTCATCTTCTAATCCCATTGTATCCACTCCTATGGTTATCCTCACATCCACCCCATCCATTATTGCCACATCCATTTCATTTCCTACTAATGTTACAAATTCTCTTGTATTTTGTAGTGCTTGAGTAATGAATCAATTGTTCCATTACCCTCAACATTAGATATGCCGAAGAGCGGTTGTTTTCCGGACTTGAAACAAAAAAATAAAGTACCTCTGGTGGATGTTATAGATCTAAGTATGTTGGAACCCACTCCGAGGAGAAGGACAAACATCCAAATATTGTCTCCAGCTTATCAATGAATCAATTCGAAGAGAGGGTCATAGAATTTTCTACTCCCATTGAGGGAAAAACCAAGGAAACCATTACAACAACTGACTACCAAATTTCTAGATTTTCACTAGGAAAAGCAACACACAAAGGAGCTAAATAGGATGTGCAAACTGCTCTTGGAAATTTGTTATAAAAGTATAACAAGGACAAGGCTTCTAAGGATGAGCTAAAAGTAAAGGTTGAGAAACTCACTGCATTGTTGAGAAAGGTAACACAACCTACTCCATCCACTAATCTTTAAACTACCACTACTTTGATGATTTCTTCCACTCTGGATGATATTTCTTATCATGATATTGAGAAGATAAGAGATTGGTAAATGGATGGATGGAGCGTATACTTCAAGAAGCCAATCCTTTGATAAAATAAGCAGTTGAAATATATAATGATTTGTAGACTGAAAGAGCCTCTATTTATAGAATGGATGAATCCTTCTCTAAAGATAATAATAACTTGAACTTGAATTTGACTACGTGGAGTGAGATCAAAGAAGAGGATCCAGATTTTCTTCTTCAAGAGGATGTAATAGATGATGTTTCAAAGTTTTTGAATATCAAAAGGCTATGGAATTCCAGTCCCAGGTATTGTAGGATTTAATTAAGAAATTGGATGACAAGCATGTGGAAATCATGGATGCTCTAAACGACATCTCAGAGGAGTTTGATAATATTAATTACAAATTCTTCAATGAGAACATTGATGCTCTTCTGGAGGATCAGATCAAGCTAAATTTCAAGGATTTGGTAAAAAGGGATGATGAGGTGACTAGAAATTTTAACAGTGACTCCATTGACCGTCGACCAAGAAGGTAGTAAGTAAACTTAGAAGAATTCTAGCCAAGGTAGCAAGAGAGATCAAGAAGGAAGATGTAGTTAATCACTATGTGTGTGGGCCAGAGGATGGAGAAGTCCAAGGAATTATTAAGCATTTCATCAAATACAAGCATTAGATGGCTGCTTGGGATAAGGAACAAGATAAAACTAAGGAAGGAGAAGGTGTTACAGAGCCAAGCCAAAGCTAAGCAAAAATGGAAGGATAGTTCCAAGTTCGGATTGGTCAAAGTTGTAGGGTTGACTAAGTCAAACCCATGTAAAAAACTTTGCTATTTTTATGGGAGCATGTTCCCTAGAACTTAATGACATTTCTATTTTTAGTAATTTGTTGGTTAAGGCCCAACTATAATGGCTCAGCCTAAGGAACTTATAAATAGTTAAGTGCATGAAGTCTAGAGGAGATAGAGAGATCATTTTTGAGAAGTTTCTCTTCAAGCTTGGAAGAGTGCTTTGAATATTTTAAAACCTTTCAATTACATTCAGAGAGATATTTTTCCATGAAGAATCTGATTTATTGTGTTAATGGTTGATTAATGTATGATTTTTGGATGCATAATTCCTTAGTGTAAGTGGTTGACTTGCCTTTATTTCAAAATATCTTATTTCATTATGTGGGAAAGTGATATAATGGTTTTGAATATCAGTTGTGGAGAGATTATTTTCCTTCTGTTATAAAATTTGTACTATCGTTAACTACCATAAGTGAAATAGATGTTTGACATGTGCATATTTTATATCATCGTGGTGGTTGATTGTGTTTTCAATCAAATTTGATCTATCTGTTATGTATACTTGGGGTCTTACAAGGAGATGCATATTATTTTGACTATGGTTTGTTATTTACCTTGTCTAAATGGTATTAGGTGAATTAGATTGTGATGTTTGTTTTATCCTTTTTGAGTTACCCATTTCTGGTGTAAAGATCATCTGATCATCTAGTCTTACTCTTGGTGTATCACCGCATATTTCTTTATTTTGTTATTTCTAACCCTGAACCTTGTAAAGTGAGTAGATTAGAATTCTCAAAAGTGTTTTATCCCTACACATCGATCTTAAATCGGGTGCCCCCAAGTTTTAAAGGAATCCAAACTTCTCCAAAGGTTTCTTTGTAGGTGATAAGGTCCCACACCTTGGAGATGTTCCCATGTTGCATGATATCTTTGAGTAGTTCAATAGGTGTATGATCCGCATGAAAAACATGGGTTGAAAAGGAATACTAAATCAACTAGGTTTTTTGAGTATAGTGTAATAGTAGATATATTTTATTCTTACTTTAGAGAAATAAATGGAGATAAAAAAATGAGAGAAAAATTTCTATATTATTTGAGAAATAAGCATCTAGATAATATTGTATTGACATCCTGCAATGAATCCAATGTAATCAAAAATTTAAATTGCATGAATCGCACTTTTACCAGCTTGTCTATACTTGTTGGGTGAAGATAGCAATGGAAAAAGAAAATATGATTCTCATATTGGGGAAAATGGAAAAACAAAAAAATATCATGAGGTGGAAGAAGTTCTTCCTCATGAACTCGAGACAATATTAAACAAGTATGTGATGTCACTTTAGAAGGAAATATTCCAAAGAAGGGTGAAAGTCTTAGAAAAATTTTCTTATAAATGTCCATATCCATTCCACTTCCGTCAACTTTATCAACTATTCCTTTGACTAATCCTTTAAATGTTGAATGTGTGATCACTGATTTTGTAATTTGGCCAACGATATTTTTTTATGTCATAATGGAGCTTCTAATAGTTATCGAAACTAGTGTGTTGGATTGTATTATTATTTTTCTAATACTAACTAGTTATTCAAAAATGTTAAGTGACACCATACAAAGATACATGGAAAAGGTTAAAGACATTGGAGTATCAATTTTGGATTGATGCTATAGACTCTATGATAGAAACGAGATATTCAAAAGTTTTTGTCTTATGTACACAATATATTATGTGCACAACCATGATAATAACGATGATTATAGAGAAGAGGTCACTATGGATTGGATGGAGAAACTTGCACAATAATTAGTAACTACAAGAGAAATTGGCCTACTAGAAATATCCATCTTTTTCTTTGCAAAAGATTGTATGAGTTTTGGGCTGATATGTTCACTCAATGTTGTTCTGTAAATTCTCTAGTACTAGTGCTTTACGATGGCAGTGTCACTCTGCATGCATTGGTGGATTCAAAACTATCTGTCATTTTTATTGTTGAGACACATAGTTAAGTGATGTTTATGAAACATTACTATTCTCATATGAAGAAAGGTTTGTCTTATTAAACAACTTGAAAAGTGATTTTGTTAAATGGATTTTAACCTAAATATGTTACTTATACAATTATTTTTATGCAAGAAACCATAAATCTATAAAATTTTATGTACAACCATTTCATCGTGATGCTACACAACCAATTCAACATGGTGATTTACTTTCAATCATTTTATAAATATGTTTAATGAGATCTATCTTTAATTGCCATGGTTTCCAATTAATTTAAAAAAGTTATGTTTTTACAATTAAGATGACAGATGTGGAGGATGCACGGCCACGAAAAACACCATCGAGATCTAGGTATGCTAATCGTGTGAATTTACAAACAAAACTACTAATAATCCCTACAAATTTATAAGAAAATAAATGATTATGTAGACAACCAATAATGCCCACAAATAGGAAACAATATAATATCCATGTGTATTTTACAAAAAAATTATTTATAAGGCCCAAAAAATTATAGGAAATGATAACTAATAGACATTATTTTATATGCTTGGCTTAGGGTCGAAGAAAACATTTAAGGAAATCCATTTATAAGATAAAATAACAAGTTAAAATGAACTATATAGAGCTTAACAAACTCTAAACATCCACATTCAATACAGAAATGGTTTGACTAAAAAACCTTACATTCATCAATATCTCACTAATTTACAACTGCATACTCTCTACAATGTTTCACCGATTCACTACTACATACTGACTACTTACATTGAATTAATATTGTTTTGGCTTCAACATCATCATAAAAGAACTACATATGGCTTGATCCAGATCATACGTATGTAAAGAAGTACTTGGCTAGCCTCATTAAATTTTTCTAGCTAAGTGTAGTTTGGCCAATTATGGCATATCCTAGTGCTCGTAAATCCTTAGCAATAATTGAGGACTATTCTCCACCGAAGGGTGTTTGACAAATATAAGAAACACTTGGCTAGCCTCAGTAAAGGTTTTCTAGCTAAGTGTAGTTCGGCCAATGATGGCATAGCCTAGCGGTCACAAATCCTCTACAATAACTAAGGACTGTTTTTGCCAAAGGGTGTTTCGATGAATATAAGCATAGCTTAACGGCCAATAAATTTGAATTATAAGAGAGAGTATAATTTATATTGTAATTACCATATCACCAAAGAAACCACTATGTTTATCTAGTTAATTTTTCTACAACATGAAATCAATTATGAATTGATTAATGTTTATTTCAAATACATTATGCTCACATTTTTAATAGGAAGAAATAGATTACAAATTGATGATTGTAAAGGTGGTGTAATCCTAGCCACAATCTCAATCAACAATGTGTAAAGGTGGTGTAATCCAAGCCACAAACTCAATTGGTATTTGTTAGCCATAAGAATTTTTTATATTTCAATTGGTTGTAATTTATATGTAGCTGACGAAAACAAAATTTGTTTACTTCCCTATAGGTAGTGATAAGAGTTATTTACTTATTTTGGATATAGAGGACCTTCTATATGGGATAAAAAAACATACAATAGGAACATGCCATTCGGTTCGGTGTGAAAGTCATCAACCCGCAAGGTGTCTTGTCAAAATTTATAAAATTATTATCACCATATTGTGAATCGGGATTCTTTTCCGACACTCTCATTTTTGTTGATGTTAAAATGAAATCAATGGAATTCATTAACAAAATATCAACCGTATTAAATCCAAGACTTACTTTGGGAAAGGAACATTGCAATATAGTCGAGGAATAGCAATAAGAGACCTAATGATTTTTCATACGGTTCAAAAATATTTTGTGTATTACATTAGATGCGAAGGGAAACCCTCCTAAAAAATTTATGGTGGGTATGAAAATAAGATGCAAATTTTACACAAATTATAAATGGTTGATGGCCGATTTGTACAAAAAAATCACAAATATGTCTTAAGAATTGAATGTGGTAGAGGGCATAAAATACTTGGAGCAAGAAAATAATAAATAACTATTTATCTTTTCAGAATTTTGTTATGATTGTAATGCTTAACATTGCAAATAATATATTCATTCAAATTTTATTATGAATGTACTCCATAACTCTATTCTATAATTGATCGAAAATTGACCAAAAAGTGTTAACTTGATCACGGACCCCTATAGGCATTATATTCTTTTCCAAACTTCCCCCAATAAAATCAAATTAAAGAAATGCAAGAATTAAAAACACTACACATAGGTTAATAATGGAGTTTGAAATAATGTGAATAGGGTTCCATGATCGTGTTAAAAATTTCGGTCAATTTTTGGATCAAGTTTTGTATCGGGGTAGGTATAACAGATTGTGCTATAATCAAAGATGGATCTATATATTTTCTTCCACTTGCTAGCTATATTGGCCTTATTAGGATTAATGGTACAAGTCATGATAACTCATCATTGGGATCATGATCATCAAATGGAGGAGCATGCATGCGAGTTGTGGATTTGAAAATCACCTTGCTAATGTGAGGGATCGATAGCATAAGAAGCAACAACACCTCATGGAGATGAAGAAAATCATTGATACCCCTAGAATGGTAATCAATGTAATCCAACTATGGAAATGCCATATTAAAAGATTAACTATACAAGAAGTAGTTATGTGTGGTAATTGCATTTTGGGACAAGAAACCGAGAAGTGCTAGGACTTATACCCAAAGAAGAAATCAACATGGATGCAAACTTTCATATTGATGAGGACTCTGATACTTTGAAATGCCAATAAAGATTTCCAATGCATAGAAAATAGAAGAATAATGAAACTGAAAGGGAAGAACACAACAATACTTTTAGGTAATATAGATAACAAAATATAACCTTACATGTACTTATCAATGGAATATAGAATAGAATCATTCATGTGATAATATCAGGTATAATTCCATAGACACAAAGTTCTAGAAATCATATCATAAGAACACAAAGTTTCTTGGCATGAAAGATTAATGATTCATAAATCTTAGACAAGGAAAGGAAGAAAGAAGATAGAGACAAGAGAAAATATTCTATATTGATCACTTTCAAATCTATTACATTTCAAGAATATCAGATCCCCCTTAACAATGGCATGGAGAGCCCACTTTATAGCTTACAAAAATGGTTACATTCAGTTACAACTTCCTTTAATCTAAAGATTAAAGATCACTTAAAAAATCTATTAAAGAATGTCCATAGGACCCAAAAGTGTAAACATATGATAGAGACTTAGAGGGGCCCACCATCTTGAGAATCTGATGTCTAAATTTTTTTAACGCCTCAGCTATTTCCATGCACTTGGGTATGGTGGTGTTAGAAGTGGCATGAGTCCACATTCCAAGGCATTTCTCCATATCCTTCTCGAAATTCTATGTTTTCTCAAAATTCCTTGTTGGCCTCGGTGATAGCTGACTGAAGAGAGAAGACATCTTTCATCTTTTGTTTAGACATGGAATCTTCTTTGAAAAGATCTTCTTTGATGAAGGTGTTGAATTGAGCCTTGATTTCCTATATGGAAAACTAATTACTTGTGGCCTCATTCTGGATTTGAAAATGAATATCTTGGAAGGAAGACAAAACACAAGTCTTGAAAGCTTCCCCTTTCTACCTCATATTCTTCAGTTCTCCCACAACTTCCTCCAAAACCTTGATCTTCCAATCAACACTGAAAAACCAAGTTTTTGATAGATTATTCTTGGCTTCATCAAATACTTTTCTTGCCAATAAAATCTTCTCATCTATCTAGCTCATTGAATGGAGATCTTGAATACATTCACACCAGAGTTTTAGCTCTTTCTCCAAGCCACTAAGTGTTGTGTTGAATTTCAGATGTAATTTGGATACCTTCTCATATGACTTGAAGGCCTCCTCAATAAATTTTAATCCAACTACTTGTCATATCATTGACCAGTGATTCAATGGCCTTTCCATAGGTGACATGTTTATGAATATCCTTAATGGTCTGAACTTCATCATTGTTGAGAACTAGAGGAGGTGGAAGAGTAGTTAATGGAGTAGGATCTAGGACCTTATCCTTTGCCAATAAGGATTTTATAAAACTTGAAAGAATTATATTTTTCTTCCAATTACTCCAAGGTCTATTTTTCCTTTTCAACTCATTCAATGACTCGAGTGACAATTTCTTTGAGGTTATGAACCTCACTTTCAGTGTTGATTCTCCAAGTGGAATCCTTGTGAATTCCAAATCAGACACCAAAATATCTCTCTCTTCCTTATCCTCTTTGGGCTTGAAATCTCCATGAATTTTGACCTTGCAAATCCAATACTAGCCTTGAGGTGATCTTTGCTTTCTTTTTTGGAGGAGGGGAGTAGAACCAGCAAGGTTGCCATACAACATCAAACTTGGGAACCACAATTTGGGAGGTAGAATTCCTTTTCCTACTATCAACAAAAGGTTGAACCCAAGAAAAGGAGGAGGAAGAGGCAAAAGGAACAATGGGCCCAAGTGCAAGTGAACTCATCGCACTCAGTGTCTACACTACTAA
Source organism: Taxus wallichiana var. yunnanensis (assembly GCA_018340775.1). Classification (NCBI taxonomy): domain Eukaryota; kingdom Viridiplantae; phylum Streptophyta; class Pinopsida; order Cupressales; family Taxaceae; genus Taxus; species Taxus wallichiana. Next base: position 227,566,264 of record CM031236.1, on the reverse strand, counting down.
TGTCTCCAGTGGGGAAGTTGTTACATTTTCGAAAGATCCTTAGAAGAAGTATCCATCAAATCTAGAGGTTCAGTCATTTGACATTCATTCTCTACCTCAATAGTAATGATAGGGGTTATTTCTTCTCCTTCTTTCATTCCTTCACTATCTTCCTCACTTAAAACAACAATATCTTCTGATCCTATAGGGACTTCTATCTCCAAAATAACTTCTTCTTCAACCTGTTCCTGTTTGATGTTTTTACCTTTCTTCAGGTATACCTTTGTTGAGGAGGATGGAGTAGATTTCTTGGGCATCTCAACATCAAGTGCAAGTTATTCTTTCCTAGGAGAGGGAGTTTCATGTGAAGAAGATATTTAGCTTTGTTCATCCTAAAATTTTGCATCTTATTATCAAACCAGAGCTTGGTTCTCACAATAACTAGGTTGATTACTTCTTTCAAATCATCCTACTCCTTTACAAACCAATCAAGGGTTTCAAGAGGAGAGTGTTTGATGGTTCTCTCATATTCAATAGATTGCAGATCTTCCTCATCATCCTGGAGATTTTTAGGTACTTTGTAGAGATTAAAATCTATAATTTGTTGAAGGAAAATCTGCCAAAGTACCTTCTTCGGCCTCAAAGTCATCTACACAATCAGCCCAATAATCTTCAGTATTGGCATAGTGAACAAAACCTAATATGAGATTCTTAGCAATATATCCCTTGATGTCAAAATAGGTTTGAGACTTGAAATGATGAAGAGTAAGAGGGGCAATAGTTCTATCAATGTTTTGAGCATCAAGGGTTATTCTACATGTATAATTTCCCAAGGTGATAGGGAAATGAATGCCAACAATATTCTTATCTTTGTAAGTCTGATGAAGTTTATCCAACTACCTACAAATTTCAACCAAGGCCATTTTATCATTGCAAAACATAGGAAGCTTTAAAGGGGAACCATCAAAACCAGCTAGCCTGATATATGAGAATTTTCTGAATTGTGTGTAGAAACTCCCATATTTAGAGATCAAAGTCTTTGCTTCTTCAGAAAATCTCTCAAGTAGTATCTCCTTCCAAAAGCCTCACAATGTACATGGTGAATGCATCATTAACTCTCCTAAAATTATGATTGCTTGACTTTGAGGGTTAACTGAGGACAATATTCATATATAGGGGCATCTTTCTTATCCTCAACAAAATTGAAACCAAGCCATTTCTTGGATGCTGCGATGGTGTACATAAGGTAAGAAGTCATGTAGAAGGTCTTTGTTCTCTAAACATTAACCAACTACTTTGTTAGGTTTTCACAGATTATCTCACCCCAATTCAGACTCTTCTTCCCCTCACAAATAATGTTGATATATGGACACATCCAAAAATGAAATTCATTTGTAGAAGGCATTCCCATGATTCTAGCTAAAAGAGTGATGATGTCTAAAAGTTATTCATTGAAATCAACTTTGAACAATGTTTTTTGAAGTCGGGATGCTCCTTTTTTAGGGTTCTTTAGCCAAGACTTGGCTACCCTAGTCTTGTATTTCTCATTGTCTTGGTCAAATAATGATTGTTCTTGAGAAAGAGAGAGAGAATTGGCACCTTCCACCATTGGGATGCGTAGAGCAATATAGATAGCTTTAGAATCTAACCACGTAATTACCTCACCATGTACATTAATAATTTCCTTTGATTCCAGATTGAAACAAGCCCCGCAAGTGAGCACTGTATCAACACACTGAATAGAGATAGGAAACCACTGTAAATGTAATCCCACTATCTTTGATCATTTGAGTGATGGGAGTAGGGTTATCACACTCAAGTCTACTCCAAAAATCATCGAGGTCAAGATGTTGAGCTTCATTGTCACCGATGTTAGGCATAGAGGTTTCCAACAAGGAGAGGTGTTTGTGCCCTTGGTATTGCATCTTCATCATGATAGAGGAAGAGAGAAGATATCTTTTAATGGATTGTCACCACGTATCTGAAAAATCCTACAATAGAAAAATATAGGAGCATGAACGAGGGAAATGGCTAGCTTTGCACAAATGTGAGCGAGGAGAAAATAAACAGGCAAGTGTGAGGAAGAAAGAATAGTTATATTCCTTTATATAGCCACCAATTTGGATGGAGGAGAGAGAAAATAATGAATGCACAACAAACCACCTCGAGCTGACTCAAAAAGGTGATCTGGGAAATTCAAAAAATTTGGCCCAAACGGTCCATGGGACATGTGGGACGCTAGAGCTGATATACCTGATATAAGAGGAATGCAAAAAAATCAGGTTTGGGGAGCACAAACGGTCCATGGGATATGGGACGCACGGAGCTGATTTAGCTTATATATAAGGCAAAGGTGGGAAAAGTCGAAAATCAAATAGAAGGCCCGATACAAGTGGGACATGCGAGAGCTTTGGGGGATGACACATGGGATGTGTGGAGCCAATTCGAGTGATGAGTGAGTGGTGTAGGTAAGTTAGTGAATCGTGGTGCGAATAGAAGGCCCGGCAACACTTGAGACATGTGGGACAAAATACCCGACATAGCCAACTAGGAAGGAATGCGGGTAAATCGGTGAATCGACGAACAAAGGGCTTGATATTACTTGGGACATGAGGGATGCTTAGGGCTGATTGGCCACAATACACTAAAAATGACCTCAAAGAGTGAAATTTTCTAACTTATTGAATTTCACCACTTACTAGAACACATTCAAAGGATACTAACTCAAAATTTCAAAATTTTCCTTTTAAAACAGGAGGGAATTTTGAGGGTGACAACAACTAGCTCTTTCTGGGGATGACTTGACTAGAACAAAGGAATGAGGCAAGATCAAGAATCATAAGAATACTTTAGGAAAATAGGCCAATTTCTTATCCATTGGGAAAATAGAGTCAAAGGAAAAAAATCACAGAAGACAACACACACAAAGGAAAGACCAAAAACGAGACACAAGGGAAGGACCAAAAATAAGACATTGTACACAATATACAAAAGGATTACCTAATCACCTAGGACTTGAACAAATTCAAATACTTCCCACTATAAGGAAGTGGGAGAGAAGATCCATCCATATAATCCAAGTAGAAATAATTTTCTCCAAAAAATGTCTTGATCTTGAAAGGACCAAGCCAAAGAGAATCAAACTTACCATGGCTTCCACGAGGTTCATGTCTTTTGTCCCACAGTAGGACAATATCTCCTACTTGAAAAGTCTTTGGGTCTAGCCTTCTTGTCAAACAAATCTTTCACCTTCTGTTGGTGGGTAGAAATTCTATCAAAAACCTGCATCCTATCCTCATCCAGCTTTTGAGATACATGATCCTCTTATCCAAAGAACTAATGAAGCTTGAATCCTCAATAGCCTTCATTAAGTGCAAGGCTAGCAATTCCACTATCATTGGTAGCTGAGCTTCAACACCATATACCACTTGAAATGGAGACATTCCAATTGCTCTTTTGGGTGTAATTCTATCTACCCATAGGGCATCATAGAGCTTCTTGTGCCAATTCCTTTGAGAGTCATTGACAAGCTTCCAACGATGGTTACTAAATTCTTATTTGTGGATTCTTCTTGTCCATTTCCTTAAGGATAATAATCAAAAGAATGAGCAAGGGAAATTCCATAACCATAGAAAAATTCCATCATCTCGGAAGAAGAAAAATTAGAAGCATTATCAGTCACAATTTTGTTTGGTATTCCAAACCTTATCAAGATGTTCTCCTTGATGAAATTACACACCACCTTAGAAGTAGTACTTTTGACTGGAATAGCCTCTACCCATTTTGTGAAGTAATCTATAGCAGTTAGCATGTGGGTATGTCCAAGCACTAGAAGGTGGGTTGAGAGTCCCAATAAAATCTAATCCCCACTATTGAAAAGGTTCATCAATTATTACTAGTTTGAGTGGTAAAGCAACCAATTTAGGTCTCCCAACAAAAGTTTTGATAGGCTTCACACTTTCCTACCCATTTTGATGCATCTCAAAACAATGTGGGCCAATAGTACCCTACACGAAGAATTTTGTGAGTAGTGACAACAGAGGAGAAATGCCCTCCACGGCTTGATCATGAAAAGCTAAAACAACTTCTTTTTTTGCTCTTTGTCCACACACTTAAGGAATCTTCCATCAATGCCTCGCTTGAATAAAGCATTTTCCCACAACACATATTAGGGTAGATCTTAGCTTAATAGCTCTTTTTTCCTTGGCACTTAAATGAGATGGACATTCTCCATAAGTAAGAAAATGTGTAATATCAGCATACCACTCATTTTTGAACTGAAAGAGAACAACAGGAACATCAATTGCTTTTGGACAATTCTTCATCATCTCCCTCAGTAATAAGTTCACATAATCCTTTACCCTAGACTAGCTTTGTTGGCTTGATATCAAGGTCATATTCCTAAACCTTTTCCACCCAATTGCCTCACTTAGTTCCAAACTCTTGTTGTGTAAGAATAGACTTAATAGTTGTATCAGGCACAAATACAACAGAGTGGGAATTGAGTATATAAAAATGAAACTGCTTAATAACTTTGACCACTACAAAAGCATGTTTTTCCATCAAAGTATATTTTACCTCATGAGATTTTAGAACATAGCTCATGAAAGCAATGGAAGTTCATGATTCTCAGAGTCTTTCTGAGTTAGTATGGCAGCCAAAGTATTCTCAGTAGCATAGCAATAGATAATGAAATCTTTGTTGAAATCGGACATGCTAAGATGGGAGTTTTAGCAATAGCTTCCTTGATACCTTTGAAAGCTTCTTTTCCTTCAGGATTCCAACTGAAAGGTTTTCTTCCCTTTCATCATTTGAGAAATGCTCATAGTCATTTCTGAAAAATTTGAATGAATCTCCTTAAGAATTTTATCTTACCAAAGAAAGAGTGAACACCCTTTTTGCTTGTGGGAAGGGGAATCATTGAATTTCTTGAACTCTTTCTAGATCTATCTTGATTCCTTCTTTATAGATGATATGTCCCAATAGCTTACCTTCGGTAACACAAAATACAAACTTCTTAGGATTAAGGGATACCCCATGTTCTCTACATTTTTGAAGAACTATTTCAAGATGCTAAAAGTGATCTACCCTTGTTTTGGAGAAAATAATCAGATCATCAAGGTATACAACAATGCATTTTCCCTTGAGACTACCAAAAGCTAAGTCCATTTCCCTCTGGAAAGTAGCACCAACATTGATAAGACCGAAAGGCATCCTCTTATAGGAAAATGTACCCCAAGGAGTAGTAAAAGTAGTCTTGTGTTGATCTGGGTACTGACCTCTACCTGATTGTATCCAGAGAATCCATCCAGCATGGACAACATCTCTTGAGCCAGGTGATAGCCTATAAAACTTGATCCATCATGGGGAGAGGGTAGTTGTCTTTTAGAGAGGCCTGATTTAAATTCCTGAAATCCACACAAATACGAATCTCACCATTCTTCTTCCTTACTAGCACAATGTTGGCAATCCATGTTGAATGATGTATAGGGAAAATAATCTTTGCTTTCAGTAACTTTTGAATTTCTTGAAAAATGGTATCAACAATCTTGGGATTGTATTTCCTTTGCTTCTTCTTGAAAGGTTTGATCCCAGGCCTTGGGGAATATAATGTTGCATCTCCTTTGGTTGAAAATATTTGAGATCATCATATGAATAAGAAAGGACGTCAACATATTTTTTCAATAGGTTTGAATGCTTTCCTCCTCTCTTCTTGAGTGTAACATTTCCCAATATTTACCATCTTGGGTTCATCATTACTTCCAATATTGACCTTCTCATACTCAATGGATTGACGAGTCCCTTGAGAAGCTTTAGACTTGATGTACCTATCATGTTTATCAAATAGATCCTCTAAACTCACCATCCCTTTAGGGATCTTGTTACCTTTTAATTTGATACAATTTTCTGATCCATTTCTTCCTTAATATCATCTCCATTAGAAGGCACATACTCCCTAGGAAGAGTTTCACTTCCTTCAAAATATAATTGATTTAAATTGTCCTTAAGCTCCAAGAAAGAGAGCAAGTGTTGATCATCATTGAAAACTTTCCAGTTGCATGCATTATCCTAACACACTGGGCCTATGAATCATCTCAATGGAAAATTTCTCTTGAGAGAAATCAGTGAGGAATCAACAAAGATCTTGAGATAGCTAGAGAATCAGCTCTAGTGTTCTTTTCTCTTGGCACAGCTTCAATGGAGAAAGCATCAAGAAATTCAATGGAATCCTAGACAAGATTTCTATAATGTTTCAACCTCCTATTCTTGACTTGAAAAGATCCCTAACCTATTTCACAATCAACTATGCATCACCACGAGCACAAAGATTCTTTACTCCCATTTATTTTGCCATGTTCAATCCAAGTATGAGTGCCTCATATTCAGCTTGTATTGTTTGTATTTTCAAAATAAATCTTAAATGAAAATGGATGAAACTTCCCTTCGGAGAGGTTAACACCATCACCAACTCCAAAACCAGCTGAAGAACAACTTCCATCAAACTCCAGAGTCCAAATGCCATTGGGATCATGAATCACTCCCATAGGAAGTTGTGCCTCATCTTTTTACATGATCATATAGTTACCATGCCCTATATCTTCATAGATTATTTGTGCTTTTGGATCATCAGTCTTTTGAACAATGTACTCAGTTTGTCTCTCTAGTAGCATTTTTCATTTTTCCATTGACCAGGATGAGAGCACGACCAGTCCATTTGGATTTCACCCCTACTTCTTTACAAAAGTTCCTACTTAGTAACATACCATATGAGGGAGGAATGTTAGCTACTAAAATAGTAGCTTTGACCCTTTTTTCTAGAAAATAAGCAAAAGCTAATTGTGCATCCTTGATTCTTCCAACTAGAGGCACTTCCCTACTCTCCATAGAATAGTAAGAACCAAATGTACGTGTTAGAGTCAGACCCAGAGCATGAGCTACTTTTTAGGCATTACATTGTCTGATGCTCCTAAGTCAATAACACAATTACTAAGTTTATGGCCAGCTATGAGAAGTATTACATATAAATGGTTTAATCTTCTCACTGGGTGAAGTAACTGCAGCCACAAGACTTGATTGAGGTGAGGAGAGGAGGAGTGGGTAAAATACCTTTAGAATTATTGGGTGAAGTTTTGGATTTGGAATTGATGAATTTTACCACTTTAGCAAAAGCATTTGGATGAGTCTGGTAAAATTCTACCTCTGAGATTTGGATTTTTGTCTTCTTGATGTGGTCAATAATATCAAAAGATCTAGACGTGGATGGGGCATCATTACTAGGAATGAGGGGTACTTTGGGTTTTTCAGGTTTAGGAGTTGAAGAATAAGGAGGTTTGGAAGTAGAGATAGAAGAAGAAGGATTAGCATTACTCACTTTTTGTGTAGAGGTAGTGGAAATAGGGGCTCCTCTTCTCGCAACTACTAGAATAGTTATAGGAAATTCTTTGGATTTTTAGAAGGTTGCACCACTTTTTCTTTCCTGTTCATTTTCTCCCAAGTCATAACAACATATGACTCACTATTCATATCTACCACTACTTCATCATACTCATCTTCATCATCCATACCTTCAGTGGTGAGGAAATGAACTTGAGACTCACTAGGTTCTTCCTGCTCTTCGTCAATCTCTTCTTCAGGCTCCTCATAGTCTTCATTCTCCTCTTCATCATCAAGTTCTTGAACCTCACAAGTTACGTTGACTAGAACCTTGATGGGAGGGCCTTCAATAGCCAATCTAGTCTGAGAAGAGGGAAAATGGTTCCTAGGCTGAAAATTCTTTCTTGGAATATCTTGGTAAGGAGCATGTTGATCCAACTACTTCTTGATAACAATGAGATCATTTGCCAACTTCTGTACTAACTGATCAGAATTGGCCTCTAGAGGAAGAAGAGGAAGATGCTTTAGATTTGGAGGGTTCTCTTTTAAATTTACCAAACATGATTAGATCATCTTCAACACTAATGGCCAACCATTGATCAACATCTAGAGTTAGAAGATTGGCCTTCCTTAGTGCATAACTTACTTTAGGAAACTAAGCATTGAGGAAAAAACACTTTTGAATTTGATCTATAGATGAGTGTTTTGTGAATCTTATGAATTAACTTGTTAAATTTGGCCACAAAATCCCTCATGGGTTCATGTGGCTCCTTTTTTATATGAGAAATTTGAGCCAAGAGAGCATGCACATCTTCAATAGGTTTGAAATGTTTCTCAAATTGGGTTGTCATGGTAGTCCAATCAATAATCGATCCAACAGGAAGGTGATAGAACCAATCAGCAACATTTTCTTGCAACATTTCCATGAAGATCCTGATAGAAACATCTTCATGTTCAACCCCAAGAATCCCACATGCAACAATGAAGGCTGTGATGTGTTCATCTGGGTGCACTTTCCCGTCACCTCGAATTTAGGAAAAATTTTCCTATTACCCCTGGGAAACTCATGCAATGGCTGAGGAAGAGCAAGAGGCCAACTTTTGTCCCCAAGGTAAGGGCGCTAACATTTTTGGGAAGATGAACTGAAAAGGAACTGTAACTCTAGCAAGTACTAGGGCACAAAGATTAGGACTAAGTTGTTCTTGAGGAGTGTTGTTCTTAGAAATCCTATCTTTAGCAGGAGGTGAGCTCATAGAACAGTTCTTTTATTCCTTCTTGCTAGAGGAAGAGGGAATTTTTGTTGAAAATGGGGATCTTCTACCCCAAGAGATTTCTTCCCACGTGTATAGCGTAGAGTCACCACACCATAAAATGATCTCGAAATTATTTTAGAAAGGGATACATTGAAATGAATCCCAAGAGTCACCAAAAAAATTGTTGGTTTGCAAAATAACACTTTAGCAAATAATAGTTAGGGGACAACAAGTCCCTCCTCTTTATGGGAGAGGTTCCCTTATTGAAAGTGAGCAAAAAGCTTATATACAAATGTACAACTTTCATATTGATGAGGACTCCTGATACTTTGAAATGCCAATAAAGATTGCCAATACATAGAAAATAGAAGAATAATGAAACTAAAAGGGAAGAACACAATAGTACTTTCAGTAATATAGATAACAAAATATAACCTTACATGTACTTATCAAAGGAATATAGAATAGAATCATTCATGTGATAATATCAGGTATAATTCCATAGACACAAAGTTCTAGAAATCATATCATAAGAACACAAAGTTTCTTGGCATGAAAGATTAATGATTCATAAAACTTAGACAAGGAAAGGAAGAAAAGCAGATAGAGATAAGAGAAAATATTTTTGTATTGATCACTTTCAAATCTATTACATTTCAAGAATATCAAGATCCCCCTCTAACAATGGCATGGAGATCCCACTTTATAGCTTACAAAAATGGTTACATTCAGTTACAACTTCCTTTAATCTAAAGATTAAAGATCATTTAACAAATATATTCAAAGAATGTCCTAGGACCTATAAGTGTAAACATCTGATAGAGACTTAGAGGGCCCACCATCTTGAGAATCCGATGTCTAAATTTCTTTAACACCTCAGCTATTTCCATGCACTTGGGTATGGTGGTGTTATAAGTGGCATGAGTCCACATTCCAAGGCATTTCTCCATATCCTTCTCAAACTCTATGTTTTCCTGAAATTCCTTGTTGGCCTTAGTGATAGCTAACTAAAGAGAGCAGACATATTTCATCTTCTATTTAGACATGGAATCTTCTTTGAAAAGATCTTCTTTGATGAAGGTGTTGAACTGAGCCTTGATTTTCTGTATGGAAAACTATTACCTATGGCCTCATTTTGGATTTGAAATGAATATCTTGAAAGGTAGAAAAAACACAAGTCTTGAAAGCTTCCCCTTTCTGCCTCATATTCTTCAGTTCTCCCATAGCTTCCTCCAAAACCTTGATCTTCCAATCAATACTGAAAACCTAGGATTTTGATAGATTATTCTTGGCTTCATCAAATACTTTGCTTGCCAATAAAATCTTCTCATCTGTCTGGCTCATTGAATGGAGATCTTGAATACATTCACACCATAGTTTTAGCTCTTTCTCCAAACCACTAAGTGTTGTGCTGAATTTCAGCTGTAATTTGGATACCTTCTCATATGACTTGAAGGCCTCCTCAATAAATTTTAATCCAGCTACTGTCATATCATTGACTAGTGATTCAATGGCCTTTCCATAGGTGACATGTTTATGAATATCCTTAATGGTCTGAACTTCATCATTGCTTGAGAACTAGAGGAGGTGGAAGAGTAGTTAATGGAGTAGGATCTAGGACCTTATCCTTTTCCAATAAGGATTTTATAAAACCTAAAAGAATTAGATTTTTCTCTTCCAATTGCTCCAAGGTCTATTTTTCCTTTTCAACTCATTCAATGACTCAGTGATAGTTTCTTTGAGGTTATGAACCTCACTTTCAAGTGTTGATTCTCCAAGTGGAATCCTTGTGAATTCTAAATCAGATACCAAAATATCTCTCTCTTCCTTATCCTCTTTGGGCTTGGAAATCTCAATTGTTGACCTTGTGAAATCGATACTATCCTTGAGGTTATCTTTTCTTCCTTTTCTTAAGGAAGGGGGGTAGAACCAGAGAAAGGCTAACAACATCAACTTGGGAACCACAATTTGGGAGGTAGACTTCCTTTTCCTATCAAATCCCAAGCAAAGGATGAGGAAGAGTTAGAAGGAATTGGGCCCAAGTGCAAGTGAACTCATTCTCTTCGCACTACTAATGTCTCCAATGGGGAAGTTGTTACATTTTTAGAAAGATCCTTAGAAGTATCCATTAAACCTATAGGTTCAGTCATTTGACATTCATTCTCTACCTCAGTAGTAATGATAGGGGTTATTTCTTCTCCTTATTTCATTCCTTCACTGTCTTCCTCACTTAAAACAACAATATCTTCTGATCCTATAGGGACTTCTGGCTGCTCCAAAAGAACTTCTTCTTCAACCTGTTCATGTTTGATGTTTTTACCTTTCTTCAGGTATACCTTTGTTGAGGAGGATGGAGTAGATTTCTTGGGCATCTCAACATCAAGTGCAAGTTCTTCTTTCCTAGGAGAGGGAGTTTCATGTGAAGAAGATCTAGCTCTATTCATCCTAAAATTTTGCATCTTATTATCAAACCAGAGCTTGGTTCTCACAATAATTGGGTTGATTACTTCTTTCAAATCATCCTGCTCCTTTACAAACCAATCAAGGGTTTCAAGAGGAGAGTGTTTGATGGTTCTCTCATATTCAATAGATTTCAGATCTTCCTCATCATCCTGGAGATTTTTAGGTACTTTGTAGAGATTAAAATCTATAATTTGTTGAAGGGAAAATCTGCCAAAGTACCTTCTCTTGGCCTCAAAGTCATCTACACAATCAAGCCCAATAATCTTCAATATCAACATAGTGAATGAAACCTAATATGAGATTCTTAGCAATATATCCCTTGATGTCAAAATAGGTTCGAGACTTGAAATGATGAAGAGTAAGAGGGGAACAATAGTTCTATCAATGTTTTGAGCATCGAGGGTTGTTCTACATGTATAATTTCCCAAGGTGATAGGGAAACAAATGCCAACAATCTTCTTATCTTTGCAAGTCTGATGAAGTTTATCCAACTACCTACAAATTTCAACCAGGGCCATTTTATCATTGCAAAACATAGGAAGATTTAAGGGGAACCATCAAAACTAGCTAGCCTGATATATGAGAATTTTCTAAATTGAGTGTAGAAACTCCCATATTCAGAGATCAAAGTCTTTTCTTCTTTAAAAATCTTTGAGCAATATCTCCTTCCAAAATCCTCACAATGTACATGGTGAACACGTCATTAACTCTCCTAAATTATGATTGTTGACTTTGAGGGTTGACTGAGGAAAAAATTCGTATATATGGGCATCTTTCTTATCCTCAATGAAATTAAACCAAGCCATTTCTTAGATTCCACGATGGTGTACATAAGGTAAGAAGTCATGTAGAAGGTCTTTGTTCTTTGAACATTAACTAACTACTCCGCTAGGTTTTCACAAATTATCTCACCCCAATTCAGACTCTACTTCCCCTCACAAATAATGTTGATATATGGACACATCCAAAAATGAAATTCATTTGTAGAAGGAATTCCCATGATTCTAGCTAAAAGAGTGATGATGTCTGAAATTTCTTCATTGAAATCGACTCTAAACAATGTTTTTGAAGTCGGGATGCTCCTTTTTAGGGTTCTTTAGCCAAGACTTGGCTACCCTAGTCTTGTATTTCTCACTGTCTTGGTCAAATAATGCTTGTGCTTGGGAGAAGAGAGAGAGAGAATTAGAACCTTCCACCATTGGGATGCATAGAGAAATATAGATAGCTTCAAATCTAACCATGTGATTACCTCACCATGTACATTAATAATTTCCTTTGATTCTAGATTGAAACAAGTCCCGCAAGTGAGCACAATATCAACACATTGAACAGAGATAGGGAAACTATACTGCAAATTCAATCCCACTATCTTTGATCATTTGAGTAATGGGATTAGGGTTATCACACTCAAGTCTACTCCAAAAATCATCGAGGTCAAGATGTTGAGCTTCATTGTCACGATGTTAGGCATGAGGTTTCCAATGAGGAGAGGTGTTCATGCCCTTGGTATTGCATCTTCATCATGATAGAGGAAGAGAGAAGATATATTTTAATGGAGTGTCACCACATATCTAAAAAATCCCTGCAAGAGAAAAATACACAAGAATACGAACGAGGGTAACGACTAGCTTTGCACAAACGCGAGTGAGAAGAAAAAATGAAAGTGTGAGGGAGAAATAATAGTTATATTCCTTTATATAGCCACCAATTTGAATGGAGGAGAGAGAAAATAATGAATGCAACAAACCACCTCGAGCCGACTCAAAAAGGTGATCTGGGAAAGTCAAAAAATTTTTGCCCAAATGGTCCATGGGACATGTGGGACGCGTGGAGTTGATATACCTGATATAAGAGGAATGTGGAAAAATCAGGTTTGGGGAGTAGGGTCCATGGGACAATGTGGGAATGGTGGAGCCGATTTAGTCGATATACAAGGAAGTGTGGGAAAGTCAGAAAATCGGTGAACAGAAGGCCCGACAACACTTGGGACATGACACATGTGAGTTGATTCAGCTGACGAGTGAGTGGTGCAGGTAAGTCAACAAATCAGCGAACATAAGGCCCAACAACACTTAGGACATTCGAGACAAAAATACCGACATAGCCAACTAGGAAGGAATGTGGGTAAATCATTGAATCGACAAACAAAGGGCCCGACAAAGATTACTTGGGACATTAGGGACACCTAAGGCCGATTTGGCCGCAATACACTAAAAATGACCTCGAGAGTGAAATTTTCTAACTTATTGAAGGCTATGTGACTATGAATGTCATACTTAGACTATGGTTGATGACAATGCCACTTCCTTGTACTAAGACAGGTTGCTTCAGAAGATGGCATTTTCATGGATTAGCCCTAAGATTCTACACTATGAGCTTCATCTTCAGGAGGAGTTTCACCGATGGAGTGGAGCTATATGACCAATGATCAAAATGGAGTGGAGCTTCAGCTTTTTCATAGTTGGATTATGGAGTTTGGGATAGTACATGCAATTGGTTCTGCACCTACACACAATAGAAGCACTACCAGCTCATATGCTCTAGTGTCTCAACTAGAATCTCTTACAAAGGACACACATATTCCGGACAGAGCATCCAGCTCAGGAGGTAGAGTTGAGCTCATATTTCATTGCGGATTAGTTAGATCTTGAGGCGAGAGGTCTCCTACATTCGGTAGATCTTCAAGATCCTTATGTAGAAGAGAGAACACATGATGATCCAAAGGGCACTTATTGAGGAATCTTGGGCCTACACCGAAAGATTCCAGCTAGTAAGAAATCTGTGGTGAATAAAGTTTACTTTATATTCAACTATTGTAAATGGTTTTCAAACATTATTTATTTCTCTTATTGTAATAAAAACAAACTATTGTGCTAGGTAGAATGCATAAATAAGATCCCTTGTGGGAAATGTTTGTATACATCTAACTAATTATGGCACGATAGTAAAAGACCCAAATATTTGGGAAATGTTTGTACTCATTTTTATAGTTACGTTATGAACCCCTAGAGGGCTATTATTATTTGGTGATTTTAATAACACCAAAGATGCAATATATTTTGTCCTTGTTGAGTTATTTGTCCACCAGGGAGGAGACAAACACTTTTTGGAGTTAAGGTTTAGTGATAATAGCTTAGGGACAAGTTTACCATACTTAGCACGTTTCTCACATTTAAAATTGGATTACTTCATATAGGTATCTCCTAATTATATTTTGAGCACCTATTACAGCTTGCAGTAGGATTTAAATCATATTTATAAGCTTAGAGATTTGTCAGCCATCTGTGTAGACATTTGAGCTCACGAGGTATTAGTTCATATTTGCATTGTGTATTGCAGCATTATGGCTATACAATAGGATGGTAGCTGATTACCATTGGAATTCAAGATTGGGTTGCATCTTCATTCCGTGAAGAGGTCATCATGGCCATATAACGAGTGGTACTTGATAAATTATGTCAACAAGAGGAGCTCATAAGATATTTACTCAGTTGTCATTCGAGTGTCAAGGCATTATAGCCAAACATCTAATTAGTAGTTGATTATTAGACTTAGCACTACACAACATAATCATTGAGGTGCGGAAGAGGAATTAACACCGCACAATGAAGAGCATGAAGGTCTTGAAAGAGACTTTGCACCCTAAAGCATATGCATTAAGTTTTTATGAAGCATGTTGGGACCATAACCCACCAGGATAGGATCAAAATCAAGTTATCGAGGTGAAAAGAATTCAAATTCCAAAGTGACAGTAGAATATTCAAATTCAAAACAAGATGGAAAAATGTTCCAGTAAGCTTTTTGGAATAAAAATCCTTTCCCATTAGGAAGGTGTGATCTGGAGGACATTTTGGATCTTCCAATCTTCTCAAAATCATCCACAACCCAATTAGTATAGAATATCTTTCCGATATCTTTCCAAAGCATATTGGAACACATGGATTAGATAATGTATGCTCCCGATGCAGCTGGTCAAAGTTAAGTCAATTCAGCGGTCAAAGGGAGTCAAATGGTGATTACGTGGCACTGGGAAGAAAGGGTTGTGTTTTCACCTATGGTCTTTGTGATTGTCATTCATTAAAAGGTTGGCTACAGAAACTATAGCTGGTGGGATCTAATTTTAAATTTGAGGGGGATCCTACCATCATGAAGACTATTTTAACATCGCCGACGTGGTGGGTCCTCAAGCCACCACGAGTTCAATTTTCTCGATTTTCCAATCGAGAATCAACAATTGGAGTATATGTTGAAGAGAGTGCATTTTAGGTGGATAATCATCTCGGGTGAGCTATTTTATTAGCTCTATGGGGTGATCATCTCCCCACCGAGTTGATTTCATATTCCCACATTTCTCAAGTCGATTTTTGTTATTTCCACATTCATCGGATTGACTTGTCCAAAGCCTATCTTTTCTACCTTCCACATTACATGGAGTGGATCAACAATGCATGAGGGATCTATATTATCCCATTGAATTCGCTAGCCACCTCACCTTCTCTAACCATCTTGACACCTATCTCTATGGGTGCAACAAACGCATAGAACAAACAACCCAACTCTCGGTAGAGAACACGTAACCCAGATGACCACACAACTCGGTAGACACATCAAACAAAATGGTTTGGGAACCAAAATCAGTCAAGGCCCAAAAAAATCCAAGAACATGTGGTCAAAGTCACATTGAACAATTTGGGTTGGTCGGTTATAAACCGATCCCCAACCTTCACGCCGACCATGTGGGATAAACCCACTTAAGGTGACCCGAAAAACAAACCTCCTGCCCCATTTAAAATAGCACAACCGATATGTAGGAGGTGGGATTTTATCCCCCGACATCTCCTTTGAAAGCACAATTGTCTCACCAACCCACCTATATATGTGGTTGTGATGAGGCTAAGGGTGATAAGCCATATATACAAGATCTGTGGGCCATTACTCAGCCTATATATTCTCCCCATTCAAGCTATGCATACACTCTAAGATATTTTCTTAGAGTTAAGTGAGGATTTTAATGAGCTTAAGGAGGAGAATATAGAGGCTTCCAAGAATTTTCAAAGGCATTATAAATTTTAAAGGCTATTTTTGTATTTAATTCTTATTTATTTAGGCATTTAATTGTAAGGGAGCTAAGTCCTATTTTTATAGGAAAATTGTAAGAAAATTGGGAGTTATTTATAAACTACCCAATTGGCCCATCGAGCCCCAAAAATGACTTGAGAAGCTTGGAGTTTGATCGAGTGTCATAATTCATCTTAAGTGACGTCACGAAAGGTTGATCAAGTACCGTAGGATTCTTGTATGCCAAGAAAGTGGAGGACAACCCCGAGACATATCAACATTCCTTCAAAAGTATAGAGTACTATTAGGAAAGTTGTTTAAGTTCCATTAAATTGTATTGTACTTGCAAATTTTAACTAGTGGAATGGTTATTTAAGAACCCAAAGGCATAGGCAATTGACAAAATCCATAATCAATTTATTTTGTCTTAGGAGTCCTTTTACAATTTTCATGAAGATTTTGATCGGATAAAAAAATTATATTTAATTACGCATTTTCATTGATTAAATTAGAAGAATGGATTGAATGTAATAAATTTTAGTATCCATAATCCACTTTAGAAAGTGAACTGATATATAGGAAAAAGTCAATTTAATTATGCAAAGTTGATTTTTTAGTCCTAGGTCCTTGTGAATGTTTTTAGTTATAATTTTCAACTTACGTTTCTAGATCAAGTTTTAATTCATTATAACTAACCCCGATGTAACTTGAGCTCATTCTAATGTGGCAATGTAGACCCGAATGAGGCAATGTGGTGGCGAGGCCACACGATGACCTGAGGACCCACCACATGGCATATTTTTTTCTTAATCGCTGAAAAATATGACGGATATCATGTGTCGAAGACAAGAGGTATAAACCTAAACTCAACCTACACCCGATTTGCATTTTTCCACATCGTCCTCCGAAATGTCCTCTAAATCAATAATGTTGAGATTGTTGAAATATAAGTTAGTAGGATTTATATTTTCACTAATTATAAAATGATAGTATGATTGAATAACTTCTTTTGTGGTGAATTATCGAAAAACTTGCCCTTGAAATTTATAAAATAGTATTTTTTATAGTGTTCATAAAATAAATATTAAATTATACTATGTATACTTGATTGTCTTTTAATAATTTTTAATATAAATAATTTATAAAAATTGGTGGTCATATCTAAAATATGCAAGTCATGTGTGATGGTTATTTCAAAGATTTGCAACTATTTTTCAATAAAAATGATAAAAAAATATAAATGGGTGTTAAATTTAACACCACGTTGTGGCCTTTTTTGTAACCATTGAAGGACAAGAGAAGATGTTCGAGATGATATTTGATGAAAAACCAAATTCGAGGGAACTTATTTGTTGGAGCTTCACTAAGACAAACCATAAATAGTTCTTAGTGGTCATTAGCCCTTATAAAACAGAAACATGTTATGTACATAACGTAACATAAATAATGGCCAATGGAGTGCAACTAGTACTTATAAAATAGAAACATGTTTTGTACATAATAAATCATAAATAATGTCTAGTGGATGTCATCCTATATAATGGATTCCAATATTTATTTTCTAGATTCTGCTATATAGGACTTTGAAGTACATGTAATTATAATATAGGTGATTTTTGATTCCAATATATGTGACTCTAAATTCCAATATATGCGATATTGGAATCCAATATGTGTGATTTTGGAATCGATATATGTGATTTTGGAGTGCGCAGATAATTTTGATATTTGATATTTTGGAATTTGAAAATAGCAATATCAAATTCCAATACTAAGTAAATTTTATAGCTGTTGGGATTGGAATAAGTCCTAATTTAGTGAAATAAGTATTAATTTCAAATTCAGGTTTTCCCTCCTTCCCTTATTCTTCTTCCATTGATTTGTCTATAAATGAAGGATTTGGGCTCATTGTTAATGTTGGACACTTGGGATCCTTACGCATTTTGCTAAGGACTTCATATTTTTTTATTTTGAGTTGCAAACCTCTATATCTGGCCCATGCATGTGGATATCAGCCTCTCTCTCCATTGTAATAGTTTTGTGCATTTTTGGAAGTAATGGAAGCATAATTTTTGTGACTATTCTCTGTCCTAAGTATGTTTCTATTCTTTCTTCTTTCCTTTCTTTTACATTATGTGCTTGTTGTTTCATTCTATGTCCCATGCAGCTCCATTTTTAGTTGTGTTCCATGAAATTGATTTGATAAATGTGTTTTAGTTGTGCTACGCATGCCTAGCCTTCTTTCATGCCTTTTCCTTTTATTTTCTCTCGGAATGGATGGTGTTCATCCCTCTTTTTTCTGGTGCTATCACCTTCCTTAAATTATTTTTCCATTCTATTATCCTTCTATCCATGGTCCCTTGGCATTATTATCTTAGTTTTCCCCTTGACATTAGGAGTAAGCGGTAGAAATAGAAATAGATTGAGGAACCAACCTTCTCCGGAGATCCATCTCAAGTGTGCAATGTTCCACAACTTGGAGATGGCTCCATTATTGTGTCAAACAACTCGGCTCTTTTGGATCTGAAACACGGTGTGTATGTTTGAATGACTACCATACATGATCATGATGCTTTGTTCTATTCGTTTAAGTGAAGAGGAAATATTTGTAAGATCTAAAAGTACTTCCTCAACTTATAAGAGGGTACTTAATTTTTTTCTTTCTTTTAATGGGATATGAAAAATCTTGTGGGAGTAGATGAATTGTAAAGCTATAAAAGGAGATGACCTCCTCATTGTAAAGCAATGCTTAATCATTGTTTACTAGTTCCCATTATCTTTCTAGGAAAAATTTCCTTCATTTCCTCTATTATCTTATCTAATAAAATTTTGCCTCCATCTCAATTTATACTCCAAGAGAATTGTAAATTATACAACATGTTGCAATAAAAATTTGTGTTTCTTGTTGATTGTTCCTCTTTCTATGTGAATGGTTTCTTATGATTGATACAAGTGAAATACTCTGATTTTAATGCAATAAAATCAGCTATGTTATTTTTTGGTTAAAATAACCCTCTTATTTCCCTTTCTATCTCTCTCTAAGTAATTTTCCTCCCTTTAACTCCATACAAGTAGTTGTCACGAGTTTTAGGGAAGTATTCTTGTTTCATCCCGGTTTATGGGCCACCCCAAAAATTAGTTTAGTTTATATTTGTTTCCTTGATTTCAATAAATGGATCTTCCCCATTCAATCGGGAGTGACCTAGTCACGGAGATTTGGTAAAATACCATAATTTTTACACCTCACAAATTATTTTTCCAACAGTTTTTGGTGCTCACCATGGGGAAAAATTTGCATATTCTACACAAAATATGTGTGTTAGAAAATTTTCTTCATCAATAATCAAATGAATGAACTAGTAACGAAAGAAACTAGCGACTCATAACATGGAGGGTTTATAGTACCTCAAACACAATGTGATGGATGAACATGCACCAAGTAGTTGATCTTTGTTATTACAAGATGATGATCATAAATAAGACCAAATGAAAAGGGAGATTTATTAGAAGAGATATGTGGGGGTTTATCAAAAAGTGGAACAAAGAAGCATTAGCTTCCTTGGAAGATGTCAACCCCCATTTTAAAGAAGAATCAAAATAAAGGATGAAATAATAGATAACATGTAGAAATAGAAGTACTACTGAATCTGAGAATAATTAAGATCTGATCTAAGAGATGATTTGATTGAAAGAACTATAAATTAAATGTTACCTAGTCTGTGTTTGACGAAGATTGAGACAATGCACGAGTGTAGTTGACGATGACCCCGAGAGAATATTTGGAATGTAGAATGGGTATGTAGGCACATGTAAGAGGTCGGCGAGTGTAGACTATGGTAGAAGAGGTTTATGGATGCTTAAGAAGACCTCGCGAATGTTCTCAATGGTAGAAAACACTAGGGAGTGGCAGAAATTAATAGTAATAGATGATTGATTTGCGAGGACTCTAGTCGACGATGACTAGGTTAAGTCAATGATGACTGTAGTATAGTTCGGTAAGGCCGAGGTCAAAAGGATGAAATGGGATACTTGACAGAAAAAAACTAGAAAAGAATCTTGCTTTTGAGGAGATTTAGGTGTTGCAAAATTTTATTTGAACATGCAAAATGTTAGATCAAATAATACAAATATTGTGTGATAAATATCACATAAATAACAAAAATATGATTGAAAAATATCACAAAGGATGATCATGAGTGATGAAAGCACATTGAAATGATGTCTAGGAGATTTTTAATTGTTGTAGGAATGCTCAAGCATGAGGAAGCTCCAAAATTTTCATGCATATGATGATTATGGAAATAAAACACTTAGTTTTATAGGGTCGATGGTAACTGGGTAGGATCACCGCCTACTACACAAAGAAATTTTCCATAATGGGCTACTTTTTTTTTTGTTTTTGGCATGATTTCATGTTTTTAAGAGTTGGAAGGGTTCTTTAAATCTTATCTACAAGATTATATTTCCTAGGGATAAATCATGGGTAGTTATGGCATTAACATAGATAGGGATTTAGGATAAAAACATCCTAAATAGAAAGTGGATTAGGGCATGTGAGATATTGATTGATTAATTATTTAATTAATAGGATTTTGTAATTAATACAGGATTGGATGGGAATTTTAATTAAATATAAGGGGATGGATTTAATTAAAGAGGACCTAAATAGGACCCTAGAAAAAATACGCACACTCGGGAAAATAAGGGTAGAGATACCAAATTTAGGTGTCTAAATTTTCCCCTTTTTGTTGAGTGGTTTGTGCTAGCAAGCCATGAGAAAAAATAGTGAGAGACAAATGGTATGATGATGATTGATGGAAGGTAGATGATGAACTCCCCCTTAATCGAGGGATCGATGAAACCAAAGGAAATTGATGATGTGTTTGAAAAAGGTAGATGATGAAGGGCATGGGTAAAGAAAAATGGGTAAAATGATTACCAAGGAAAGATGCCCCAAGAAAAAGGATCACAATAAAAATGAAAACCATGGTGGTGACTCCAATATCACATCGGTAGAGGGAAAATTATGGTCTCAATGGAGACATGTGATAATGCTCTACAGATCAGCTAATGGGTGAAAATCACTACAAAATGGAGAGAATCCAAGTGGAAATCTCTTAAATGGATGGAAGCTGAAATGATCATTGGGTCATGGGAAAGAATCAAATTATACATGACTAAATGTAAAATTATGTGAAATCCTCCATACATGAGGAACAAAGAAAAAAACTACGTGTCTGCAAAGGAAAAGAATGAAAATAATGGTGTCCCAACACAGGTTACAAGAAAAAGGATGAAAAAATTAAGTAGTGAAATAATATTCCCAAAGGGGAAGATAAGTATGGCCACGAAGGATGAATTTGTGCAAATTGGATAGGATTGAAAAATAAAAATTCCCGAAGAGGGAGTAAATATGGAAACGAAGGTGGAATTCAAGATCACAAAAGGATAGGATTAGAGATATTGAAATATAATTCCTAAAGGGGAAAATAAAGATGGCCACAAAGGTGGAATTTGAAGAATGCCTAAGAGAGGTCATAAGAAAATATTGGGGAAGCCAAGTAAAGGCTATCAAGCCTAGTTGACGAAAACTAAGGCCAATCAACAATGACCCAAGGGGGTAGATAAATACTAGGTTTCGGTGGCTATATAATCCTGGGGTCAATAGATGATGCTTATTTTCACGCAAAAAATTGACGAGAGAAGTTAGAGTGATTAAAGAGAAAACCGAGAGATGCTGGCCACATGAGCTGCAATGAAATGACGGAGGGTGTGGAGGATGGTCGATGAATAAAAATCATGTTTTTTTTTAGTTTAATTTTGTATTTTATTTATATTTTTTGCATTTTATAGAAAAAATGGATGACGCTATGGGCATTTGATGGCGAACAGAAGGGTCGACATCGATTATTCCCTAAGGTGCATCGATCGGCCCCGAAATGTATCTACCCAACTTACGTTAGTGTCGAATAGGGTTGGGTTACGCTATGTTTAGGATTAAATGTATTTTTAATTTAATTTAATGGATTTAGATTAGATTTAAGATTAAATTGGATTTTTGATGAAATTTAATTTATTTTGAACTGATGTTTACATGTTTTTTCTATGATTGTAGGCCGTAGAGAGACCTCTATTTAAGAGATATATTTCCTTCTCTATACAAGCATATTAGAGGAGAGGTGACAAACACTGCAGTGGGATCACTTGGATACATTGGGGTTAGGGGATTCAAACATTATTAGATTATCTCCATGAGATGTGGGGATGATGATCACTTTCGTAGTGAGATGGAACATTGGACCGGGACCCTCTACTTTAGGACAGGGAGATGACCATCAACTTGGAGGATTTGTATAGGTTTTGAGATTGCTATACAGGGTAGAAAATAGTTCCCATAATAATTGACATTAGACTAGAAGTGTTGACATGGATATTTGGAGTTGATGCACCTCGCATCAATATCTCTTTAGGGTTATTTTATTATGATATAAGGTACAAGGAAGGTGTACCTTACATCCACTTGATCTGCTTGGTTATGATGGTAGTGTCTTGCATATGTATTGTTGGCTCGAGAGGAGCTCATTTTCCATGTCACTTTGGTTGGTGTGGTTATAGATATAGTGGATCATGAAATAGTATTTTCTTTCAGGAATACCTTGCTTGCTCAAATGTACCATGAGCTTTCGATGCATAGGGGTAGTAGGAAATCAAGATTAGATGTAGGATTCTTGTTTTTCACTGCTGGTATTACGAGCATATTGTGGTGATTTGGCCACCTAGGTTTCCATGGGTCACTAGGGATCACATAGAGCTTTGTCTGTTGGATTATTGAGATGGAAGGTAGACCAAGCCTTTGGAGACAAGGGAAAGAGGATTGGATTGGTATATTGATTGGTTTATGGTGTTAGAGAATAATTAGATAAGATGACAGTATAGGGATTTCCTTGGATGGCCAAGAGTTGATGAAGAGTTATCTAAGATGAGGTGGACATAGTGGGTTCCAGGAGATGGCTAGAGATGATTGAAGTTTTTAGTTTGATCAAGTGCGGAAACAATTTGGCTTCATCTGATTACTATACCGAGATGCTCCTATTTTGTATAGGAGTGAGGAGGTTGATAGGGAGTTCATGAGCCCTATTATGGAAGATACATTAGAGGAGGATGCAGCACCATGGGATGAATATGATGATTCATGAGGAAAAGAAATATTTTTGACTAGATGAATGCTATTTGGGCAGCCAGGAGAGGATATGGAGGGATGAGAGGAGGAGGTAGACAGGATGGAGATTAAGGGAGATGAAGATGTAGCAGCTTGGGAGGTAAATATGGAGGATTTGGAGATACTACCAAGTTAGCAGATTTGTGCTTTGAGTTAGAAGCGAGATGTGGTGGAGAGGGACACAATTTTATAGGATAGGGTTCAATACCGCTTGCATAGAGTGAGGCCGATATGGTCCATTTTAGAGATCTTTTAATCATATTTGATGACGATGGTAAAATTATATGATGAAATGATTTACCTTTACTTGGATTGTTATATTATGATATTGGATGTGATGTTGTGCTATTTGGGATTTTATATGCATGAATGATTGGTGATGTGAATTTTTGTATGGTTAATGAGGATTATTATTATGTATTCATTTTTGAATTTGACCATGGTAATAAAATGAATGGATAGAATTCGATATGGATGAAATAGTAATGTGGATGTGATTATCAATTAATGTAAGTAAAGATTGATGTATTTATGATAGATAGATTTATATGTTATTAAGATAATGAAGAGTGTGTTTAATCATGAATTAGAGATATATGTGAAAATGATTGGAGATAGAACACAACCAAATGATGATGATATAAAGGTACGTATAACATTACATCATATCAAGGAACACATGAAGAAAAGATGCCTCTAATTACATTGGAGGTAAAACAAGAGAGGGGATCCAAATAACTTGCAAGGCACATGTGACCAAAAAAATTGTTAGAATGAAACCAATGTCAGCTTAGTTATATCAAATATCATAAAGAGAAAATGGATGGAATGAACTCATATACCTAATGTCAATACAACAAAAGGATTTGATATGTAAATTATACTTGAAGAGAGGGTTCTCCATTAGTGATGTTCCCAAATCTATGCCCCAGCTCTTGGAAAGGGGGAAGATAAATGCTAGAATAAATTAGATCAATGT